>JACSYO010002159.1:6297500-6810000 GCA_016806645.1 Ophiodon elongatus
CATACAGTATAATATTGGTATTGTCGTATACGTCTGCAAATCAATATTCAAGAAATTACAGTTCACCAATGTCAAATACATGTTTACAAATAAATAGATGTCACATGGTTTGTCCACGAGAGAGCTCTGACAAGCTTATTTAATAACCAAATTTAATGGGTCCTTATTCAAAAACGTTTGTTTATGTAACTTTTTACAATGAAAACATATCGGCCAATGTACTAATGTCTCGTTTTCTTAAAACTCTAAAATATCAATGTTGATATCTGCTTCCAAACTGTCGTATTAGTGGGGCTATAACACACAGTTCTCCTGAGTAACACCTGTAAATAGACGGTAAGGCCTCTGCATGATGCATACGACTAAACATAGGGGGCCAGTTATCATTTCAGGTGATGCATTCAGATTCAGACACAGAGCCCAGAGATATTTCTATTTAATGTCATATGTGATGCATCATAAAGAAAAGCATCAAATCTTCAGCCTCGCCTCATTAACATCACTGAACCATCAACACTGTCGTTGCATTATCTATTTTTGTTGACTCGACTAAACAATCAGACACACAGGAGCCAAGAATGGTCCATCACGCCCTGCAGCTTCTGTCACCGGGCAGACTTCCTCTGCAGGTAGAAACAGCTGAGTCACTGCAGCGCTTCATGCTGTCTGTTTCTGAGCCAAAACGCACCGTTTCGGAGAGCTGCAAGGAACGATACGGTGTAGATGAGACTTGAGGCAACATCTACGCATGATTCTGGTTGTAATCATTTAGTGATCTTTTATCTTTTATTTAGACGGTGGCGGTGATGCTGCTCGTTCAGACGTTGAGTCATTGTGTAAGAGGGACAGATGGAGGCAGACGTGTGTCCTACAGCACATGGCGGCAGTGGAGGATCTGCAAGCTTTGTGTCAGCTCCTCCGGAAAGAAAAAGACGCCCGAACATTTTCAACTATCTTTTCACAACAGCTGCGTCGAAAATGGGAGCACATGAGTATGAATCAATCACCAACATTGGAAAACAGGCCGTATGATCAGTAAATGCACGCTGAATGTAAAAGAAGAGGTCATTAGCTGAAGTGCTTACGAAGCACAAGCCCCTGTCATCCTTTGGGACGACTGTTGCAGCAGAAATAGTTTTATCGGGAGCAGGACGGTGCTGCACTGTACTGCAGAGAGACTGCAGCACCGGTCGAGTTTTCAGAGCCGGAGTCAAAAACAAGCACATACTGATAAGATGATGATTCTTATCTGCACATTTCTTAAGCTATTCTTATCAATCTAGCTACAGACAAATGGAAACAAACATGAATTCATTCATTTGCAATAATCCGGTGATTCTATAATGACTGAAGATAACAGGACATGAATGTAAAATGCAAATTCCACACAGTGGATGAAAAACATGAAAACAAAAGGATCATCATGCTAATAAGCAAAGGAGCAGAAATCCTCTTATTCCTCATTCCCACGAGGCAACAAGAGGTTGGGGCTGTCTCCAGAGTCCTATCATAACGATGCTGCACACCTTCTTACTGCATCTGCATCATTCCTCAAATATCAAGAGCTGCTTTCAATTAATTCCCTCAAATCCACTTTGAAGGCCATAAAACTCACCCAGGAGCTCCTTCATTAGAGCTCTCACTGAGAGGCATCTAGAGAGCCTTTTCAGAAATATTGAATGAATGAATAAATATGCTTAATTTAACAGAGAAGCAGGTTTTTAGTCACACTGCGGAGCTTTAAGGAACATAAAATAAAATTAGACGTGACAAATTTGAAGCAAAGACATTGACTTTGGAGCATCTAAATGAAGACTTGAGACCCTAATTTCTTTTTGGCACTTAAAAATATTCATATACTGTTGGTCTTTTTTCACATGTCACAAAAGGAAAAGCACAGGTGTAAATTATAAAATGAAAAATGGCTGAATTTCATGTAGCTGCTTCAGTCTAAGGGTCCTGGTGTTCTGCATTTTGCCCCACTGTCGGTTTACTGGGACACTTGAATATAACAGAGACATTGTTAATGTTTTTAATAACCTGTGCTTTTCCCACTATGAAAAGTCAAAATGTTATGATAACAGTTAAACCAGATCATCTAAACCACAGTATTTAGAAGTTAAACCAAGAGTGATGGATGTTTACGGCAGGTGTTACGTTTACCGTTCACCTTTCATCAACCTCCAGATGCGTTTGTCCAGCCTGTGAGTTTGAGTGTCTGACTGTTTGTGTTTCTTGTCCCATCTGTGTCCCGTCTTTTTTTTGTGATACAATTCCACTGAGCAAAGAGTCTGGGACGTGTTCTTGTTGATATTTACATGATACGCTACCATCTGTGGTGTTGCTCCAATCTGTGAGAGGTTTTTTTTCCACTACACTTCACAGAGAGTCGTTCAAAACCACTGTGGATTATTTTCAGGTCATGTTTACTGCTCCGTTCTGCTTCTGTTTATTATAAACAGACCACTGTTGGAGCGTCGCAGTCAGTTTCATTGTGCCAGAGATCAACGAATGTAAAATCTTGTCAAAACTGGTTTCAAGTTATATTTGTGTGAAACTGGCAAGACTGCAGCTATACTGAGATGCAAGAACATCACAGATTACTAGAACTTCAAAACTAAAACACAAGAGATTCATGGATATACCATATCAAAGCTCAAAGACAAACACATTTTTTCAGATAGCTCTGTGAGAGCTAACATGTTAAATTACCTTACGAAAGTACTCAAGTACTCGCGATAAATAAATGTTATGACATCGTTCCTAATGAAGAGGATACTGTGGCGTTTGCATTTGAAAACGGATCTCAGCTAGAACATTTTCCCATGATGCTGTACAGCGAGCCACGGCTATTTTCTGAAACTTCTTTTTTTTTTCTCCACCCATGGGACACTGCAGTCTTCAAACAACACTCTGAGCACTTTAATTTTGCATTCCCCTCTGCTATTATCGTCTCCACTTCCTTTTCACTGGAGTAATGCTATATTGCAGCAGCGGGCCCTGCAGTTGGATATTTTTTTGTTTGGATTTAAGCTCCGTTCCTCAGTCCCACTAGTCAATTTTCCACGGAAGTCTTGTGTGACTAGCGAAGTCGTCTTAAATCCTCCTTCTCTATGACAATCCTGCTCCTCCCTGAGGATTTGGATCTGGGTCAAAGAAAGATTCCCTATCATTTCTAGACACGGTGTGGGAGGTATGAACAAATCTGGATGATTTCTAGGAGGATGCAACACTTTCTAGGAGACTACAACTCAGTTTTTTTGGTTGTTTTTTTTACAGATTTTGTTGCTCATATTAATTAAACGGTTCTGGTGTGTGTTGTGTCACAGAAGGGCTGAAAGCTGCAGGATGACATCCGACACCTCAAAGGGAGTTTGAGGCAGCTGGCACCACGCTCAAGTTTGCACCTAATGATGGTACAGTTACAAAGAAATGCAATGTAGTGCTTTTGTTTTATGTCAAAGTATTTAGAGCATAAAAATGCAAACAAACAAAAAAGGTGGGAAATATGTTCACACACATAAATGCACTCAAATGAGAGGGAAATGCAAAAATGCATACACTTCTAAAAAGACACCCCACTGAGATAAACTGCAATTCTTCATCCATGCTGAGGCAGCCAGATTAACTCTATTTCTGTACTCTCTCATCGCACGCACGCTCTCATCGCACGCACGCACGCACGCACACGCACACGCACACGCACACACACACACACACACACACACACACACACACACACACACTGTTCCGGACTCTGCCCTGTACCCAGATAACCTCCTCAGATTTCCCATTCAGACATCCAGCCGGGGGAAATCATTAATGACACACTGAGAGGTGAGTTTTCCACACAGCAATCTGCCAACCATTGTGAAAGGAGGAGTGACGTTGACGATGCAGATGATGCATTTCAAAAACATTGAAATAAGAGTCACATAACTTGTTTTTACCTGTTAGCTTACTGATACTTTAGAGAAAAGATACTCAGAACTAATCAGCTCTACACACCTCAAGCAAGTAAAAACTAACCAATGCTGCATCTAAAACCTAAAGTTAGCATGTCCTTTAATTAGATTCTACAACAACAACAACATGGCTGCTAAGAAGACCAGGCACCCCCGGAGCCACCTCTTAGACGACATCGACCAATAACAGCATGTTATCCTCACGTGGCTCCACCGTACGTCCCCACGAATGTAGAGAAGCGGTTGTGTTTGACTTATCCAAGTCCAGGACATGTAAGGGGCGGAGGTTTGTTAGCGGCACTTCTTAATGTCGTTCAGATTTACATTTAGGAATCCAAGACATTCAGAGGTCTCCGATTGTCTGGTATAGCTAGACAAGATATTTGTAAACTATTACTGAATGTGTTGTGGCGAGCTAACTTTGGCCATAATGCTTCACCAACAAATATTAGCTCATGTGGCTAATGTTAGATACACTGCACTGATAAATTGCTAAAAGTGATCTCACTTGACACTTGGTGTGGAGTCAGAAAGACGTGAGCTTACCAGACCTCTGTAGCCTGCTGCTCAATGGAGGTCTACCAGCCCCTCAGGACCCAAAATGCTGAGTTAATTCGTTGTCGGAGTCAGGCTCATTTAAAGACAGCGTACTTTAGAGAGAGCTTAAAGTGATTTGTGTCAAGCAGGATTTTTTTAGCCCGTGCAGGGCTCATCCCCTTATCTCTGCTTGAGGCTAGCGGCGCAACACTACATTAACCGCCGCTAGCATAACACACCCAAATTGACTGCATTGTTGGTAATGTAGACACCAGGTTTTTTACGAGGAAAATAATGTGTGGAATAAAGACAGCAATATCTGTGGTTCTCCAGTCTGCAGTCTATTTGTGCAAAGAGCCAGTAAAATATCACTGATTGCGAATTTAAATTACAGCCATCTCTTTTCAGGAACTAAGGTTAGTTCTGAATGTTGTGAGGCAAATAACGAAATGTTTCAGTCAGAACTCCTCGACAAGAAGATGTTTGATCTCCTGTTTGTCAGAAAAGTTGGCTCTCCAAGAGATGTGAGAGACGGAGAGAAAGAGGTGGAAATATTACATAAGATCATCAGGAACAAAAGCTGCAGCAACATCAACAACAACAACAACAACTGTGTCCTATTAATAATATATACAGGAGCCTTGTAAAAACTGGCCTTCTTTCAAAGTAAATTACTCCTCCTGACTCATCTTAATGAGATTATCAGCACTGAGTCATAGAGCTTGGTAATGTTTTTGCTGCAGTGTCATGGTATATAAAAACAACAACACACAAACACTAAAAGGCACTAGCATGATGCTAAACAGTTGATGTGTGAGAGAAAACGCATCAAACAACAAACAAACTAAACAGGTCTCAGTTACTGCTTATTTATTTTATATTTATATTATACTATTATTTTTGTATTTAAATGTCTGTTGTATGGAGGGCTACATACGATAAATATTTGTTTTCATTCAATAAAGGGAAACTCCAGTGTTAAACATTTTTTGTTTGATACTTTATGCTTCCAATATCAAATACAGGAATCTAAAATCTCATAGAAAAGCGGAAGTCTCAAATTACAGTTTAGAGTGTTGAAAGAATCAATGGCCATTAGTGTGTCTCCACCATCTGTGAATCTCTTTAAATTCATGTTCTCAAATGCATCGTGTTATATGACCTGAGGCGAATGCATTGATCTGAAGATTGAGTGATGGAACACTTTTTCTAAAGTCCAGACAGAACGACTAACATGTACCATACATAGTAACAGTCAAAGACACAAATAAGGTGAGCGCTCCTCGTAAAATATGCTTATAGAGAGACTGTGAAGCAACTGGAGAATATAGATTTAATCTGTGTGGTTAAATCTTTGGAAAAAAATGTTATTCCCATCATGATAAGTGCTTGAAATGTCTTAAAATGTGACAACTGAGTCAGCTACAAAGCGAACCTTGAGGGGAGATCGTTTTGTCAAAAAAAAATGAATTCTTGAAGGGCAGGAGTACAATATCAATGTTTACTAATGAAATAATATCACATCTAATCTATGGTTTGGGAGGCTGCTAAAATGTTGTAATTTCTGTCTTCTAAAAATCGGATCAGTTCAACAACAGACAAGATTTGTGCTCAATATTAAAATCAACATACTGGCTGAAATCCAAACAATGAGATGAATAGATTTCTTTCACACATGAAGTCTCACTGCCCACACACACAACGTGCTGCAGAACAATTGAAGAAACTGAAGGCATGTTGGAAACAGTCTCAATATTCACACACTCACTCTTCAAATAAGCTTTTCAATCTTATCGATCTATAGCTATCGAGATGCAGAGAGAAACCTGCCTATTCTTCTCCAACCAACCAAACCTTTAGGAAGCAAAACCTGTGGAAATGTTTTTCCTGGTTGCAACTGCAGGTCAACGTAACACAAACTACAGTTCACATGTGTCGATAAGGAGGACAGAGCAGCGTTTCAAAAAAACGTTGAAATCAAAGTCATTGCTCAATGAGGTCTTGAAAAATATCGGTGAGTGTCTCGGTCAGAGCGGTATAAGGTGTCTATAATATGTATTTGTAAACATTATTTAAACAGGTTTTCAGGCTGTTCAGGTGAGAGAGACATCGTTACTGAGCTTCTGTTTCTGTGGTGAGGTGAGTCACAGGAGTTATAGGAGTAATAACACATGGTGTCTAACAAATCACCTGAATCTGTCTCCTGCCTGATACCATAACAATATCCAAACAATGCTTTTGAACCTGAGTTCAACTCGAAGACAAGAAAACCCAAAAGAGAAAAGTCACATAATCTCCTGACAACTAAAAGAAAAGACTTGTGAGAAAGAAGAAAATACACAAAAAAGACAAGGAAGTAGCAGAGCATTATTCATATTACCAGTACAGTAAAAAGGTGGACTGACAGAAGAGTTTAAACACAATGATTGATTAAGAAACTAATTTGCTGAAAAATAATTCCCACATCATAACTTAAAATTTTGAAAATGCTTGTTTTATTACAACAAGCTATTTGATTTGATTTCATGTATGGCAAAGAAAAGAATAAAATCCTCACATTTGAGAGGCTGAAACCAGCTACTGTTAGTGCGAGTAAGAAAAGAAACAATTCATTGTTGAAGCCAAACTTCATTCAAACTATCAGTTTTGTTTGTTTATCAAAGCTCCTTACTTGTAATTATTTATATTACTTTGTTTTATTTTCATGGTCATTTTCTGCCTTTATTGGACAATAGAAAGACGATAGCGAGGGGGAGGAAGAGAGAGAGAGAGAGAGAGAGAGAGAGAGAGAGAGAGAGAGAGAGAGAGAGAGAGAGAGAGAGAGAGAGAGAGAGAGAGAGAGAGAGAGAGAGAGAGAGAGAGAGAGAGAGGGAGGAAGAGAGAGAGAGATGAATTGCAACAAAGGGTTGATTCATTCTCTGTGCAGTGACCAATCCTGTCATGGACTAATTGTTTCAGCTCCACGCTCATCCATCCATTCATTCATCCACCGGGGCAAGGAGACGCTCCATCGCCGCCCTTTAAAGACTTGTGAACTCATGTGAACATGTCGAGGCTGCAGGGCGGTGAGTTAGTGTTGAACAGACCTGAAGCAGACGGTGTGCCAGTCAGCGCTGAGGGCCTGAAGGTACTGCTCATCGTAGATCCTCTGTTTGCATCCCGCACAGACGGGCAAACTTCCTCCGGCTGTAAAGCGAGAGACGGAGGTTACATGATGTACTGGTGTCCATGGTTTCATAGTTCAATATGCATAACATCAATAGCAGTTCTTTGATGGGTGTGTAATAATTGCTGATGTGTTTGCATGTGACTGTTATCTCTGTCCTTATCTCGCCTTCAATGAAAATCCTCACTGAGGCTCCAGATATCAAACAAACGACACAGGAAATGTGTCATCATTACAGACAACATCCAACACCAACATCAGCAGCAGTTTCAGTGAGAGAATCAGTCAGCACGGGTGCAACAACTCATATCACATCATAACATTTAGTTAAATAAAGGAAACCTTTTGCTTCTAATTACAGAATATGGAAATGTTTTCTTCACACTATTGCATGTTATATAATGTAATTACAATTAAATTGTTTCTAAAAATCAAGTAATATCAAAATTGAGGATGATATATCATAAATATTATTATCTAAGTCCAACCAAGCCCGCAATTCAAATTACTATTAATAATTCAAGAAAATCCTTGTCAAAATAACTTAGTACTATTTTCTATTATATCATATTTTTTTTGTAGTTCTGCTTCTTAATGAACAATATAATCTTTGGTAAAAAAAAGTAATCCTAACCTGACTGAAGTAAAACACAACAATACTAACTTCTTGTGGAAAAACATAGAAACTTTTGTTTTTAGCAGATAAGTTTATCTTCGTACTTGTGATCCCTCCACCCATTCTCTAAAGAGAGAATACTAATTAACATAGTGTAATGCATTGAATGGAGAGAGCAGCAGTGGGTGTGTTTTCTGTTAAAAGGATGAGGTGATACACTGAGATGCAAAGTAAAATAATATACAAACACGACCGCTAGTTAAACGCCATTTATCCGTGGTGATCCTTTCATTAGCAGGCTTTAATCTGTGAGAGGAAGAAGAAGCTAAAGATGAATAACTTCCCAGAGTAAGTTCTGCACTATTATCCATTGACGTTGCTGAGTTTTCACTCTTCAAATCTTGAAATGACTTTAAGTTCACATACCGTCTGAGATCATAAACCTCAAAATAAGCCATTCAAAAGCCACTTTGTCGCATCAGAGTGACAGTTAGTGCATGTTGTCACCTTCTCAACATAAAAGCAGATATTATTTCAACTTGTAAATTGTTTTTTAGACTGAAACTTTAAACATTACACTTGATCTGAACAGGTGTGGGGACCATAAGTTAGGTGCATTACCCAATGCAGGGGATACTGCAGTACTGTATGCAAAATATTGCAAACACGATTGTTGGCAATAAATCATGTTTCTGCAGCTGAAATGTAAAACAACATCCTTTGTATTTATTACATTTACTGCATCATTAGGTGCCTTCAGTTGGATATTTTAAAGACACTTGAAACTAAAACGTGTGACGAAGTTCTTCTGCAAGTTGAGAGCAATACGTAGCTGCCATCTCTCAAATGCAAAACAGCTATAAACAAGAAAAACATTGCTGAACACAGATCAGTTCAGAGTACAATCTGCAACACAACGTCTGTATATTGTTGGATCAATGTTGTATCACAGGAGAAAGTAGCGTTGGAGCTTTGATTATTCTACCATCCTTCGATTTGAAAACTGCAATGGCAGAGGTTTTGTGTGGTTGGCTCGTTGCTGTGATGACTGAGTGAGAATAATCGAACATATTGGCTTGAAGGAAGTCTGGTTTGTGCTGATGGCTTTTCTCTCCTCTCCCTTCACCTCACCTCTTTACTAATGAATCTGTTTCCACTAATCTCTTTGTCATGGCATTTCTCTGTCTGATAACTGGACCTCTGCTGCCTGCAAAGGTCTCACAGAGGATGCAAATACCTCAGTAAAGGCACACAAACACACTTTCAGCCTTCTTACACACACACACACACACACACACACACACACACACACACACACACACACACTGCACTGTGTAACCTGTGCAGGTGTCCCACCTCTCCCAACTCATTACTCACAGAAACTCTTGCAGCAGTTCCTCCTGCACAGTGAGTCAGCACATTAAAGGTCAAGATCGAACCTGACTGACAGCTACAGTACAATAGTATCTCTAAATGTAATGCAACTTAACGCAGGTAGTTGCCAAATATTTACAGTGATGCACAAATTATTTGTTCTAGAGCAATTGTTCCCAACATTTATTAAAACGAAACAGCATCCACTTGCGTTAGTTTTGACCAGTTCAATCAAAAACTGTGTTTGCCCTTGTTTTAAAGTCCAAAAGAAGTAAAATAAAGTAATTTACAAATAAAAAAAGAGCAAAGATTAGAGGGAAATAATTAAAAAAAGAGCATTGCTTTGTGTAGCATGAATATATTAGTTAATCATCTCACAACCAGCAATAATGATGGAAACTATTGTGCTAGAATGATTTCTTTAGTTAATGTTCCTCTCAACAAATTAGATTGAGGTTGAACTTTGTTATCATCTACTGAGAGCCATTATTAAATCAATACCAGTCACACCGAAGCAGATAGCAGAGGATCGTTGGGGGGATTTTAATATCTGATGCTATTAGATGTGCCTTTGCCAAAATAACCTGCAGCTCCTCATCACTTCAACTCTGTCGGACCTTTAGATGATGTTTGGCAAGACAATAACTTCAAGCTGCACCTTATAAAACGGTGTCATTTTGCATTAATCACACCATAGTCCTCGTTTTAGTTTATTAACGCATCTTGCTGTTTACAAGCAGAATATATGTGTACCTCCTAGATCAGATGCCTACTGTGCATGGCCTTTGCATGACCGCTGCATCCACATATGAGGGGCGCATCATCAACTCGAGAGAAAACATGGCTTCAGTTGCAGCACAATATGGACAAACAGCCTGACGCTGCGACTACAACCGGTGCCCCGCTGCTGTCTGCGTGTGACTGACAATAGGCGACACCCAAAAACAGGAGAAACAGTGGAAAGCATGATGTTAACTGCCGGTTTCGGTGTTGCGCATCCGTCCCGCTGTCTCTTCATCTCCCGCCCCGCCGCCCCGTGCAGCCAGCGGCTCGTCACCCCCCCCCTGAGAGCGGCTGCTCACCTTCCTCCTCTCCCATGCGTTCGTCCTTCCAGGTGCAGCAGAGCAGCATCAACCTCATCCGCTCTCCGACACCGAGGTCCGGGTAGAGAGCCAGCCGCCTCAGGTCGACAGATAACGGGTGTCCGGACCACCACCACCGCAGCCCGCCCAGCGGTCGTGTTGCTGTGCTTTCGGTCCCTCCCTGCGGCGGCACCACGCAGCTTCCTCCCGGCTGCACGCGCGTTTCTGCGGCGCTTCATTCAAGAGAGCAGCTGACCAATGAAGCAGCTGCGCCGCGGAGAGCAAGACGCGAGGCGGCCAACCAGGAGCCCGCCCTGCTTTAATTAATGCATGTGTTCAGGGGCGGGCAGGAGGAACCCAGTGCAGTGCAGTAAACGCCACCGTGTTGGGATTAACAATAACAAAATAGCGACATAATAACTGAACCTCTATTTGTTTCGCTGATATTTTCTGTTGTTAGCAAGAAAAGCATATAAACATAGAAAAACATAGCTTTTTGAGACAATGCATGTTTTTTTTTTCTCCATTTGCTTCGAAATGTTAAAGAGTAAGATATAAATGTGGTCAAATTGGTTGAAATGTCAGCTGCAATGTGCACTGCAAGCAACTGAGATGTCAGAGGTGTAAAATGTGAAGTTAGTTGAGTCTTTCAGTGTGAGGCTGAACATGTAAAAATGTGGGATTGTCTACAGGCGAGCACACAATTTTACAAATATGGAGGAATAAGTCAAAAGTTTAAGATGAATGAATATTTTCTCTGATTTAAATTCAGCATTTCCTTTAAGAACAACACGGCAACGGCATCTAAACGCAACACACAGTAACCGGACAGTCCCAAAACCATTTTCTTAATTATTAGTACCACCAAATTACTCTCTAGAATATATATAGTATAGAGTATATAGTACCAGCACAGACGTGTATTACAGCATTATACTGCAGTTTCACAGTGACACTATTTCGAAAGTGGGACACTATTAGACTTCTGCTGATGGAACAACAGTGTAAGCTATTTCTACAGGATGTAGATCATGGGTCAGTGGTTCTCCCAGGAGATCTTCAGAGAACAGCAACATGAGTTCATTATTTCCAGCTGGCACAACAACAGTCAGTTAAGTTACCGCTGAGGCAAAATGTCTGCCCCTAATCTGTGTGTTGTCATTACAATGAGGAGCTCTCCCAACCTTTTCACATATCGAATCTTAAAATACACTAAATCTGATGGTTCCTGATTCATTTTTGCCCAGTGGGACTAACAGAGAAGATGTGGCAGAACTGAGATGCAACAGAACTGGCACCTGAGATATTATCACTTAGTAGTATGTGGCTCTGAGCCAGGTGGGTTTCATGAACTCACAGGACAAACTGTTGCTGCTGTGGAATGCATTCATTAAGAAAAACAAAAACAAACCAAAACAGATAGGACGACACGAGGTCTTTTAACACATTGTATTTTGTTATTTAATGAAGCAAATAAATGCTGGATTCCAGGAACAAGTCACATGTGTGTCGTGGAAATATAAAAAGTGCAAAACCACACTGTTCCTCCTTATAAAAACAGTTTTAAATAAAGATGAAGAGTATCCCTTGGCACATAAGACAAGGTCTGACCCAGTGAGGCTCAAAGACATTTCTTACACAGCACCGAGTGAACGAACTGGAGCCAGCGTTTATCAAATTAGTACAAAATACAGTACACAATTACAGAAAGAGATGGGGGCACTTGGCAACAGCGCTCATGAACCTTTGGTCGGTAAGCCTTTTTAAAAGCAGCTCAAGTAAATGAAGAACAATGGGAGCTCATGCCTCACATTAACACTTCGTCTCTCCCATTAAACAAAGTCTTATTCTGTATTACAATTCTAAACACTGAATAAATGCAGAAGCAAATGATTGTTCTAGTTTGATGTTCACACATTCATGATAACAATAAAGCTATGTGTCAAAGAATGGTGCAAATCTTGAATAATCATGTAATGACAAGTTACATAAATGTAAATAACTGCTGCAATGAGACTAAACATTTAAAGGAGACTAAAGCGCTCTATTCAGGACGAATAATGAAACGTTCACACATACATAATGTAAATACCAGAGTAGTATCTGTGTTACATTTGAATCTACTTGGAAGGCTTCCCCATGGTTTTTAAACATCATGTAACGTCTTCAGCAAGTCGTTCCTCAGAGCAGAAACTGCTCTTCATACATCTCAAGTTTGGCAAAATTAAAAATGCAGAGAAAACTGAACTGCATAGCAACTAGAATCAGCAAAGTTACTGAGAGCAGATGGGTTGGCCAGAACCCCAATTCCCGCTGCTTTATACCCAGCAGGCCTAAAAATAGCAGCAGAGAAGACGGGGAGCCAGAGACGACACTAAGATTGGCCAGATTTCATGAGGTTTTGGACGAGCCTCGACCAACCTCTGCACGGCGAGGTGCGACAGTGTGGGCTGTAACACTGAGGGCAGTTCACCTTGCTTTATGATTAAAACCGAAAGAGAAATCATTCATAGGTCACATTGACAGTCGATGGTTCAGTCAGTCTTTCGCACAACAGTACAATCATACACGAAACACACACACACACACACATTCATGCACAAAAACAACACGTGGTGACACTTACACACACTCTATATATTCTAAGTCGGCTGGTGAAGTACGGGGAGTTAAAGCTAATTAACTCGACCACATTATTGATTAAAGCCACTGTCAATAACATACGTCACATCAGAGCGTGTACAAAATTCTGGGTCGGTGGGTTTGTATAAAAACAGACGTTGAAGTCAAGTAAGTAAAAAACAAAACAAAACAATTTCTATATGTTTTCTAATGGGGTTTGTTTGCATATAAAATGTACATTCTAGATCATGCAGTAGCACCATGGTGTCTTGAGGTCACACTGGATCTCAAGAGATCCTCTACTTCCTCCTGCCACAGAATTTGCCCTGGCATCCTGCAACTCCACCTGCAGCAAAGAACATCAGGATTATAGTTCAGTCTTTTCTAAGAATTCACAGGAGATAATGCAAGTTCACACACATCTGTTCTTTTATGAAGCCGGCTCCTGTTTATGTTGTTTGCTCAGACTGACTGGAGATAGTAAACGGTCTTTTACCTCCGTAGGCTCCTCCTCCTGCTCCTCCTCCTGCACCACCAAGGAAGCCCTGCAATGGACCGTACTTGGCTGCTTTGGCTGCAGAACATCACAAAGAACAAATTAATCAGCTAATTACTTTAATTAAACTGCTGTATAAATGTTTAATGACTTGTCATGTCCACAAAAGGTCTCCTTGCTTTGCCATTATGGCTGAGTGGATGTGTGGTGCTTGACCACAGCAACTATACTGTGCCACAAGCCTCCCAGAGAAGCTGCTATACACTAAACACAGAAGGTGCTGTATATTAATTTACAGATGGATTTAATGATGGAAACTAGGGAGGAAATCCATATTGAAAAATCCTGATGACACCCCTTTAAGGTCCACTTACTAGCTTTTTCCAGAGCTTTCAACCACATCTCACAATCAGCAATGCTAGTAAGTAGACCTTGAGTCAGGACTATTTTGTCAAATGTTTGGGAATTACGTTTCTAAATGTTTGAAATGTATGGGATGTTAGGTAAAGGGCTGCCATAAGAGTTTTCACCCTGTGGGTCATAACAATCAGACTGTATGATGTCACTGGCTCACACAAAAATCTTCCCATGAAATACCATCAGGGCCGTCTCACTGTTAACGTAGCAACACCTGATTTCGTATCCCTGTTACATTGAAAATAACAAGGATTAGCTAGACCATATTGTGTATGAATATAAATAATGATGGCATTCCTGTTGAGCCTTCATTCAATTTGTAAATTCCTGTGTAAGAGTCAACCAACTTCTTTCTTTACATCTACAATGATTGTTTTTCTCTGGAACATAAATCTCAATCACTGGAGGCTATCTCGATGGCCGAAGAGCAAAACCTCCTATCTGAAAAAATATATACATAATGCAAAATACAAAAGAAATTCAAAAATACAAAAAAAAGAAAAATATACAAAGTGCAGATACTTTTCCTGAATCATTTTGCAGATAGGAGGTTTTGCACTTTGGCCATCGACATGGTGTATTATTGTGTGTAATGTAATCCTGTGTGGGATCCATCCATCCAGTCAATCACAGGGCTGACACAGACACAGACACAACCATTCATCCTCACGTTCACACATACTGGGTGGGCAATTTAGAGTAACCGATCAACCTAACATGCATGTCTTTGGGCGGAGGGAGGAAACTGGTTCACAAACCGTTGAGGGGAATTCATTTAATTCATTCATACATATAGTACATTTACACAGGTGTCCTCAAAAGCTGTCGATACACCAGATCCCGTGAGAGATCAAAGCGGTGACTGTAGTTATCTAAGAAACCAGACGTGTTTTTATGAAATAATCCCACTATCCGTAATCTCAGATGTTCAGGAAAATGCAGATTATCATGAGTTCAATTTACTGGTTGTGCTGTGCCATCTGCACAGACAAGCACACACAGTGACAACCCACCCTTTTCCAATCTCATCCAAATAATCTGACCTGTTGCCAACGAGCAGAGGGAGAAATTGGAAAATAGGTTGAGGTGGAAGGGACACTTTTATGACTGATTCTAGTTATTATCACTTTCTAGTGTGGTGTTTTTGGGTGCATGGCGAGATGTGAGGAGGTGGGTGTTTGGTACCTTGTTGAGGAGTCAGTGGGGCTGGTACATATCCACCTAGTGAACATCAGAGACAAATGAGAGATGAGATAGCACCATTAGAGTAATGCCACGATGAAACATCTTTGGATCTGATATACAGTATTTATCCTGGCTGTGATGTGGTGAGGAAAGATCTGTTGACATGAGTGGGAGATCACATGGGAGTCACTTAGATCTGCTGAGCTGTCTGATCCAGAGATGCTGTCAGTGAATTCAAGTAACCAGACTTGCATACACAGTGATGTTTTTCCGTCTGTGTTTTGCATTTAAAAGAAACAGAAAAGTAATCTTAGTTAAAGCTTAGCAAAGGCATGGCGTTTGTGATTTTGCCCATTTGAGCTGCTGAAAATTGAATAACGTGACATCTGAAAAAAGAAAAATTCTTCTGATGTATTTTGCAAATGGGAGAAAGATTAGATTAAACATCAATATAATTTATATTTGCTCCCTTGTCTATAGTAATCCAATTCATCTGTCTGTAATTAGGTGGTTAGGGGAGAAAAAGGCAGGTCATCATTTTTCAAAGACAATTTAATTCTCTTATGCAAAGTCAGCCTCCCATGTTTTCAGTTTGAGATATTAAAAATAATTAGGAAAAGTGAAAAGCCCTTACTGCTTGCATGAGCTAAAGACATTAATATTAATTTATATGAATTTCTATAATACTTATGTATGTGATCAGATTTATGTGTTTTCATGATCCAATTTAACCATCTCATCACAAAAACTCAGGAATTTCTCGAGGTTGCAATCTCTCATGTCAACTAGTAAAATGATAAAACAAAATGTGAATTCCATAATTGGATGAAAAGAATCTAAATAAATTGGGGAAGGTGACATTCTGCAATAGTTCTCCTCTCCCTTTCTTTATGTTATCAGCTCTAAAAGGGAAGCAATAGGTCAGTTTTCCTGTCTTTTCATCCATCCAGCTGTATTTCCTGGCTGTTGGCAATTGGGCATTAATACGCCTCCTGATCCAGAAACAAGGACGAAAAGTTAAAGAATTGTCTGTGTTCTGAATCCTTGTCTATGTGGAGGCAGTTTGGCCAACATATTTGGTTAAATGTTTGACTTTCAGCAGCAGCAAAAACAATGATGAATGAAAAGAGTGAAACCGAGTTTAAAAACCATTCGGTAACTATACTGAGTTTGAAAATAAATCATTAAACTAAATAAAAATGATGCCATACTTATTATGTTAAAACCATTGCTTGTGTTTTGTTTTTATCCATTTTTCCTCACAAGAAACGACACTAACTGCTCTTCTAAACAAGCACACGCACAAATACACCCACACACCCACCCCCACACACACACACACACACACACACACACACACACACACACACACACACACACACACACACACAAACACGCACACAACCCCCCTCCCACACACACAGCATCCTACTACTGTATTCTTCCTTCACCTCCACCTCCTGAAGATAAATGACCCTATTCGGATGTCTGTTGGGTCCTTTCCACTGATTTATGACACAAAGGTCCTCAAAGGTCACTACAAGAAATGCTGTTTACCACCAACACATAAATAATGTTTGTGTCTATACTGACTCATCTGCAGAGAACATTTGCACAGGAGCAGCACTAGTACCTTGGTAGTACTGTTGGGGGTAACCTCCTCCATAACCAGGAGCCACAGGAGCCACACCTGCAAAATTAAAAAGCAGTTACCATGGAGACTCATTGACGGAGACTCATTGACGGTAAAATGTTAACAGTGTGTAACTGACAATGTGAGTTCGACCATTCAGTGTAATAATTAGTGTTGCCAGAACATCTAGTAGCATTAAACATCATCAGATTAACTGTGAATAAATAACCTCGTGATACATGCAGTACATACAGTGAATATGACAACTTGACCTATTTTTCTGGAAGTCAATAATTATTCACCATTTGGCAAAGCTCTCTTCTCTACTGGCAAATGAGGAAAGTTATTAAACCATCTGTGGCAGCATTTCACACAGACACATATCTCTGGCCATTGGGAGGAGGATTAGGGCCATGAGTTTTAATGCTTGTGTAGTATCTGTGGGGCAGTGAGAGGAGGCTGAACTGTCGTCTGTTGCTGTGTGATTACACTCATCCTCACTGATGGGCGAGGAGGAGAGGAAGGACCAGAAGCTACACTTCCCCAAAGTGTAAAGTGTGTTGTGGACAGCTGAAGTGAAATGTGGGCCATATTAACCCTCTGTTATGTCTTCCTTTGTTTGTTTGTTTAAAGAAGAAAAGATGATTATACAGGAGGAAAGGAGCAAAAAAATATCTAACAAGCATGCGGCGCTCCTCACCTTGCTGATATACACCGCCACCTCCAAGATTGCCGTAGCCTGTTCAAATGAAAAGCAAATAAATAAATCAAGATATTGTTTTTATTCTTATGACTTTGTGTGCAGTGGGTATAACTCATTATCAGTTTTTTTGGTTTCTATAGCTGTTTCTATTTCTCCCCCTGAAGTGACATTTAGCCAGTGGCTCAGATGAGGTCACATTAATGACCTCATCCAAATGTCCTCTGGCAGAGTTTGGTTTTCAGGGCAGGACTCTCCGGGGACGTGTGTTATCTTCAAACACTTTGATGTTGCACATAGTATAACTATAACAGAAATCAGTCTTCATCAGGAAATGTGTTTTTGAGTTGCTTGGTTTACAAACTCCTAACGGTACTGTAATACTTCAGGGATTACTGCCTTTGGTGGAGCTGGATTCTTTACTAATACATGCATCTTTCCTCTGGCACATCAAATACTTAATAGATTATGTTCAAACTGCAAAAGCTTCTTTAATACAATACATATCAATACGTTCATTCTTATTTCTTTCGCAGAATATTTGTCACGATAAAAGGAAACAAAACAGCACTTGACTAACACTTGATTCTTAACTACACAAACAATACAAAGTTCCAGTAATATCAAAGTGGGAAGCAGGGATCAGTATGGATTTTCATATACAGTATTTGCCAACATCTGCTCAGCTCAAGAGCTTTTCCAAATATAATAGGATTTTCTTTATGTTTCCATGTGCTGTAACAGTAACAGGCCTGTTACACTACCTGGTTTGGGTGGTTTAGCTCCAGCACCAGCACCTCCCAGTCCAAATGCAGAAGGATAAGTCAACCCACCTGTCACAAGAGAAAAAAAACTGGCTTAGATGTGGGGATTAAGACTCTTACATGGTTCACCCATAGCTGTCCTGCACAGAAAAACTGGAAAATTAAAACACGGGTTGGTTTCCTTCATCACAGTATCCAGCTGGTTTCTCCTTCCTGAAACTAAGCCCCATACAGAAACTTATCAGCGTGTAGTTTCCTGTACAGGAAGTGCAATGCGATGGCATCTCCTGACCAACTGTCACTTTGTGCACTGGGCAGAACGTTCTAGTTTATTTTTCTTAAGTCGGGGAAACATTGTGTAACAGTGCTGTCAGACTCCTCTCCTCTCATACATACCCTGGCCATAACCATGATGATATGGCCTGTATCCCCCTGAATCATGACGACAGAGAAAAGTACCATTATTGTCTGGTTGGTCCACTCATCTTCTACAGTTTTTGTCGGGGATTGCCTCATCCAAGAAATGGCAATGATTAAACCAATCTTATAATGAATATATATATCTCGAAAATAATGTTTTTTTTTATAATTTTACCATGAAAGGGGAAATAAGTGTTTATGCTTTATGTTTCCCCATTAACTGACACCTGTGTCTCGTGTTTATGGGGTTTAAAAAAAAAAAAGGGGTCAATTTTACGTGTTAAATGAAATGTAGGTGAGTTCTGACCTTGATAACCACCTGCTGCCAGTGGGATTCCTGCTCCTGCTCCACCCACAGCAACAAAAAAGCACAACACAACAACGTATGAGCCGTCACATGGAAACAACACACGATATGGTATCAGCACCATGAGGAACTGAAGCACAGACAGGATAGAAAACACAGCCACAACAATTTCAACCACAACAATAAATGTGTGTAGAAAAAGGGGAACTTGCCTCCATAGGTTCCACCGTAGGGAAATCCACCTCCGGCTGGACCAACACCTGCTCCTGTACATATGGAGTAAAAGTGTTAGAAGACTGGAAGTGTGAAGATTTAACTGAATATTCCCCTTTACAATCGTTCATGCTGGCTTCATCCTCTGCAGCTACATCTTCCTATTAGATTATCTTCAATGAAAAAGTACTGCACTAGTTATTGAGTTATGATGTTTAAAACATAAAAGAGGAATGTAATGTAGACTTCAGGTACAATCATCACAATTTGAGATTATTAGTTTGTTGTTTTCATTTATAACATTATGAAGGCTGCAATCATTCCCCCCTCTGTTACACTCTGCCTTGAAAAGTACATGTACTATGTATTGTTACTTTTTCTTGCTAGTGTCCAATGTTTAAACATTTATTTTACCCCATACTGCATGTTATTGACAGTATTATTTAATGTTTCTTGGTTTGTTTTATTTTGTGATATGGATGTTCTTGCGGCCAACCAAATTTAAACGATAAGATTAATCTTAATATTTGACTGATTGAGTTGGATACAATGAAATGCAGGACAAACGCCTTACATTAGGTCTTGAGTCAATCTCAGGTAAAATAGTGCAGAATAGCTAAAATACTGTACAACTGCAAACCTGCTGATGCATAAAACTGATGACTGTCTATTGGAGGTGTAATTGGGTAGAGAAAGGCATGATGCAGCTTTTCCTCATATATTACCGGCGTTTTTATTGATTCAAGTTGAGTCATTAACTGTCCAGACAGAATGTGCAAAGTAAGATAAATACAGTGTGGGAAAGTGTGATCTATTACTTTGGATAGGATAATACAAAGTGTATTGATAACATCATTAGGATGTTTGGATTTAGAAATGAAGACATAGATAAACATATATTTACAAATCATACAAATCTAGATGTATGAAAGTGGGTAGATATTTGCAAATACTGGGTTGCATGTAGAAGTTTCACTTCTGTCAAGACATTATGAATCATTTAACAGGTAGTCACACAACTGTGCTCTTTTTCTGCTGCAGTCACATAAGGGACATTGTTTTTTACAGTAATACTGAATATTCAGTAACTAAATAAACAATTGATTCAACGTTGATATTGTGGCCATGGAATGAGTTAAATCAACTACATGGGACGCAAGAAAGAGAAAGTAGGTTATGTTGCAACAAGTACATTATTGTACAGATCAGTTCTGATCGCCACCATTACCTGGTAAGAACGGTTTAGGTGCTTTTCCGCCTGTGCCAACACCAACACCTGAAAACAGCAACGTTTAGTATGATTATAGTCACTGACTGACGCTGACTGAAGCTTGGTCAATGACTAGTGACCTTAGCTGTTCACTGTCTTTGTCTCCACCGTGTGGCCAGATGGATGTATTGTATCACATTTCCAGTTTTTGAAATATCATATTTTCAGAATGCTACACACAAAAGGCAAAACTCCATAAATCTCCGGCAGAATAAAACTCTGCATTCGAAACAATATGTAAATGTATTTTTTTTTAGCTTCATTGCTAAAGCTCTGATTGCTAATTAAACAATTGTGCAACCCGTGTTTGCCCATATGAGGAGTTTAGAGCCTTAAATTTGGCATGTTGAGTAGCCGGGTATTCCATGTGAACACAAGAGATTTTATTCATGAAGATTGTACCGAATGTTAGAGAATTGTGTGTAGTGTTTTGAAAAAAGTGTGGTTTAGAACTGCAAGCTGAGCATAAAGCAGGAACTATACCTGTATGTTATCACAATTGGTTCAGGGGTTTGGTACAAAAGTTACAGGTTGTGGTCATTATGACTCAAGTACCAGTATTAACATGTAAATAATTGAGAAGAATTGTAAGTTTCAAAGTCAAACATAGCTTGAGGGCTAAAAACAACATGGAGTTCTTAAATCAATAAAAGTATAAATATTGGTCTACCTCCAGGTTGTAGGACTCCGGTTCCAACTAAAAGAGAGAAGAGACTAATACATGAGCTACATACAACATTTAACTAAAGAATACAAATGAAGACAAAAGGGACAAAAACATACACAACATAGAAAGACAGTCCATCTAAAATGTTGGGATTAAAGCAGAGCATGTCAAAGGAAAGGAAATATTGTGGCGTAAGGTGAAACAAAATACAACTGAATACAAAGGTAAAGACTGTAAATATAGTATTAACACTAAAGAATGGTTTACCTTTCGACTGTATGATATTTCTAAGACTCAACTGCAACTAAATTACTTTGATTATTATGTATGAAGCAGATTTTTATTAAGATTTTATTCTCCTACATATAATAATTGACTTGTAATAATTTGTTTAGATTGATTTATTCAGGCTTTCTTTGAACTATGAAAGTCACATGACCAGGGAAACAATGAGATTCGTCGATATCATAGTGTGACACATATCTGTTACATCAGTAAGTCTCAGGTACAAACAGATTGTTTATACTTACTAGGGTGACCTTGGCCTGACGGACCAACTAAAACACAGGTAAGAGTTACGTCAGTTAACATCCTGCATACAATATGGTAACTGACGAAGAGAGAGCAATCTCACTGAGAACAAATAAAGCTTGGACAGAAAAAAACTACATTTGCTACGAATACTACAGAATATTGTAAATAGATTAATAGATCATATTAAATCCAGATGCAAAAGAAAAGGAAAACTACTCTTACCACTAAAGGGAGCTCCACCTGCTCCACCTGTGACAAATAAATACACAAGGTGTTGGTCATTTATCGATTGACTGACAACAAGATGTGCAAAATAATAATTGTTGAGTTTTTTTTTTATATTTACCAAAACTTGTGCCAGCTGTGAAATAACAAAAAGTATCATCAAATTAAGCTTTGTGTAGTAAGTATATATTAAGTATAATGATCAAACTATTTTTTTATGTAAAACTTACCACTAGGCTGAATAATTCCATCAGAAACTGTCAAAACAGCAAAGAATATAAATGATTAAAACAGGTTAAGAAATACAACAGAATTAAATAAAGTAAAATATGACCCACCGCCTGTTTTCACAGATCCACCATAAGAAGTACAAAAATAGGAAGAAAAGCAAGATTAGTCATGTTGTCTTTTAAAATATTGAATTTAAATATTTTTGTTTGGTTTAGTTACATTCCCAATAATTAAATATACAATGTTAATGATGAAACTATAAAAAAAGAATTGAGAAAAGGAAGGTATGGGAAAAACAAACAGGAACAAGACATACTCCTTTCAAAATAATATAAAACAAGCATTTAACATGACAAAAAGAAATTGTGTCAAGACAGCAGGAGTACGTAGGTAGTATTCTATAGCAGGGGATTCACAGTTCATTTACATTCATATCTATATAAAAGTGGAGATGAAATGTCACATTATTATCATGGCAATGGTTTTATGAAATGTAAACCCAGGAAATACATAATCAAAAAATCCCCCGCTGTAGAACTTGAACTGTAAAACTAATCAGAAAAAAATGCAAGCATTCATATTGTCAAAAGAACTGAAGAACATTTAAGAGCAATCACTTGTGGGAAAATTACATTCCAGCATTAACGTATCCCTTCTTTCTGAATGTCTACTAAATTAATGCATTAGATTTGCCATTGTCCAGAAATGACAGCTATCATATGCATGAAAGTAATCTATCAAGCTCAGTGTTAGTGTTAGTAAAAGGAAAGGAGAGCACAGGACAAGGAGCCTATTGTTGGTGAAGTGATATCATGGTGTCTGTCTTTACACTCCCAAAATTAAGAAACATATCATTTAGTAAAATAAGATTTCTACAGTCCAAACAATATTTAAGAAGACAAATCATTAATTGTTTAAATCTGAAAATTTAAGTCTCATACTGTAATTTCTGGCCATATAAATTATTAGTATTTTTTCATATTGTATAATTTAATACCGGTAAACAAACATATAGCTGATTGGATAACAGATTGCGCTTTTAGGATTTAAATCTGTAATCATTAAGATGTTAAATTTGGATAATGCTTAAAACAATGACCTGCAAAGACATATTTGAATAAACTCAAGGTTCTTTCTCTTTTGGGAGAGAGAATCCCACACTAGATCAGAATGGCAAATACATTATAACTCAACTAGAATTGAATATATATCAGATACAACAGATTTCACTTCACGGTCAAAGGTTTCATGCATATAGCAAATCTTACTGGTCCGTGGGACCTCTGTGGTCTTGCCAATTGCGGCAATAGCGGTGGGCTCTGCCAAAAGACAACAGGTTCCAGTTTCATCTATTGTACTTTTCACAGGCACAGAGTGAGAGAGACTAGAAAAGGCAGAAGCTGTGAGGTGGACTATGATACAGCCACAGGTGGGCGGCTGTTAGCTAGAGGTGGTCAATAGCTGGTAGCACTAGCAGTAAAAACAACATGTGAGTTTTGTGGGCATGAAATGGGTGAAATGATGGTGCAGTACTGGTGGAGTAGCCCCAAAGGTAGAGTGCAATTACCAAATACAAGTGGAAATTGGCGCTTTCCCTCCCATATGCTTTATGTAGCTACAGCTCAAATATAACGTTACATGTGTAAATGTGTGAACAGTAAACGTCCTAGGAAATGCAGAGTCGTGGCATTTCACTGTACCTGGTTGGGGAGTTACATCAGGACCCACGTCCTTTGCTGTAAAAGAAAAAGAAAAAAGAAAAAAGAAAAAAAAAGAAGGTCATTCACAATGTAAAACGTATAAAAAACATGCTAATCCAAGGAAAAAAGAGACTGTATTCTCAGCTTTACCTGGCACCAAGACAGCAGAACCATCTGGGCCCCCACTGATCGCTGTACCTGGAGTAGCTCCTGGCAATGCAAGTCCTACTCCAGTGACGCCTCCTGCAAGAGGCACAATGAAGTCAGCGAACTGATGCCACTGTTATCCGCTACCCTCCATCAGAAACAGCTTTTGTGAACGTCTGTTTTCAACGAGAACGCTAACAATAATGACTCTAATGTGTATGACTTTTGTCTCTCTATTGACTCCGTTGGGGAATTTACCTCGTCTTGATGAATGGATAGCAACAATAATAGGAAGATTATAATTGGCTTTTGCTTCCTCTGCAATTTATTTATTTCTGTGAGACGGCTGAATGTCACCACAAAATGTCATGGTAGATAGGAGCCGTTGCTCTTTGTCAGGGACTGACCCTATGATCTGGTGTTTACTCTTATTTAACAACATTACATGTATGTTTAAGGTATGGTCATTATTGTTTGTAAATGGGAAAAGTAAAACAATAATTAAATGGCGTAATGTATCATCAGATGACAATAGTTAACATTGCATTAGCAATAACTCATGAATTGGTTACTCAAGGTAAATTGGTCCAATGAGGCTTGATAGAGTAAAGTCAGGTGAGGTTCTTACTTAGAGCGTTTCCAAAACCGTTGTGAAATTGCAACTTCTATCCAGAATAAAGACCATGGGGCCCTCTCTTGATTGGGAGGTTAGGAGCTTTGGGTAATGACCAATAGAGTGAGATTTCAGACCCAGGCAGTCAAAATAAGTTTCCTTTGCAGGGTCGGGGTGGCTGGGTTCACCATTAGACGAGATCAGACATCTGATAAGAATGCCTCCTGGACACCTTTCTGTGGAGGTGATCCAAACACATCCAATTTGGGGGGGAGATCACAGAGCAGACCCCGAACACAATACATATCCCATCTGGCCCAGGAACACCTCAGGATCCCCCAGGAAGAGCTGGGCATATAACTGGGGAAATCAGGTATGGGATACCTTACCTAGGAAATATTCCTTTTTCATTCGTATAAGATGACTGTATGATTACCAGGTTCTCACCATATTTTGGTGGTTTCACACCGCCAGGATATCCTGCAAGAAAACATACCCTCATCAACATCTTTATCTTGAAACACACAGATAATAGTACTTCTACTGTCTTTCCATACACACTGCACATTCAGTACCTTCAGCCCCAACTCCTCCCAGTGCAACTCCTCCAGTAACTCCCAGTCCTCCTGTTCCTAACCCTGTTCCAGCTCCTCCTATAACACCTAATTAAGGAAAGTAAAGCAAGTTAAATTAACTGTACAATACACAAAAATTGCATCTTAACTATTATAATCAGTTTATACACAATAAAGTGAGTATGAATGTGTAGTTTATGCGCCAATAAATAAAATCTAAGTAAAATATGATAAAGTAAGAGAATGCATTTCTGAATGTGTGATATTTGTGTGTTTATTTATTATACCGTATTTAGCAGCTTTTGCGGCAGGAGAGTATTGTCCACCTCCTTGTCCTGGTACAAAACCATGACCTCCTCCTGCGCCTCCAGTTCCTAACCCTGCTCCAGCTCCTCCTAAAATTCCTAGTTAAGTGAGATGGAGCAGGTTACATGATTAGTTTAATTATTGAAATCTAAGAACAAGGAGGATAAGTGAGACAATAGATTTTTAATAACTGAAAATCGTTTCGTATTTCCGAATTAGTTCATACACTATTGAACGTCTCTGAATGTGTGCTTATTTATTATACCGTATTTAGCAGCTTTTGCGGCAGCAGAGTAAGGTGCACCTCCAAATCCTGTTCCAAATCCAGGACCTACTCCTGCTCCTCCTGTCCCTCCCAGTCCTCCTGTTCCAAATCCAGGACCTACTCCTGCTCCTCCTGTCCCTCCTAGTCCTCCTGTTCCAAATCCTGCTCCAGCTCCTCCTGAAACTCCTAATTCAGTTTGAAAAGTGTAACCTTCCTGTCAGAATTAGTTCATTTCAGAAGACATGTCTCAGACTGTATTTTTCGTGCTCTTTTCACCTACCGTATTTAGCAGCTTTTGCGGCAGCAGAGTATTGTCCACCTCCTTGTCCTGGCACAAATCCAGGACCTACTCCTGCTGCTCCTGTCCCTCCCAGTCCCCCTGTTCCAAATCCTGCTCCTCCTGAAACTCCTATTGAAGGGGAGTTAAGTAGATTCCATCATTAGTTAGCAATTAATAACATTTTATAATAAGTAGAATAAGTTAGCAATTATTGTACCCAACCCAACCCAGCAGAATACATTCATAGATTAAGAAAAAAGTTGTGTGCAGTATTTATATGACCGTATGCTTATTTCTGCTGTGGTTTCCTCCTACTCCTAGTACTACACCAGATACTCTTGCTAGTCCTGCACCTTTAACAAAGTATTATATTTACACATGCAACAAATGGTCTAAGGTAAAATCCAGAGAGCAAAAAACTATCACAAACCTACTAACAGAAAACATCTTACCATACTTTGGGGGTTGCACTCCAGCACCTGGTCCATAACCTGCCGGGAGGCAACATTATGTTTGTGACTGAGAATGAATTTGATCAAATTGTTCAAAAGCAAAGCAGTAGAAACACTCTCATTGTACAAAACCTTTTTGTCTAATCCGATATATATAAATTTGACGACTTACCACCATAGGCGCCACCACCAGGCAGTACCTGCCCTGCTGCCCCTGGAACTCCGCCTCCTCCTAGGCCTGCTCCTTGGACTCCTGTTTGGGATTGAATAAAGAACTAATCTCTCGTACACTGTTACGAATGAAAGGTTACAAATGACTGAATAATTTTTAAGCTGCTGTCATTACCATTTTAGCAAACCAAATTAAATCTACAGTATTATGCATTCAAGGCTCAATATTCCAAAACTCGTAATTGTAACATTGGATTTATGTAATATTGAGTAGATCAGCACTGCATAAGATAAATAAATCATGCCACACCTTATGACATGGTAATCATTAAACTATGTGAAATGGTAAACACCACAGTCTCACCATAGTTAGGAGGTTTAGCACCAGCCGCTAAAGCTGCAAAACAACATGCGAGAGGTTAGATTAAAACGTGATTTTTATTAATACAAATTAATATTATTACTCATGTAGCTCAAAGGTCTGTGGGGCATGCTTACATCCATATCCTGGGAAAAAGGGGACTCTTCCAGGAAGTCCTCCTCCACCTGCACCACCACTTGGAACTACCCCTGCACCACCTGGACCTTTAATGGAAAACAAATAATGATGTAATCATGCACACTCACTTAAAATACTTCTTAAAATGCAATGGTTTTAGTCTGCACTATATATATATATAGTCCTCCTGCTCCTCCTAGTCCACCTGCGCCTCCTACTCCTTTGTAAGATATATTTCCATGTAAAACGGTGGCATGTCTTAATATATATATATATATATATATATATATATATATATATATATATATATATTAAAAATGTGGATGGAGTTTGTTGGCAATTCAATTTATTGCATTTAGAACAATCAAGATACATTAGGAATTAAAAGCAGATCACTGCAGTCCAAGTGAGCCTTCCCCTTTTTCCTGTGCACAAGCAGATGTATGCAACATCACTTCATTCTCTCTGGCTTTGCATCTGAAAGTATTATCAAGCAGGCTGCATTTAAGTTGTAATTGTAGACACACCAGATTTGATCATTGCCAGGCCTTGGTATTATCTGACTCACACATCTCTGGATACCAGGAATCAGTATACACCCAAAGGAAACACATGACAAATTCTGAGATTTGATAATAGTAATTTATATTTACCATATTTAGCAGCTTTGGCAGCAGCTGAGTATCCACCTGTTCCTCCAAATCCTCCCGTGCCTCCAAGTCCACCTGTTCCTCCAAATCCTCCTGTGCCTCCTAGTCCACCTGTTCCTCCAAATCCTCCTGTGCCTCCTAGTCCACCTGTTCCTCCAAATCCTCCTGTGCCTCCCAGTCCTCCTGTGCCTACTCCTGTGGAAAACAAATTTATCTAATGAGCCTTTTTATGTAAAACAAGCTGCATTGTTAAATATACTCCATTGAAATGAGTTTGCTGCCAAAAACTTAAATTACAACAAATAGGAAGATGCTTTTGTGAGTACAGTGACACACCTGTGTGGTTGTGTTACTGAAGACTATAGTTTCAGTTTTCATATAAGCAGCATGGGTTAAAAAAATTCCTATTCGCATTTCAACATAAACAAAGTCAGCCACCTGTTCTAGCTGAAAGCTGACCATGTTCAGTTACAGTCTTTGAGTGTAACTAAAATAACTTTTCATCATCTTTTTTCCAGTCAAAAATGATGCCAATATTGCTGTTTTATGCAAATGGTTTAAATCAAGCAATTTTATTCCATCTACGTAGTGTACATAGTACAGGTATAACCTTTAATAAATCAGGTGATGTCATTGAGATCAGGATCTCTTTTGCAAGAGAGACTTGAGTGAAGCAAAAAATAATAATTAAGTTTCTGATCTTAATTGAATTTTATCTTTAGTTGACAATACAAGTTGCTTATTTATACACCATCCCATATTTAGCAGCTTTGCTGCTGGTGAATATCCGCCAACCACTGGTGCACCTCCCGGTACTCCTCCAGATCAGAGAGAGAGCTTTTTACTAAACTTAACTTAATATGAAGTACATTTCAAGTGCAGGATGAGTAAATAACTAATGAAAAATATTATTTTAAATAAGCTTCATTAATAAAAAAAACAAGAAAGTTCTAACCATATTTAGCAGCCTTGGACCCAGCTCCATATCCCGCTGTAAAATAATTAAACATAGGTAAGCATATGATAAAAATGTTACAACTAAAGTAAATAGAAGAAAATGAAAAGAAGGTAATTCATTTTTCAATCATGAGGCCGTCAACATGGCTATAGACATTTAGGTTTGTTTTTTATGTCTTTTGCTAGACATTATACCTCCTGGCACCTGCCCTGGATACAGTCCACCAGCTCCAGCAACACCTGCATAAAGAAAAAGTTATTTCTAATAACAGGTAGCCCCTGCAATCAATGTATGAACATGTGTGAATGGGTGAACGATGACATGTAGTGTTAAAGTGCTTTGAGGGAGGGGGGGGGGGGGGTAACATGGCTAGAGACTTTTAGTTTAGTTTTTTATGTCTTTTGTTGGACATCATACCTCCTGGCACCTGGCCTGGATACAGTCCTCCAGCTCCAGCAACACCTCCAACACCTCCAGCACCTCCAACACTACCCAGACCTGCAGCAGAGGGCATAGACTTTAGTAAGACACTTATATGTTCTGGACTGATGTTACGCAACTTGTCTTGCTAATGAATGTGATAGTCTACCATATTTGGCAGCTTTAGCCTGAGCAGGTGAGATGCCCCCGGGTCCCACACCTGCACAAAGAAAACGTTATATTTAACCATTGCAGAGGTTAGTAAGTCCCAGTAAAAGTTCAGATTTAAGCCATGTAGTTCATTGGTACAAAATAATTATGCTTTTTTAGTTAGTTGGATAAAAGCTTAGTTATTTCCATTTTCTTTATTTATTTCAAGACACGTAACCCGAATTTCCCCCTGCAGGCTGCAGTGTATGAATGGGTATGGATGACTGAGGTGGTACCTTGCATGGTAGCCCCTGCCATCAATGTATGAACGTGTATGAATTGGTGAACAATGACATGTAGTGTTAAAGCACTACACGTCATTGTTCACCCATTCATACACGTTAAAAAACAATGAAAAGAAGGTAATTAATTTTTCAATCATGAGGCCGTCAACATGGCTATAGACTTTTTGGTTTGTTTTGTATGTCTTTTGCTAGACATTATACCTCCTGGCACCTGCCCTGGATACAGTCCACCAGCTCCAGCAACACCTGCACAAAGAACAAGTTATATCTAATAACAGGTAGCCCCTGCAATCAATGTATGAACGTGTGAATGGGTGAACAATGACATGTAGTGTTAACACTACATGTCATTGTTCACCCATTCATATAAGTTCCAAAATAAATAAAAAGAAGGCAATTCATTTTTCAATCATGAGGCCGTCAACATGGCTATTGACTTTTTGGTTTGTTTTTTATGTCTTTTGCTAGACATTATACCTCCTGGCACCTGCCCTGGATACAGTCCACCAGCTCCAGCAACACCTGCACAAAGAAAAAGTTATTTCTAATAACAGGTAGCCCCTGCCATCAATGTATGAACATGTGTGAATGAGTGAACGATGACATGTGGTGTTAAAGTGCTTTGAGGAGGAGGAGAAGGAGGAGGGGTGTGGGGTGGGGGGGTTGTGAGGGCAAACATGGTGAGAGACTTTTAGTTTATTTTGTTATGTCTTTTGTTGGACATCATACCTCCTGGTACCTGGCCTGGATACAGACCACCAGTGCCGGCAACACCTCCAACACTACCCAGACCTATTGCAGAGAGAACAGACTTTAGTAAGACACTTGTATGTTCTGGACTGATGTTACGCAACTTGTCTTGGTAATGAATGTGGTAGTCTACCATATTTGGCAGCTTTAGCCTGAGCAGGTGAGATGCCCCCGGGTCTCACACCTGCACAAAGAAAAGGTTATATTTAACCATTGCAGAGGTTAGTAAGTCCCAGTAAAAGTTAAGATTTAAGCCATGTAGTTCATTGGTACAAAATAATTAGTTAGTTTGGTAACAGCTTAGTTGTTTGCATTGTTTTTATTTATTTCTTCTGGATCCTGAAAGTTCATCAGGTATTAATTGTGTTATTCATAAATTTGTTAACTTTATTATTATTGTCCTGCAACGTAAAGTCTATAGATGACAGTGAAACAGGATCATTCATCAACCTCCTGTCTACAGTGCTGCCCTAACCTATTTTTGAGGGCTGCGCACGAAAAAAGCATGCCCATACTAAAAAGTGTTTATATCTGCAACCACGAGGTCTATTTGAATAATTTTGATGTTATTATAAAGGTAATAACGGTGGGATTTGTAAATAATGTGTAAATATCAGTATATATATGTTACTGGTTAAAAGTAAATGAAGATGGAACACAGAAGAAATGAAAATATTTCAGTTTTGCCTAAAAAAAAAGCACTTTCAGGATGATCATCACTTTACAATAATGCAGTTGCAGGTTTAAAACTATTTCATATCATATCACAATATGTGAACACTCTGCACAGTTTGACTTTGAATGAAGTGAAGCAGAAAACAATAAAAGAGTTTTTAGTACAGACAGATCAGAAAAATCCTCTGAAAATTAGGATTTATTGAAAGATTTATTTCTTTATATTGGTTATTTGCGTTCTTTTGCGTGGTCACAAGCCTATGTAGCATAAAGCTAACTCGCAGTAGGTCGACATATGCCGAGCAAGTCCAGTGGCTGTCGAGATATGAATATGAATATTTGGTTATGCATTTCGTTGGTCTTGATTAGTTGTGTTTGGAGCATGTACAAATGGCTTACATGAGCTTGTAGCCCAGGTTTTGCTTGTTAATCTGATTTAAAACATCATTATTTTCTTTTTATTATTAGTTTTTTCTCCCAGGGGTTCCCCTAAATGTTTTAACCAGTGTACCCTGAAGCCCCCTCCTGAGGGGGCTCTCGGGTAGAAGAGGTAACTTGTGCAGCTTGTTTTGCCTCCATCACACAGTCACCAAAAATAACGGCAAGCCATGTTGAGATAGTCTAAATAAGAAAATGGAAGCCACATTTGACTGTGGTCTTCTTCCAAAATGATTGGCAACTATGTCTTTTTATTTTCTACCAACCAACAATTCTATGTCTGGTGTGGGCGACTGAGGCTCAGTGGTAGAATAGTGTCGTCCTTCAATCAGAGGATCGGCGTTTCGACCACTGGCTCCGCTAGTCCGTGTCAATGTGTCCTTGGGCAAGACATGTAACCCGAAATTGCCCCTGCAGGCTATTCCGGTGGTGTATGAATGGGTATGGATGATTAGATAGACCTAGTGGGCAGGTGGCACCTTGCATGGTAGCCCCTGCCATCAATGTATGAACGTGTGTGAATGGGTGAACGATGACGTGTAGTATTAAAGCACTTTGGTGGGGTGGGGAGGGGGCCTAACATGTTAATTTTTTATGTCTTTCGTTGGACATCATACCTCCTGGCACCTGGCCTGGATACAGTCCTCCAGCTCCAGCACCACCTCCAGCACCTCCAACACTACCCAGACCTGCAGCAGAAAGCATAAATTTTAGTAAGACACTTATATGTTCTGGACTGATGTTACGCAACTTGTCTTGGGAATGAATATGGTAGTCTACCATATTTGGCAGCTTTAGCCTGAGCAGGTGAGATGGCCCCAGGCCAAAATCCTGCACAAAGTAAAAGTTATATCTAATAACAGGTAGCCCTGCCATCAATGTATGAACATGTGTGAATGAGTGAACGGTGACATGTAGTGTTAAAGTATTTTGAGGAGGAGGAGGGGGGGCAAACATGGCAAGAGACTTTTAGTTTATTTTGTTATGTATTTTGTTGGACATCATACCTCCTGGCACCTGCCCTGGATACAGTCCACCAGCTCCAGCAACACCTGCACAAAGAACAAGTTATATCTAATAACAGGTAGCCCCTACAATCAATGTATGAACGTGTGAATGGGTGAACAATGACATGTAGTGTTAACACTACATGTCATTGTTCACCCATTCATATAAGTTCCAAAATAAATAAAAAGAAGGCAATTAATTTTTCAATCATGAGGCCGTCAATATGGCTATAGACTTTTTGGTTTGTTTTTTATGTCTTTTGCTAGACATTATACCTCCTGGCACCTGCCCTGGATACAGTCCACCAGCTCCAGCAACACCTGCATAAAGAAAAAGTTATATCTAATAACAGGTAGCCCCTGCAATCAATGTATGAACGTGTGAATGGGTGAACGATGACATGTAGTGTTAAAGTGCTTTGAGGGAGGGCAAACATGGCTAGAGACTTTTAGTTTATTTTGTTATGTCTTTTGTTGGACATCATACCTCCCGGCACCTGGCCTGGATACAGACCACCAGCTCCAGCACCTCCAATACTACCCAGACCTATAGCAGAGAGAACAGACTTTAATAAGACACTTATGTGTTCTGGACTGATGTTACGCAACTTGTCTTGGTAATGAATGTGGTAGTCTACCATATTTGGCAGCTTTAGCCTGAGCAGGTGAGATGCCCCCGGGTCCCACACCTACACAAAGAAAAGGTTATATTTAACCATTGCAGAGGTTAGTAAATCCCAGTAAAAGTTAAGATTTAAGTCATGTAGTTCATTGGTACAAAAATAGTTATGTTTTTATAGTTAGTTTGGTAACAGCTTAGTTGTTTGCATTTTTTTTCTTTCTTTCTTGTGGATCCCGAAGGCTTATCAGGTATTAATTGTGTTATTCATACATTTGTTAACTCTATCATTATTGTCCTACACCATAAAGTCTATAGATTACAGTGAAACAGGATCATTCATCAACCTCCTGTCTACAGTGCTGCTTAACTTGTTCACTTGTTTTGCCTCCATCACACAGTCCCCAAAAATAATGGCAAGCCATGTTGAGATAGTGTAAATAATCTTCCAAAAAGATTTGCAACTATGCCATGTTGAGATAGTCTAAATAAGAAAATAATGGAAGCCACATTTGACTGTGGTCTTCTTCCAAAATGATTGGCAACTATGTCTTTTTATTTTCTACCAACCAACAATTCTATGTCTGGTGTGGGCGACTGAGGCTCAGTGGTAGAATAGTGTCGTCCTTCAATCAGAGGATCGGCGTTTCGATCCCTGGCTCCGCTAATCCGTGTCAATGTGTCCTTGGGCAAGACATGTAACCCGAAATTGCCCCTGCAGGCTATTCCGGCAGTGTATGAATGGGTATGGATGATTAGATAGACCTAGTGGGCAGGTGGCACCTTGCATGGTAGCCCCTGCCATCAATGTATGAACGTGTGTGAATGGGTGAACGATGACGTGTAGTGTTAATGCACTTTGGTGGGGTGGGGAGGGGGCCTAACATGTTAATTTTTTATGTCTTTTGTTGGACATCATACCTCCTGACACCTGGCCTGGATACAGTCCTCCAGCTCCAGCAACACCTCCAGCACCTCCAACACTACCCAGACCTGCAGCAGAGAGCACAGACTTTAGTAAGACACTTATATGTTCTGGACTGATGTTACGCAACTTGTCTTGGGAATGAACGTGGTAGTCTACCATATTTGGCAGCTTTAGCCTGAGCAGGTGAGATGGCCCCAGGCCAAAATCCTGCACAAAGTAAAAGTTATATCTAATAACAGGTAGCCCTGCCATCAATGTATGAACATGTGTGAATGAGTGAACGGTGACATGTAGTGTTAAAGTACTTTGAGGAGGAGGGGGGGGGCAAACATGGTGAGAGACTTTTAGTTTATTTTGTTATGTCTTTTGTTGGACATCATACCTCCTGGCACCTGCCCTGGATACAGTCCACCAGCTCCAGCAACACCTGCACAAAGAACAAGTTATATCTAATAACAGGTAGCCCCTGCAATCAATGTATGAACGTGTGAATGGGTGAACAATGACATGTAGTGTTAACACTACATGTCATTGTTCACCCATTCATATAAGTTCCAAAATAAATAAAAAGAAGGTAATTCATTTTTCAATCATGAGGCCGTCAACATGGCTATTGACTTTTTGGTTTGTTTTTTATGTCTTTTGCTAGACATTATACCTCCTGGCACCTGCCCTGGATACAGTCCACCAGCTCCAGCAACACCTGCACAAAGAAAAAGTTATTTCTAATTACAGGTAGCCCCTGCAATCAATGTATGAACATGTGTGAATGAGTGAACGATGACATGTAGTGTTAAAGTGCTTTGAGGAGGAGGAGGAGGAGGGGGGAGTGGGGTGAGGGGGGTTGTGAGGGCGAGAGACTTTTAATTTATTTTGTTATGTCTTTTGTTGGACATCATACCTCCTGGCACCTGGCCTGGATACAGACCACCAGCTCCAGCACCTCCAATACTACCCAGACCTACAGGAGAGAGAACAGACTTTAGTAAGACACTTGTATGTTCTGGACTGATGTTACGCAACTTGTCTTGGTAATGAATGTGATAGTCTACCATATTTGGCAGCTTTAGCCTGAGCAGGTGAGATGCCCCCGGGTCCCACACCTGCACAAAGAAAAAGTTATATTTAACCATTGCAGAGGTTAGTAAATCCCAGTAAAAGTTCAGATTTAAGCCATGTAGTTCATTGGTACAAACATAATTATGCTTTTTTAGTTAGTTTGATAAAAGCTTAGTTGTTTCCATTTTTTTTAATTTATTTCAAGACACGTAACCCGAAATTGCCCTCGCAGGCTGCAGTGTATGAATGGGTATGGATGATTGAGGTGGCACCTTGCATGGTAGCCCCTGACAATAATGTATGAACGTGTACGAATGGGTGAACAATGACATGTAGTGTTAAAGCACTTTAACACTACATGTCAGTGTTCACCCATTCATACACGTAAAAAAAAAAAGAAAAAAAGAAGGCAATTCATTTCTCAATCAGGAGGCCGTCAACATGGCTATTGACTTTTAGGTTTGTTTTTTATGTCTTTTGCTAGACATTATACCTCCTGGCACCTGCCCTGGATACAGTCCACCAGCTCCAGCAACACCTGCACAAAGAAAAAGTTATTTCTAATAACAGGTAGCCCCTGCAATCAATGTATGAACGTGTGTGAATGGGTGAACGATGACATGTAGTGTTAAAGTGCTTTGAGGGGCGGCAAACATGGCTAGAGACTTTTAGTTTATTTTGTTATGTCTTTTGTTGGACATCATACCTCCTGGCACCTGGCCTGGATACAGACCACCAGCTCCACCAACACCTGCACAAAGAAAAAGTTATTTCTAATAACAGGTAGCCCCTGCAATCAATGTATGAACGTGTATGAACGTGTGTGAATGGGTGAACGATGACATGTAGTGTTAAAGTGCTTTGAGGGGGCGGCAAACATGGCTAGAGACTTTTAGTTTATTTTGTTATGTCTTTTGTTGGACATCATACCTCCTGGCACCTGGCCTGGATACAGACCACCAGCTCCAGCGCCTCCAACACTACCCAGACCTACAGGAGAGAGAACAGACTTTAGTAAGACACTTATATGTTCTGATGTTACACAACTTGTCTTGGTAATGAATGTGGTAGTCTACCATATTTGGCAGCTTTAGCCTGAGCAGGTGAGATGCCCCCGGGTCCCACACCTGCATTAAGAAAAAATACATTACCTATTCTTTGGTCTTTTCTACCTTTCTACTTCATATCAATTAACAATACAGTCGTAAAAACACACACCAGTTCCAACAGGATATCCAGGCCTTGACTCAGGGCCACCTATTCCTCCCGGCAGTCCAGCGCCAACATTTCCAAATCCGTAACCTGAAACATTGTAATGTGACACATCATTAATCATTGAGCTGATGCAACAGTTATACCAGATATTTGCATAACATTTTAAAAAACGTTTTTTCACCAAAAGGCAGTTTGCCACCTGCAGGTTTTGTTCCGTAGCCACCTGAAGAGAAACAAACCGCATTTGAAAGAATGGTTTAACAGGTTATGAGTATCTTACTGTTTTACTCTATATGACCTATATAAGCATATGGCAAAAACTGGCAAGCCATGTTTAGATAATAATTATCACATACAAATGTAAAACATACCAGATTCTCCAGATAAACATAAAAAGAATGTGAGCCATTTAAACACATTGCATGTACACTGAAAACATCCTGTTTGAGTATGGCTCAAGATAGGGGTCAAATGTCTGGCCACTGTCTATATATTTAACCATCAAATATAGGCAAAAATGCCAGATAATAACCTATAACAAGTTATAGGCAAGACCACAATTTCAGTGATCATACAGCCATGATGATGTGAGGACAACTGCTGGACTAGAAGCACAGTAGCATTGCTGTGGGAATCTCTAGAAAGCAGGTAATGAAGGCCAAGTTCTGCTTTTGAGGTCATCAGAAAGTTGACATCCGGAACTAAATGAAAAGAACGCTTCTGGGCCCCCGAAATAAGAGTCCTCTCTTTGAAATCCCAATAAAAATATAAACCCAACATAGAAAACCTCAGGGCCGTACCAATAGAGGTGCCCATTGGTTGTCAGGCCATAGGGCGAGCAAGGCTGTCTGTATGCTGGAGAAATCATCATCATCATCATCATCATCGTCATCGTCATCATCATCATCATCATCATCATCATCATCATCATCATCATCATCATCATCATCATCATCATCATCATATAAACGGAAGAGTTCAACTTCTGAATAACACAGTTATAGATCCAGATCACACCTTGCACTTTGGGTGATTTGAGGGGGTATCCGTGGAACACACCGGGCTGCATCTGCCCACCGTACCCGCGGCCTCCTGTGACCAAATAAATCAATTTAAATCCTAATCAGCTGATACCAATAATACTGACAAAAATACAAATATATATATATATATATATATATATATATATATATATGTATGTGTGTGTGTGTTTGTAATACAGCAATAACCATAAATAAAGTTACCTTGTCCTTGACCTCCTTGTCCTTGTCCTCCAACTGCATAAAATAAATCACATATCCAATCAGACACTGAAAGAATGGCCAGCCAGAAACCACACACTCGTGATTTTAGCCTCATGTTTTCTCAGCCTTGGTCTTGCATGATAGAAAATTCAGTTAAATTTAATTAATTTCAATTCATTTTGTATAGCCCAGAATCACAAATCTGCCTCAGAGAGCTTAACAATCTGTACAACATACGACATCCTTTGTCCCAGAACCCTCACATCTTAACAGGAAAAACTCCACAAAAACGGTAAAGAAAAAATCATTGTTTGAATGTAAAAATTTGACAGACACTGGCCTTGAAACAACTAAAACCCTGTACCATTGTGGTCCAGCAGCATTCATTTTTAGATAAGCTGCAAACAGACCAATAATATTTGTGGATATATAATATCTACTAATACTTAAGTAAATTATATTTTTTAATAAATTATATATATTTAATGTATTTACTCATTTATCTTTTGTTTTTGCATTTGTTCTATTGAGAATATATTTGTATTGTCTGTTGAAGTATTGTTCTTTTGTGTATTATCTATCTATATATATATATATAGTTTCATCTTTGTAGAACTACAGTACTGTACTTTGTTATTTTGTTTAAAATAAAGTTAATAAAACCAAAAATAGTGCTCAAAGTAAAAATACAAGTGGCATTCAGTGGTGATTAAAGAAATTCAAAAGTCATCATGATTAAACATTTTTATCTTACTTGACTTAGAATTTAGGTCAGTTCCTGTGGCAACACCAGGCAGAACTCCACGTCCACCAAACCCTGAAGGAGCCAAAGGCAAACCCCAAACCCCCACAATAAAAGCCTCATTAAATCACTGAACAGTCCTTGTTTGCAAAAGCACAGAGTAGTCCAATGTTGAAACACTTGACAAATAGTGAGAAATAATGCCTGATATTAATCTATGAATAAGACAAACCATGTCCTGGCACCAGTCCACCTTGGTAAAGTCCAGGCACACCCACACCTGCCAAAGCCAATGAGAGGATATTACTTCACTTCTGCATCTACAATAAAAATGTGAAAGGGATCTGGCATGTCTGAGCAGCAATAATCAGTTTTTTATGCATTCATTGAAAATAAAAATGACATGCTTGTCAATAATTATGACAAAACACTACCACAAAGAGCCAGGCAGGATGCAGCAAAGCATGCTGCTGGCATCTGATAACATGTATTGTCTGTAATCTTTCTGTGGTTTATGCGACTACGTACTGTATCTACAGAGATGCTGCTGTGTTTGGCTTCTTGGGCAAATTTCTTATGATGTTTTAGCTGTTTATATCATATTTTCTATCAGTGAAATCCTCTTTGGAGGTCATAATACCGGAAGTTGGATTTTTTTTCATAGCCTCTTACTAGCACACAAGATATAAAGTCAAGCAAAACCTATAACAACAAATAACAAGAATATAGACATTGCATTGCTACATGTATGTATGCATGTATAATGTATATACTATACATCCATACACCCACAAACCATTACGTGTGTATGTTTATTTTGTTCTATGTGTCCTTGCTCTGTAAAGAACATCAAATAAACTCTGTTGTATTTGAAGTGCAATGATGTAAAAACAATTGTCATGCACATGACCCATCTGACACATGCAATGGAAAAAATCTATTTGATGACCTGGCACTTTGGCAGCTTTCTTTCCAGCACCACCTCCTCCTGGAAGGCCTGTCTGAGGTATAACAGGCACTGAAAACAAATTAATATATATATATGTATATATATATATATATATATATCAAACATATGTACAGTGTAAAAAAAACAGATACATATTTATTGTATGGCGCTAAGTCCAAACAACTGTAACTATGATTCCTGCCTCCCAAGAACTCTCAGAATTGTTGTTTACTTAATTACATTAGGAAAAGTACTATGTTTGGAGCCCAAGGTGGCTCTTCGTCTGAGAAATCATTCAAGTCATATACTGACGAACAACCAATTTGTGGTATGAGATGGCGAAGTATTCCTAAAGTATACAGTGGAAATGTTAAAGTAAATGGGAGCAGTGTTTCAAGTCCTTGGGAGGCAGAAATCACAGTATGACAAACTAAAAAAATGTAAAATGACATAAAACAGTGTGTGTCTTGCCTCCAGCGGGCACTGCGGCTCCAGTTCCTGCGCCTCCAGGACCTCCTCCTGTCCCAAGCACAGTGCCTCCGGTCCCTGTTTGAGAATTAAGTGCACAGACAAAAATACAGAATATAAATATACAATTTCAGGTTTGGGCTCATAGTACAACACAAATATTCTATAGTTGAACATCTCATGGCCGCTAGAGGGCCCTGTGATACTGAAAAGCAGTAATGAGCAGATGTGTGGCTTGTGCCAGACTTGACCTCTTCAGCAGGTAGTCAGATTCTTAGACTGACCATAGGTATTGAGAGCAGCTAATCTGGCTCTTTAAGTCTGTCACCACCCCATGAAAAAGCAACACGGCTGAGTTTTAATCTAATCAGGAGAGGCAGCCAGCATACAAGGCATTTGCCTTGCCTCATCAAATGCCTAATTTCTTTGGCTATCCCCTTATGTAGGAAATGAGCTGTCAGCTTCACTTGTAAGGAAGTTTGGCAGCAGGATAAAACACATTGGTTTGTTTGTTTAAACTTTTTTTTAAATTTTTTTATCTCAAACTCCCCGCACTTTGCCGGACAGACATTGCGCACTGCCTTTAAGTATGTGGCCTGGGAGATTTGGTGAGGGAATGTTTTGTTTTATCTGCGCTCTTTTACAGAGGCATTAATTGTTATTTTGAGTGTCATGAAATGAGTACACACTGATTTCAAGAAACTGCAGTTTTGTCATCGCCAACTAATATTTTAGAGTCGGCTCTTTGCCATAGTACAGTCCTGGCCATGATCGGGCCCTCCAGAGGCCATGCTTAATCAGCCTGCCTAATATCAAGCAAATTATGTGCACATATATGGCACAGACTTTATTTCTTTTGTAAACACATGGTATTTCAATAGTAAAGTAACAGAGAAATTAGCGTCGCAAAAATGTTTTTTATATATATTGAACCCAATACACCCAAACATCCCTCAATAAATCCAACTCCACCATTATCATCTTGTATGCCACACACTTTAAAGTCACGCTGGGAAGTTCAAACAGTCCAAGGTTTTCAGGTACACCACAAAAATGTACATGTGTTTGCCAAACAGTGTTTTTCATTCTGAGTTACCATTAATGTAAAACATTCATTTTGGCTTTCTCATAACATGAAGGCATGCAGATCTTTTGAAGTTCAAACAAGTGATCTCAGGTCAAGTTCGTGCAGTAGTCTGTCATCAGGCCAAGAATCAGCTTACCTCCATATGGTAGCAGAGGGCCTCCTGCACCTATGATTAGGACAACCAGAATTTCAGCAGTATTCTTCAATATAAAAGATTCAGAACATAACCCTCAAGGAAACTAATTATTGTGCTTTTTATGTTCATGTCCCAGCAACAACTTTTAATGTGGGAAAATGCTTGAAGCAAGCATGAACCAAACTGAATATTTCTCCAGTTGATTACCTCCTAAACCAGGCAGCTGGGTATGACCACCATAGCCAGTTAATGTGGATGTTAGCTATACTGATAACTCATCCCCCAATTTGAACCTTGAAACCTTTAACATTAGGAAGAGATAATCTTTTCTAAAATACTAAATAGCATACCATTTTCATTCCACCTCTACACAAGAAATATGAGAACCAAACGTGGGTACCTGGAATTTGAGGCATTTTTACTGAAAGGTTGTAACTGAGTGGAAAGCCACATAATATCACTGCAGCCATCAAAACAAACAAGTCAATACAATTGGTACAGGATCAGTGTCCCGTTCCAACAACCAATACAAGATTATCATGTTTGATGAGCCCCAGTATCCATCACATTCGTGAGCCTCCTGCACTAACAACAGGTTTTAAAGGAATGCTTGTTTATAAGTCCAGAAAAAAGTGAGTCTGCACATGCTGTTGGTGTGTCCAATGGGAGCATCCATAAATAAAATATCTAAGGGTTCACATTTAAAGTAAATATAGATGCAGAAATCTATTTTACATAGTTAAAAATAAGAAAAACATAAAATGTCTAGTTTAATTGGTATCTTCAAAATCCTAGTTTTTGACATATGACAAATTATATGGTCAGCTAAAGCAACATCTTTCCATCTGTCAATTTATAAATACACTCAAAGTACAAAGAACTTAAGGTAAGTCCATTCCACCCGGTACGAGCACACCAGGGCACTGCCAGAGAGTGGGTGATACTAAATGCAGTACTTCTTCATAAATGTCACACTGGGTCTCAAATTGGAGCTCATGAGTGCCCTTAAATTGACCAATCTGACAGACATATCTTTGAAAAGAAAATGAGGCCATTATGGGTTTGATATAGAATATCAACCAATCAATATACCAATCATTCAACTCATGGCACCAATTAAGGTGCCATCACTAACTTTATAGGACGCTGTTACATTTCTATCAAGACATTTTCTGCCATCTGCTGTACCTCTTTTAGCGGCCTTCTGTCCAGCTCCTGGGAAAAATCCCCCTGTGCCGCCACCATATCCACCATAACCACCTAAATTAAACAAAGTGACAAAGATGAGTGAGGATTTAAATTACTTTGTTACAGAGAGAATATAATGTTCTACACTTCTGTCAAATAAATGTTTAGTACACTCTCACCTCCTCCATAGCCTCCAGCTCCCAGGCCACCGGCTCCTAGATTGCCATAACCTGGATGGGAAAGATAGACAGGTAGTCGAGTAGTGAGAAAGACATGGAGTGATAATTACTGTACTACAAACTGTAGATGAGGGCAAGGAGAGTCAAAGAAAAGAAGCATAGCTTCCGTCACTGTGGCTTTAATTAGGTACAAGTAATTTATTCAGCAGTAATTATCCTTAAATAACAATAACCCATCTGCCAATATTTCTTCAAAACATTTTCCAGGACCTGCAAGTACAACAAACTGTACATTAAAATTTAAATTAAAACACACAGAATATGACATAATATCATGTGTACTTAATTAAGTTTGATTGAAAACATGTATGTGTCTGGAGCCAAGGACTGCAGTTGACCCCCACTGATAAAAAACATGAGAGACAAAACATAAAAAATTGTTAAGAAAGCTGCAGGTCTGCGGAGACCCTAAACTCCTTTAAATCCAGATTGAAGACTCTTCTGTTTGCTGTTGCCTTTAATTGAACCAGATTCAAGGATCTTAATCAATTTCTGTATCTCACTACTGTATTTTATTTCTTAAACTGCACTGCAACTTTTGTTCTATTTTTTTTTTAGCTTTTTAATGTTTCACTAACTGTTTTTAATATTGTTTTCAATGTTTAAATGAATGTTCTTAATTGTTTTTAAATCTTCTTTTTTTTTGCATTATGTTTTGATGCTTAATGGTTTTATGTGAAGCACTTTGAATTGCCTTGTTGTTGAAAAGTGCTATACAAATAAACTTGCCTTGCCTTGCCTTGCCTTGCCTTGCCTTGCCTTAAATAATTTGGTTATGCTATATTCGAAACACTGGAGGGAGCAGTCTGTTCTTTGCAAGAACAAAAGTCTGAAACTAATATATGGGTGGCAAAAGCTTTTGGCCTGACAATTAGTTATATCCAAGCTTGGGGTTCTGCTTGCTGACAAGAACAAACAAATGTAAGAAGACTGGTAAATGGAAAAAGTAAGTAAAGAGGGAAAGAACCTAAACTAAAATGCTCATCACCTGCTCATGAATTGAAAGATTGGATAATCCTTAAAAGTAGGTGCCCGAATGTACAGCCAAAAACATAATGAATATAGAAGATATATATATATATATATATATATATATATATATATGTACATTTTCAAAGTACAGTAGGCCTATCTGGACAAAGTGAGTGAAGGTGGGATATGATTCAAATCTAGATGTATTAAGTGGAACTTAACTTTCTCCAGATAACTGTCAAAGTGATATATTCCTATTTTTTAAGGCTAACAAGAGACGTTGTAAAACACGTCGTGCAAATTATTCTCAGAATTGTATTTCTCAGAGTTGTATTGAAAGAAGCTGTGAGCTGAACAAGTTCCCCAATCAGAGATAAACATGTTGGAGTAATGAATGTTTCTGAAACAAGTGGAAATTTGAATGCTGCCAGCAGGCTGGTCCACCAAGGAACTTATTTTCATCAATATTTGTAAGCCAAAAAATCTGGGGTGAGAACAAGTAAGCATGGGAATAAAGCTGAAAAAGGGAGTGGGGGGTGCGGTGGGGGATCAGACTTGAGGGTGAGAGCTTTGAGTCCAGCAATCTACAGGGTGCAGGTAGGAGGAATGTGTTGGGAGAGACAGAGAGAAAGTTGGAAGTGTGGAGTTTCATGACCTAGCCTAGTCAAAACAAATGTGGGCATTGGCCTTGCCAATGGCTTGGCAAACTGAGCATACAATGTGAGCCCAGATGCTAAGCTAAGCGTCCTTGCAATAATCAATCTCCTTCAAAGCTCTCAGCTCGATTCTTCTCGATTGCTCAACCATCCCCAGATGCACATCGAAGTAATAACAACAGTAATCAATTCTTATATAAATCAGAATGATCTAGGACTTTCCCTTTTCCATTGTCTCTTGCATTCACACAAGGAATCTGTCTTAGTTGTCTAATTTTTATCAGTGAGCCCAACAAACCATAAAAATGTAAAAAAATTCAAAGGAAACAGACCCAAACAAGATAGTAGAAAAGAAATATGGAACACTGCTGATGTCTGAAACTCTTAAAACAACTATGTCTGGCTTGAAATGTTCCTTTACGACTGTAGCGTCTGGTCTAGCCTCCAGATTACAGAATGTCTCATGAGGTGTATGTGTTTTGTCATTGTGAGTGTTGGAAATATACATCAAAGTCTACGAGATTATGCGTGTCAATGGAAGAGAAACATGAAGAGTGGAGACAGGCAGGACTGTGGAGACTTTTAGCTTATTCATTCATCCTGTGGCCCACCTGTGCTCATATGTGCATGACCCGACCTGGCTCTGGCAGCTAGCTCAGGGTCGACCAGCACCTGCCTCGTTGAGCTCAACTCTCTGATTTTAGATTAGCAGACAAGATGCAGACATGCAGAAGTCAGCCTGAGAGGATGCGTGCATGTATGTGTGACCATGAGTGCAGGCCTTGGGCAAAGTTTAGACAAGGATGAAAGGAAAAGAAACTTTACAGTATGTAGTTCTGACATCACTAGACACCGGGGAAATAAAAAGCTCTCAAGTAACAAATACTACTCTGAAGGTTGTGTATTTTAAAGGTCAAAGTGAGAGGACACGCTAACAAAATCTGGATCATTGTTGGTTTGGCATCCATCCACTGCTTGTATATTGAGAGGAGAGTACATTTTTTGTACAAAAGCTCTCTGTTTAGCCATTTTTACGCCATCCTGTCTACTCAAACAAGCATTTTTTTGTTGGACTACTATCGTTACAGCATGTCAGCTCACACAAATAGTCCTGTCTTCGCTAACACGTTATTGAAAGTCAACACCAATGTTGTTTTTGTTGTCACGAGCCACACACATGAACAGTCTGCACCATGACCCTGATATCAAATCATCACTTTTCTTTGGTGCTGCTCCCAGTATTTGGTTGATTGCTGACATGCTGAAGGATTTCTGTACTCTAATGTAGTGGCTTATTTTCTGACTCTCAAGGCATAATAGGAAGCCAGAGAGACCACTTGAAACCCCAACTGCCTTCAGACCTTGGACCAGTAAACCCTACAAAAAGGTTTACACTCTGAATACAAAATGACTCTGAAACCCAATACTACACGGGGGCGGGGGTTGTGGGGGGGACTCGGGGCCAAAAAGATTGGAAGGCAAGTGATGCAGAACTGCAATGCATCATAATTTCCTCAATTTCGATTTTTTTCTTTTTAAAAGCGTGGCAGACACATGGCTTGCTCGCCAGATTCCATTCAGAAAAGACCACTGGCTTTCACAGCTGTGCAGTCAAAAGTGCACCTGCAGATTGTTGAGGTGAAATTTGTGATGGTGTGGCAGTGAATAATTGAGCATCGCCCAACAGTGGTGATTCATTTGTGGCGGCTTGCTTAAGAATGATCTCAGTCTGGGTACACAAGTCTAGACCTTTTCTGACAAATAAGGAGTCTTGTTTTTAGAGGAATGAAAATGTGATGAGGGACAGGCTGCCATATTCATTGCCTCCTTCTGTACCATGTCATGTGCATCGGTATTTAAATTGAAGTCTGATACTGGAATAAAACTGGCTAGACAGCATGACCAGATCTTTCAGGGACCAGTCATGTTCTCAAACTCTGGTCCAGTACAAGTGATGGATGGGAGCCAGTGTGAACAGACATATCTGGTTTCAATCTCAAAACTGAATTGTCTTGCTCACGCTCCTTTGGGGTTAGGTAAGGTAATCCTCTGTTTCAGAACCAGAGAAGTACAAGAGACATTAATCAAAACATTGTCTTCGGCTTTCAGTCTCTTTGTCTTGTTCGCCCCGTTTCTCCATCCTTTTCTCTTTTCTCTCTCTCTTTCCTCTCCAAAAGTTGTGAAGGGGTTGCGCCAACTAGACATGAAGTGCTAATAGCAGCAACCAAAGGAAGCCAAACGTGAGAAGTGAATGATGGATTTGCCCGCTCCTTTCCATCTCCTCCTCCTTTTCTCCCCCTCTCCTCATCTCTCTACTTTGTGAACCCACTGGGCCTGGTGAAGGGTTTAATTTAAGAGAGCAAAGAATTCCATGGCAGAGATCCATTGTAACTGACGGCAGACCTGCAGAAAGCAGACTTTGGAGCTGGAGCTCTGGAATGTCCAGGTCATTTTTTTTTTATTATTTATTTTAGCTCATACTTAATTAGGCAAACCGTTTAAGAACAAATGTTTGTTTTCTGAAAAGAAAAGCGACAGTGTGAAAAAATAACAGAGTCACAGAAGAAGTGAGTCATTAGCTAAACACCATAAACACACAAAGAGTAAAGGATGGTTGCAAGAAGCAAATGCTGCAATACCATATACAGTGAACTCATCTTCAAAAGTCCTCTGGAGCTCCCCAGACGATCAGCATTTTACTGTGATTGACAGGAAGATTCTGTTCTTCGGCTGTGGATACATTTTCACTTTGAAAGCAAAGCCTGTCATTATGTCCTTCACTGCCATGACTCCATATTTTTTTATCAGTATCAAAATATCACACTGTTTTACTTCCAAGTTGGTGGATGGATTGCATTCTTACGAGGTGACGCAGTACAAGTTGGATCAAGCAGAATGATGCGAGGTGCTGTAGTTATTCCAGATCGCGTGAGACAAGTGGACCCGTTCAATCTCCCCTTACTTCCTCTCTCCTTCCCTCTCCTGTGACCTCCCCTGCTCCTTGTGACTTCCAGGTTCTCGGTACTGTCAGTCACGGGCACTGAGCTGTGAGAATCTGGACTGGTCGCATGTTGGACTAATTAGGCATTCACACAGTCACACCACTACACACAAACTGTATCCCATTTTGGCTGGCGTGAGCCAGCCGACTTTGGCGGCAAGCCTTTTATTGTGTTCGCTTTCCTTTTCCATGGAGTCATTGACACTATCAATGAGAGGTCCCAAAGCCTCAGCCTCCCTCTTTGCCAGATGACCCCGAGTGCACAACTGTCAGAGCTCCTACAGACAAACAGGGAAAGGGTCTAAGGTCTCCTCATATTCTAACATCAGCGTCCAGATCCAAATCAGTGTAGCCATTGTTGGTAGGGGGTCATCATTTTTTTAAATGTCTATAGGGGACAATTGCAACACAATAAAGAAGAAAAAACGCTCTGTTTCGTTATGTTGTAAGCACTTGCAGCGATGAAGAAACTTTGGAGGGTCTCATCACCCCACACATTTTGGCATGAGAACACATACATCATCTCTGAGGGGTCCCACTAATGACCCCAAATTAACGTTAACTATAACCATTACACGCTATGTGGATGACAAGCACTGCCACTGTGCCAAACTACTGTAGGTTGCTTTGCCCAGTGATGTCTGTGGCTGTCTGACCTCACCAGCCTGAATCTTTGTGAGCCTCTCACCTTCACAAACACATGCTTTACTTCAAAAACGTCTGTGCCAAGACCATTACTGCTGTCCCTTAATTCAAACTGTGTTAATTTGTACACCATACGTTAGCTACTGAGTTTGTGATGTCATCGTTTATGCTAAAAGTCATATAGAGCAAAATAAGCTATGCTATAAGCTTTCAAGTTAACCAAACACTTCTCCCTTTTTTCCAGTTTCAGAGTCGAGAGCCTCTGCTGTGTATATTTTTTATCCACTTCGAAAGGAATGTCACAATTGCTTTGCCAAGACTGAGCCCCTGAGCCTGTCTGAAGAGTATCCCATATCCCTAACCCAGTGCTCATACCATCTCCCATTTTAGCTTGGCACACACACTAACAGCATGTACTGTAAAGCCATGCAGACAAGTCAAACACACTGCAAGCATTAGAGTATGTATAGTGTTACACAGAGTTTTGAAAAACTGCTCATTTCTAATAAGTATTTTTCATGCCTAGAGAAGTTCAATTGTGCAAATGATGCACAGGGCGAGAAAAAGAGTCAACAAACACAGCCATGGTACGTAAAGTTGGCCAAGTGTGTTTCCTCTTCCAGATGGTCCACATATGCATCTAACTGTAATTCTACTGAATACTTTTCTGACAACTCAGGGTTGAGTCTAGTGTTCAACAGGTTGGCTCAACTCAAAACAAGCACATTGAAACACTGATGTTACTTTCTTTGAGTCAGCCTCTAAATCATTTCATGTACAGGCAATGATCATTGTGCAGCCATCTGAGGCATTTCATTTCATGATATGTATGACAAACATATTGGATGTTCTACAAAGGAAACAAGTAAAAATGAAATTGCCATCGACAGTGGAAAAGCTGTTTACCAAATTGTACATTACACGTATGTAGAGGTATTGCAACATGGGCTAACGCATCAGGACACCTACTGTATATGGTCAAAGCTAAAGTCTTTTAAAAAAACAAAAACATTTGGTCATTTAGTCAAGCACCGGGTCGGGATAAGTATTAAGAAATCCAGAAATCCAATACAGCTCACTGAGGTTAGATAATGTCTGTGAGTCATATCATTTCAAAATACAAGTTTAAAAAACTGCACTGGGAGCACAAGAAATAGCAAACAAATTATTATTCAAGAATAAATGACTAAATGACTACAGACACCTATTGCAGTGACTATTTAAAGCCATACTGCATTTTAAAAGTATTGCTTTAAGTTGTGAAGCAACTGTTGGACATTTCTATCAACTACAGCTACACTAACCCAGCGTGGGTGAGTGTCGCATCACTTACGGCAAACAAAGCCGGGGAGAGGTTGTGAGAGCATGCTAAGGGATGGCTCATCAACTAACCCAATGGACATTATACTGGTGGTAACATGCTCACAAGAGAACTACCATGCAAACATGACACAGAACAGGCTGGTGAAAGGCCGGAGAGCTGTTATTGAGTCATAGTGAAAGTATCGCTGCAGCGTTGGGGAACATACCACAGTTAGTAACTGTAATATGTGGCATGCCTGACTGATTATACATTAATAAAAAATAATAAAGCCCATATCTTTATCTTGCTTTACTCCAATATCACTTTAATTCTAGAGATGTATTAGTGAGATTATTGAAGACCCTAACAACAACATCTGGTGACATCATTCAAGAAAGGTTGTTAGGGAAGCAACATGAATTTCCAATGAGAACAAACAAGCTGTGATGGCTGTGTATATATTGGGCTCTGATAATAAAAAAAAAAAACAATCTCCTCTGCAAACAGTTCAAGTTCCAAGATCTGGGAAGCTTGACACTGAGACTGAAAACGGGGAGGAAAGATAAGTGGGTAAGAATAGAGGAAAATGCCATCTTTCACACAGTTCTTCTTTTGATTTAATAAGCAACACTTGACTTGTGTCATGTGTCTGTGTGCTGAGATACTGTCTCTGATATGTCTCCAAACCAATGTCTGGATACTTATTCAGTATTTGTGTGCCTGTGTGTGTGTGTGTGTGCACATGCACATTTGTAATTACACACACATGAACATATTTACATACACTCACGGTTATACACATGCAGATGCTTCCAGTCTCTGACAGCTCAGAGGACATGTCTGAGCTCCAGAAATGAAACGCATATGGGATCCAGGAGACTGAACCTCCTCCAAGCTCATCTTCTTGTGGCTAAACATTTTCATCAGCAATCTATCAGTCTCTTTTCTTTCAACAAGCTCTCTAAGCATATGTGTGTGAATGATATATGTGCATGAATGCATATAATGAGTGTGTGTGTGTGTTCAAACAATGACCCTGATATGAACTGGAGGGTTTGAAGCAAAAGAAACAGGTGGGCATTTAATCGTAAAAAGATGTACATTATATTGAAAATCATCCAAAATGTGTACTTTAAAATGAGTGGGTGGGTGGTGATCTGCACATAAGCAATATTTCTAGCAGTTGTATGCGGTAGTAGGCTCATATTATCAGGCTCACATTGTCAATTTGCAGGCCGGACCAAATGCAAAACGAACAAAACTAGTACAAGAACCTCTACAACAAGCATAGTTTGGGCTGGCCGATCGTGGAGGCTCTGCTCTGCTGATGCCAAGTCAAGGGAAGCCCCAAATGACCTATTGCCTGCCAGCCTTCAATTTCTTTCCTTTAGTCATTACTATTTTCAATTCAAACCCACCTCCCACCCACTTCATATAATACATAGCATAGCAATAATGAGAGCTGTTTCTCATGAGTAGTTGTGTAGACCCTCATTGATCATAGGGATGGGTGGTGTCTATAGTATTTCTTCCATCTGCTATGTGATATCTATAATCTAGGCAAATAAATGCTAAATGAAATTGCTTAAAGATTCTGACGGCTCATCAAATTTTTCACTGCTCTAAGATTGATGTAGTGTTGTGTGACATTGTCAGTTTTCAAACATTGAGAGAAAGGTAGGGTGGACAGCATGTTGTCTTTCTGTCATCTTCAATTTGTATTGTTCTCAGGGAGTCAATTAGCCAAGCATGGACTCATACGGTAGATATCCCACCCAGAAACCTCCTCTCTCAATCTAAAACAGACTATTGTAATGGTAAAATAATATTACATCAAAAACCAAAAACAGTAACCTCTATGTTTATTGTTAACTGCCTCAAAGTCTTCCTGAGAGTGACAAGAGGCTCGCCTAAAAAAGCCAAGTTTTGTCAATAACTCCATGAGGATTGAATTCACCTTTGCTCCGGGGAATACAGGAAAAGAGACGGTATCCAACAGCTGTTCATGAAGAAAAAGTTTCTCTTTCCAGCTTTCAGTGTATTGTCAAAGCTGGATGCTGACAGGTTTCCCAACTAGTCTAACATTTACAAGGTCTTGCATGAGCTACGCTGCAATTCACTGCAGTCACGCTTCTCACATAGCCAGCTGCTGTTCTCTATTATTGGCCAGACAAGGTGTGTATCTGTGGAATATAATGTCACTGCTTGGCTTCCACACTAGAACTAATGGCAGCTCTCTTGCTGATGTGTATAACTGTGTATCTTAGAGTAGTTTACCAGTGTTTGGATTTAGTAACAAAATCCTGCTATATACATTAATGGTCAAAGGACCAGTGTGTTAACCTGACCTGCCCGATGGTTTGTTACACTAAACCATCTAAGAAGCTGTCATTGGAAACAGTTTGAAAAAGGGCAGGCACTTTCAAAAAAATACATGTCAGGTGGTTGGATGAACCGTCTGTCAATCGAACTCTTACAGAAGCGAGTCAGGAGAAGAATGTAAACATGTTTTCCAAATACTCTCCAGTTCTGATATAACTGATGCTATTGCAGCATCTACGCTAACCTCTTTAGGAGCCACCATTGTTGTCACCTCTCCGTGTTGCCTCACACATACCTAAGCTGCACCCATAGCTGCCTGGCAGCATATCTCATCACGGGAAGCTGATTGGTCATTGCAAAGACGCATTACATGTGATATGTGATCCCGCAATATTCGCAGTGCAAGAATCCAACTGTCGTGCAAGATAACAAGTATGTAGGATTTAGCTAAAGTTATTAGGCAGAAATGGAACATAATATTATTCCATCCATCTGTTTTCATTGGTGTATAATCACTTGAAACAAAGAATCATTATGTTTTTGTTATCTTATAATGAGCCATTTATATCTACATAGGAAGTGGGTCCTCTTCCACATTGTACTACCATGTTTCTACAGTAGCTTGGAACGGACAAACCAAATGTGTGAAACCTTTGCTGACCTCGAATTGTGTGTAAGAGCTTTTCTGTTTTTCGTACAACATAGACTAGTATGTGAGGGAGCAACTAGACTCACATTGCAGTGATCTCAAAAACACAAGGAGCTGCTTTCAACATTGTATGCCAAGCACTATAGGGAGAACTCTAAGGCATACAAAAGCCAAGGCAATACTTCCCAAGTAAGGCTCTGCTGATCCCAGCCAAAATAAACCTCCACCAAATCCTGGATATTAGGTAATTTTCACAAAATGTCTTTCCTGAAACTCTTGTTAGAGGGCGGGGGAGTGGCACTCCAGTGGGACCTTTCTGTAACCCGCTCCATGTGTTATCAGGACTATAAGACTATTGCTTGGTTCCTTATCTTTCTAAACACATAGAGGTAGGCTGAGATTGTATCAGCAATGCTTATGGAAATTAAACGATGGCTAAACATTGCTAAAGCATCAATGCAGCGCAGACTGTGCATAGGAAAATATTTACTGTATGGTATCAGAGAGAAGGGCCATGGTAAGTTTCAATACAGAGGTTTCCAGATATTGTATGAGTCTGACGATACAATAACATTAATCAGTGCTCTGGCACCATTGTTTGGCAGGTGTTGATGGCCATTTGCACTTTGCCAATCATCACTCCCTAATACGGCAGAGGTGTAGGAGTAAGGGAATCTCTGTACGGGCCCACCCAGTCAGGACGCCCCAAACATCTGCCAAGCCAGTGTAAACCAACCCCGACGAAAACATAGGGATGATAAGAAAAACTTGGTGACAACCAATCAAAAGACTATTTCTCTTCAGCTGGTGCCCTGCATCTGTGTAGGTATCCCTATTCTGTTGGTGTGTAGTCTAATACAATTACCTACTTTATCCACCCCATAACAATACATTATATTTCCTTCCTACCAAGACAGTTCAACAGTATATGTAGTGCTGAGGAATGTTCCATGTTGTTAACAAAACAAATCTGTTCACCTCAAATTACTGCTTTACAGCTATTACTGTATTGTACTGTAAGAACACAGGGTTGTGACTACATCTTCAAGTTATTTCATAAAACTGTTAAATGTACCATTTATTTTTACAAGACAAAGTACATACAACATAAAACCTGGCCTTTCTTTTAATTTACACCACTTTCCACAAAACTGAATTAGTGCAGTTGTGATCACAAAAATGATAAATGTACCAACTTACCTGGTTTCGGGGGCTTTCCACCTTGTCCTATGGGGTGAAAACAAGCAAAATGCATGTGAGGCTATTTCATTATTACGGGGCAAAAGCTTGCCTCACATGCATTTTGAGATATATATATATATACACACACAAATAACTGAAGAACATTTTACATTTTGTCTCAATTGGATTTCAAGATTCAATTGCCAATTCAAAAGACCTACAGGTTACAGGCAGTGTTTGACACAGTTTTTCAACTTTTTCAAGTTTCTCTATTCATAGGTATTCGTGCCTTATTTCGATTAATGATATTAACATGTTTGAAAAAAGGCCTGAATACGGGTAATGACAGCATCGCCTCAAGGCAGCTGTATGGTGATCCACTACGCTATTCCATGTCGATGTGTCCTTGGGCAAGACACTTAACCCCAAATTGCTCCCGTAACTGTGCCTTCGGTGTTAGTTAGAATCCTGATGGGCAGGTGACACCTTGCATGGTAGCCCCTGTCATCAGTGTATGATGAATGCACTCATTGTAAGTCGCTTTGCATAAAAGCGTCAGCTAAATGAAATGTAATGTAAAAAACCCATCAGCTATTAACCTCTGGTCATTGTTTACAGTCTGATTAGCAACTTAAGACACGAGAATAGCGTTGAGTTGAGAGACGTCTATGACCGGATTGTTTCTTTGGGAGCCAGTTAACACTTAGTCAACAGTTTATTTTTTAAGCTAATAAAATGTTAAATATGGTCCCGCTGCATACAGGAATTGCATTATTATGCAGATATCTGTTTATACACATTATATGCTATTAGACTCTGTTAAAACAACAAAGTGCCTGCAAGTTTTTTTTTTTATGTTCATACCTGCACCCAGTCCTCCAACACCTAAGCCACCATACCCAACCCCTCCTGGCACCAGACCACCTTGCCCCACACCGCGGCCTCCACCTCCATAACCTCCTACTGACAGGGTCAAATAGTGAAAGGTGTGATCATGATCAATCAATATTGGCATCGTCATTATTGTTGTCAACAATTATCATTTGCTAACAATGTTTGTGTCATGTTGTCATGTCATTATCTTTTAGGGATATCATTGTTAAGATCCTGATAACCATTACTTATCACTGAGAAATGTGCAACAGGCCTCACACTTGCAAATCTCAAACCTCATAATATTTTCCAATAAACTGGCTAAACAACAGTGGTTAGCTCCACACACATTGTTTATTGCCAGAGCAATATCCCTCAGATTTAATTATGCTTAGCCTGTGGTGGTTTGACAACGAAGTCTCACCATGTGTTTCCTTCAGATTTGACTAATAAAAAGAGTTCCCTGAGTGTTGACAGGGAATTTGTCAGTAAAACTATTTCTTCTTGTTTTAGTTAACATTCTATAAATAGTAGACCATTGGGTTCTTCAACAGAAACAAATTACAAATACCCACTAACAAATTTCAACTAACAGTATAAGAATATCACAATTACAAAGTCTCAACACATAATTTCTTCCTGCAGTCATGGTTTAAGTACTTGTAGCAGTAAAAAGGTTGCACAGGGTCAAACTTGTTCAGCAAATGGTAGCTGAAGCTATGCCAGGACACTGCCTACGGATGGTGAACTGTTTATAAAGTAGACTGTGCATGCAGAGCTGAGTTTATCTGCTATTGATGTGTGAAATGACGAACACCAGACAGAATATCTGTGGTTGAGCATTCAGCTCAAATGTTGGAATGACCATTTGGACAACACAATCAGGTCCCTGGGAAAGCAACACTGTTTATATGACTGAGATTACCATATGGAAAAGATTTAATTTATGAGCTAAAGCAAACATTTCGGATATGAACCGCTGCAGCTCATATAAAATCAACCTGGAATAAAGTTCAATAAATGATTGAAAGTATAAAGTTACATTTAGTTGAAAGAACTATTGAATAACCAAAAAGCAATGAGTTAAACATTTGATTCATCATAAAATCCACCAGGTATCAGGTGATCATGAAAAATCTAGACCGATTTCTAAATATTTTAGAATATTATTTCCTTCATAGAAACAAACAATTTTTGTTTTTTTACTTCCAAATCATTGAACAGTAGTGCACCAGTTCACTATAAACCAGATGTGATTGTTATAAACTTATTTTATTCAGTAGACGGGAAAAGAATCATAAATCTAATGTGTCCTCTACTCACCTGCAGCTTTAGCTGGTTTATAGCCCACAGGGACTCTTCCAGCAGACCCTTGTAAAACAACAATCATACAGAGTAGAGTTATGGTAAGCCTACATCTCATTATGTAATGGACAGGTTTTTGGCCCAGCAATTTATCATTACACCAGCTGACTTTCGTCCTACTTTCTCTCAGGACACCAGGAGAGTGTGTGTGGCATTGAAAGTTGTTGGTAGTTGTTGAAAAAATGCAGCGTTAACACACACACACAAGAGTACAGCATGATTAAACAGCAAAGGTCAGTGAGTGAGCCATTTTAAACTGTGATTTTTTTGTAATAGTATATAGTATATACTACTTCTGTGAATGTATTTACTTTTAGTCCAATTACAGCTTCACATTCAGATGTTTGTACTTGTGTTTATTTTTAGCAAAACCTCTAGACTACAGTAGTATAATTCAAGTGTTATAACTTTGCAAAAGACAAACAGACTTGGTTTGTTGTGCCTGTGTTATTTTTCTTTAAACTGTTGTTTTAACAGTCTTTGGAGCCTCTGTTACCTGGAAAGAATCCAGTTCCTGGTCCAGCGCCTCCTGGACCGATCCCAGCACCAGGTGGCACATACACACCTTGAACACACAACAGAGAAAAAAAGTCATCCTCTATCACCAACACTGTGTAAACCCACAACCCCTACCCACATCACCTAGCCTCATTTCTCAACAGATTTTTGGCTGCAACCCAGAGTAATTCCTGAGATGGACGTTCTGGATCCCAGACATGGTGGCCTCATGTATGCAGGAGCAGCAACAGAAATAAAAGAAAGGAAGGCTGAAAAATTGCCTCCAGTTGTTCTGGGACAACCAACAGCTAAAGCCAACAAGAACGGTGAGCTAAGGCCAAAAATACAGAGTTATATTTTTGAGAGAAAAACATGGTTTGTATAAAACACAATGGAGAGAATGGGGCTGAGGGCCACAATTATTATGTTTGATGGCCCTTGCATGTGTTGGGAGACCAATTAATTTAAACCACATGTCAAAGGCGTTCATGTGTTTATTAGCAAATACTGTGTGAACACTGTAAGTTCGGTCCACGGAGGGTGTCCATTGGGGGAGGAACATTACAAGGTATTACTGTCCGATTTAGTTGGATGAAAATTGATGACACATGCCACTAAAGAATGCCAAAAAGCACAAATCTATGCAGTTTAATAAAAATGCCTGCAATATTGCTCCATTGCAATGAAGAAGGCTTTGACCTTTTCACGAACACGCTGTGACATATTTAATGGGTTTGTGCCACGATAACATCAATTCTATTGCACTGGTCTGGTTAAGAAAATGAGCAGTCAGTGCCAATCAATGGAAGAAACCAGTGAAGTTCATAATCCTGAAGTATACTCTAAGAATCAGCTATTGGATGGGTTCTGAAGATATAACATCATATAAAGGATACTGAGAATAAATAAATGTTGGTTAACTGGCTTGTAAAGAAAATAAGCAAGGAAGTATTTCTTCATTTTGGGTAGAAATAATTAGTTTTTATCAGCAGTAGTGCAAATGGGAACAGTTATGGCAGCAGCTGTGGCTTTGGACACAAAATTCCTCCTTGAATGAACATATTGACAAATGAGAGGGAGGGTGACTTTTAAATTATCTTGACTCATTCAGATTTCAGATTTGGAGAATGGTAGAACTAACCAGTTTTCTTAGGGTTTGGCATTGTAATATTAAAGACTTACTGAAGAGCACTCGGAATCCTGCAGGCTCAAATAAAAATGAAGAATAAATAATAAAGTCCAGGGTTAGGTATTTTATTATCAAGCGGCTAAGTCAATGCAGTGTAATGTGTGTGTGCATGTGTTTGTGTCTCTGTCAGTTTGCCCATGCCATTAGCTTCATGGCAGAGATCTCAGGTGCAGGCACCACATGACGGGGGCTGGAGTGATTGTTCTCAATTCTGCTCCTTCACTTCACAATCAAAAGAAGGATTTCCTGTCTCCGCACTGCAAGTGAAGTAAGAGGGAGTGTGTGTCTGCTCCAATTTTCCTCTTGCTTAGAATTCCATCGTGCTACTGTACCACTGTTATAGGGTGCATTGGGTTCATTGTGACTCTGTATCCAAATAAGGCACATTCTGACATCTGCCAAGTGACCAGACTTATGTCCATAAATTTGAAGATTTCTTCATGATTATCTAAATTATCGTCATCATCATCATGCACTTACGTTCCTTGTGAACCAGGCCAGGTCATGTTAATGAACTGGAATGTGTGTCAGGGACAAGATTGTATATTGCACAAAAGATTAGATGAGCCAGTCATCTCCAGTCAAGAGTCTGCCATGGGTTTTTGTTATATGATTAATGTTGATGAATAAATGTATCACCATGTTGTGACTTGTATTAGTGATCTGATCTTGCCAAAACAATGGCTTTTCTATTAAAGGATAAGAAAGTAAGTCAAATACAGCCTTATGTGTACTATATAAGCTTAGCAAACTAGAGAATGACAAGTTAAAATCTCTTTCTTAAAACTATGTTATTCAGCTTGGGACAGGCCCATTACACTGTAATACAGCAGGATATGTGAGAAAATTGTACAACTTGTTAAGACAGACGATGTGATAAAGTAAAGTCAAGGAAGCATCAATAAATTACAGCAGCAAGCAATAAGCCTTCTTGCCATCAGTTAAATACAATGATGTGTGAACTCTGACTGTTGCAGTGAGAGCCCAGAGTTGCTTTGAGTACAATAAGAGGCTGATGATGTACATGAACTCACAGGAATCCTGACAGTGATTTGGATTTATCATCACTCCACTTTGTATTTGAATGTGGTCTGACTCACAGTGAACAGGGTGTCAGTAAGCTGGGAATGCCACCAGTCATCAGCATTAGGGAAATAAGTCAAAACGGATATGAACGTTACGTGGTAAAAGGGCATGGACAAATGCGTTGTCATGTGGGCAATAAACTGAGGCCCATATGGGCAATCCCCAGTTGCATGTGCGATATTTGTATGTTACCATGTGGGAAAAACATTTTTAGACACATTATCTTCAAAATAATGTGTTTTTTTCCCCATCTCACCGTACATATACTTTTTCCCAACCAGCCAGTAAGAGTAGCTGCTGCAGGTACAAGGATGTGATAATTCACCACCACATGAGCTACTTTACATGGAGCCAGAGGATGGGCCCCTCCTTTAGCCCACATTTCAGAGGCAGTGTGTATGCACACATAGTTGAAGTGATGCATGTTTTGAACACAGAGTTAAAAAAACATATATAGAAAGAAAGTAAAGATGAAAAAATAAAGAAAAATCTACTTTTATACATTTACCTTGAGGATGATTGCTGACATCCATACCACTCTTAGGCATATCTAAACGATCTACAAAGCTGATGGACAAACGTCCAGGTTCTAACTGGGGTTGCACAATGTTCAGCCCATGTGGAAGCCCACAGGGACATGATGACTGGGTTAATGTTATGGACTGTGTTTGCAACTATGTTGTTGGTTTTTTTGTCTGAAATTGTTATAATTTACTTGCCCATTTTCCCTCAGCCTGTTTCATCTTGTGAAAGTCTTAGTGATTTCGTAGAATCTCTTAGCAAACCCCAGTACTATGAATAACAGCAATAGGTTTTTTTTTTATAACAACGCAGAGGTGTTTTAGGGGGATTTTAATTCCTTTAAGGGGGAAAATCCTGTGACCACTTGACACTTTCACATGGTTATTAAATCCTAAATCTAACAAGAAAGCACAATTGGTGAGAAATTTCATAACCATAATTGAGTTTCCAGTAGAATCAAATTTGTATTTATACAACACAAAAAGGACAATGTGTGAAAAGCTCATAGGCTTAGATAAAAATCTTTTTCATAAACAAGATATGCGTGTGCGAATGTTTTGGTCTCTCCAATTCCATTGTTTTGAATTTTGATAAAATTACGTATTTCACCAGACACATGAAATATGTCCTGTCCTTTCCGATGGTGGAAAGGACCAGTGCCTTTTGTGTTTAGTATTGTTGTGTTTTAGTATGTCATGTTCTGAATGTCGGCCTAGAAAGTATAAAGTGACATGTTGATCAACTATTTTGCTGGCAAGATATTTTACCTGAGCATCAATACTGACGATACAGCCTACAGAATTTTTTTTTAATGTGATTCATGAAGTCCAGAGTCTATGTAGAAATGTTATACTGTCTTAAAACACTTTTTCTGGGGGATATGGGTTATTGGGTCCATAAATAAAGACAGAATAGAAGAGAAGTTAAGTTATTGGATGTTAGAACTTGGTTTGTAATTGAATAAAGCCAAAGCCAATGACGTTTTTTCCCTAGTTTCTCCTATGCTATTGACAGTTTTTGCAATTGCTCTTTGTGAGTTGAAGAAGTTTAGTTTTACTATATATCTACACCAAGGTGGTGAGTATTCTTATATTACTACCCTGCACTGTGGTTGTTTAATAATTGGTCTATCACAAAATAATTAAATGGCAAAGAGTTGATGGAACAATTTGCATGGTACTTAGGCATGCAAAATAAACTCATAGGAGAACATACACAACACTCACACATGCAACACAAGTTATTACAGCCTTCCCCATCCTTTACAAAATACTTTTACCATTCCTGATCACAGTGCTGAGTTTGGAAACCTACTCTGTAATGTGTTGACACCATTTTGACCATCTGACATTTACACAACTCTGCACCACTATTTCCATCACTCTTGATAAAATGAAAAAATATTTTGGCAAAATGATAACTGTTTGCTGTGTTCAGACTTATCCAAAACCACTGTCCCCAAAGAGGAGGTTTGGATTCTATCTTTATAGAAAGCTTTAATACTGCAACCAAGAGCAACAGTGCAGTAAAGCAAACACTGCGGTTGCTGGCACTTTTACATCTTCCGTTATCAGACATGTGACAGCTGGCCAACTATCAGCAACCCCTTCCACTGTCTATTTTCCAAGCATGTGGAGGCTGGAAGAGGAGCGTGTGAGGAGCATTAAATAAAGTAAAAATTAAAATGGGGAAGTCAATCTTTTTCTTGCACCCACCTCAACCCAATCCCGGAACCCATCAGCTATCAGTCAGATGATGGATAACCCTCGTGGGTAAGGGGCTATATTTCTTGGGTTCCCGTGTAGCCATGTGGTTATCCAGGCCAAGACTTCCTTTGACGTGCACTGCTCATTGTTTACAGTCCGATTAGCAACTTGAGATGCAAGACTGGAGTTTGAGTTGAGAGATGACGTGTACAGATTGTTTCACAAGTTTATAAACCAATTTTTAAATCTAAATCATTGTCAGTAGATAGCTGGTGGCTTCCGAGATTGCATTTTGGCCGTTTTGCCTCTTTTGCTCGCCACACATTTACCTTCTTCACTGTTTCCCTGCATTCAACCAAAGCCTGCTACGTGATTAATGACTACTATTCAGACTACAAACGGAAACCAGAACTCTTCCAATGCCAAAATCCTGTCCTGTTGCCCATATAGATTAACCTCAACTTGACTCCACCTTCGTTTTCTACACTTGCCAAACCTTGTCTTAGTGACACTTCTCTAAAGTAGAACATCGGTTTGAGGTATGCACTGGCAAAGAAACTCAGAGCCCACATATGGCAATATTATACAAAGACTAAGAAAACCTGATTCTAATCTGCTCATTGTTTAATTGCTGTCCTTTGGGTGTCTTGGGTGAAGTCTTCCGACAGGAAGCTGACAGGGTATCATTACAGAATTAGGAAAGACATGGATTTTAAATTTAAAAAAGGTGTTTGTAACAGCAGTGGACTCTCCCGTATAAGTATTTTAGAGTTGAACAGGATGAAAGAATATGCCATGGTTAACGATAACAGAAATGTGATATCACAAAAAGCTAGTGGAATAATAATTTACATTATGACGCCATTCCTTAAACTGATGTATGTGATAGGTGCAAAGTCAAATGGACCATAAAGAGCTACATTTACTATTGTGAGAGATGTGAAATGTCAGACCAAATACAATATGCCGTGACAGTTGAAAATAGCAGAGATATAACTGAGTTAAATTCACTACTGAAATAATGAGGGACATAAAGCAAGTTTTTTATTTTGGCATTGGAACATAATATTGTGGACTAACATCTGAATTGTGAGAAAGAACATAACTGAGGAAGGAATAATCAATCAGATTTATGAAGAAGATATTGACAGTTCCACTTTTACAATAACCTGGCAAGGAAAAAAGTAGTTTACATAGTTGAACAGGGAAAGCATAAAATCTATGATTTATGTGAAAGAGAACCAAATTTATGATCATCCAGTCCAGTCTGCAAACGTTTTATGTGGGAACTGGACATATTCTCCAGTACTTGTGTTGCTTAAACCCATCAAAACACGTACAAAATGGTTTTGTTTGGTTTAGACCAAATTATTGATGCCAAAGGCCTAATGTGCAATGTTTACCCCTGCCCTCTCCCACAATGTTTTCATGCCAGAGGATTTTGATTAGATTGACGTAATGTGTTTAATCCAAATTTCATTTTAGTACCATCTTTTCCCATCAGTTATGGCTTTTTATAAAAAATATTTTCTATATTAATGTTGTGCTCATGTTGCCATGTTGTTTGTAAACCTATAAGGAGTTGGACATCAGTGGGCATTGGCGGGTCAAGATGAAAACATTCCTCTTGGGAGCAATTTCAGATTGCTGGCCCAGTGAGGCTGCTTTTTGCAGCTAACAGCCTGATGAGGGCTGCTCGCAGAGTGGCTGAAATGAATCATTTGAGTTAATGTGCTTCTTTGTTGAACACTTGGCACCAGTTTATTGCAGACCAAACATCTGACTGGGATGCTAAGACTGACATTCATCCTCAACCACAGAGTAAGAGCTAAACAAATCATGAATTGATATGTGTTTTCAGCAATAGTGCAGACTTGCTATTATATAAATACCCTAACAGTAACTGTGCACTTGCCGTGTATCTACATATGTAAAAGTGATGCCTTTGTGAGAAACCTGAAGGCATTTGACTCACTGATTCGTGATTCAACATTCTTACAACTCAGCCATCCATTTCTGAAAGACTTGGATTGTATCAAACAGTAAATCAGGTTTACAAAAATAAAACTACCTTTCATCAAAAATTATGAGTTTAGTGCAAGGGAGTTGTACCCTAGACATTTCCAATGCAGCCTGTTTGAATTACATTTGTATTAAAACAACCCATCCCTCCCAAACCTCTGGTATTCTCACTACAACACTCTTAACAGTAGTTACAGTAAAAAGGGTAATAGGAAAAATGTTAGTAATCGCTTCTGCCTAGGTGCTTTGATGCAGAAAGTGACTTCCCAGCCAGCCAACATGCTTTAATGTAAAACTGTAAACTGTGGATGAAATTATCCAATATCCTAACACTTTCCCAGGATGTATGCCAGAGTAAGACATGAATACATGGAATAACAATTCTTTCACAATAGAAAACCTTGGTCAGTCAGTGGTTGTAACCAAAAGGCTCCTTCCCAAATGATTACTGAATGAGGTTACCTCACTACAAATTACACCAAACCACTAAACATCAACAAATGAAAATTACTTTGTGGGGCCGGCATGAAAGAAGTTCAAGAAACTGAACAAAAGCTCACTGAGGAAAAACGTCCATGTATTGCTCAGGCGGTACTTCAAATGGTCTATTTCTTTAGACTTATTGAGTACTGAGATGCCAACTGCGTGTGTCACATTAATCCAGTATGCTGTGGTTGGCACTCAACCTTTCCAGAAGAGGAATTAGAGCCAGTGAGGTGTCCACAACACACACTACGAATAAAGCCTGAAGCACCACTTGCTTGGGCAATCAAGACAATCTGTTTGGGTATCTAACATCTGACAACTAAGGCATATCATCCAATCTGCACTGTTTGTTTTTAACTTTACATAAAGCCAGGCTAGTGTCACTGATTAATGTATTAAATTCCTCTGAAGTCTCAAGGCTGAACCTGGCTAATGCCAAATGAGGTGAACTGGCTTCTAGCAGCTCTAAAGAAAACATCCCGCAACCCCTTCAATTCTGTGAAGACTGTGAAGGAACAAAACATCTATATTCCCCTTCTCATCTGCCAGTCATTAAAGCCAAACTAACGACTTTGACACAAGTCCATCAGATGTATGTTCAGGTTTTCTGGAGGAATACAATAAGAAGCTTTATTAAACTCCTAAATTGAGGAATCTATTCAAAGAATTGTATCAGTCATCAAAGGTCTGGGTTTGATTTGGTTATCAAATGTTGCAATAAATAATAGGGGCCACTGAGCCCAAGCTGCGTCAACACAACCTCCTCCATCGCACAAGGGAGCACCGGCAAACTTACTACAGTACCTGCAAGGTCATAAGGTAATATGACAGAAGGCATATTTATTAACATACTCCTTCCCAGATATTTTCTTGAGGACCATACCTCATTTACACTTGTCGATGGAAAACATTCCGACAAGCCCCACACTACACCATAATTCAAGGGTTGAATTTCAAGGGCGTAAAAGGTGTTTTTTTAATGCAGAGGCATTAAACGAGTGCATTGGGTGTTAATGAGGTTCATGTTACTCACAGATAATTGACCTTTGGACCAGCCAAGAGAGTTTTTTCAAGTTAGAGTGTACAAACACAGATGGAACTAGTTTGCGCGCCATAGATTATGGAAGACTATCTCAACACTCACTTGAGATCAAAGTTTTGATGCAAAGCCAATATTGATATTTGCTGCCTCATTTACCTCCTACATAATTTGCTCAAATGCACCTAAAAATGTGGTTGGCACAAAGAAGGAAGGATAAATGTGCTACGAAGCAGAGAGAAGAGGGGCAAATACATTCTTAGATGATAACTATGACCTGACAAAAACAGACTTGGTTTTTTTTTGTTAACATAATCAAATTAGAGAAGGCTGATAACATAACTAGGAAAGAATGAGACTTTATATGGACAAAACAATCTAAACATATTGCATCTAAAAGGACACTGGAAGATAAGGAACACCAACAGCTGTGACTTTTAAGCAAATAAATACAACAGAGCATAAACTTGATTCCATCATACCCAGCCCCAGATGCTCTGCATGTTTTCCAGTTTGGGGCTGAATAACTCAAAGAATCTCAGCCAAGACACAGACCAAGCACCTAAAAAAAGCAAAGCAGAAAGGGGAGAAATAGCAAACTCCCAGGTTGAATGGGCGTGGGAGGAAAGGCATGCTCACTATTCTCTCACACTGTCTTTAACATATAAGCCATAACTTGAATCTGCACTTGAAGCTAACCCCTCAAATCTGCTTCTTAAATAGGCAGAACAGTGATATTACTTCAAGAGAAGAAGGTCAAAGCTTGGGAATTTAAAACAAGTGATTTTGCTAAGTGGAAGGAGACAAGCTGAGAACCTTCTCTTCCTGAAATGTTATAGAATATGGTTGCAGCCATGTAAACATACTCTTTGTATGTATATGTGTGTGTGTAGGATGTGATTTAACTATTTGAAATAAAATAAAAATGCATATCCATGACAAAATAGTATAGAGTATAGAGAACCATACAATGAATAGTTGCTTTTTATTGAATTTGCATTATTATAAATGTATGATGCAGGGTTATTTCTTAATGTTAAACTCAATAACAATTTAAAGCCATGGGACAAAAGCATCTGTTCAAGCTGTGGACAATGCTGTACCTCACCTCTGATTTAGCAGCAACGGACGTGTAAATATGATAGAAAGAAAAACGTCCTCTCTATCTGTTAGTCTTCTTCAACTGCAGTGAGATGGAGCACCACTATTCACTATTCACAGGGCTTCACTAAGAGTGCAGAAGATCAGACGGATCTTTAATTTTCATTACTGCAGCATGTGGCTTTATATGATCAATGTGTTTATATCACCAAACCAAAACTACACAGCAATGCAATTGCAGAACTGTCTGTTTTAAATTAAAATTGGGATAAAGCCAAAAGAAACACTATACTTTTATTTCATATACATTTCCAGTAATTTATATTGCAACATATAAATAATCAATGGTTTATATAACATGCAAAATGTTTCAATCAAAATAAGTGAAAGCACTCACTGATACCTACAGTTGATAAGCATCAGCAAAGCTTTTAAGTACTTCAGGTGATTTTATGTCTCTGATGGACAAAGAGGCAAAGATAAAAACATTGCACCTGTTCTAAGTCTGTGCTTGATACAGCAAAAATAATAGTTCAGTTCACCTGTAGCACACACTTACCTCCTTGAAGAGAGGGCTGAATCAGTGCTAAGAGGAAGAGTCCACAGAGGAGCAACAGAATGTTTCTGTTAGCCATCTCGCTCGAAAATGCACCACCCCTCTCCCGATCAGCTGGTTTTATTCTCTTCTAACTAATTACCGCAAGCCCGAAGTCTTAAAAGGTGGGGGGAAAGAAAAAAAGGGAAAAGATATGAGACCAGACGTAATTAAGAGAGGGTAAAGACTACAGTTCAATAGATCACTTTGCCTTTTCCCCCTCTATGTCTGGTGTTGCTGTTTTTATTCTGGTCACTCCTGCCAACAGTACAGGCGCTGCTGCCAGCAAGGAAAGGGAGAGAGAGAGGGAAGGAGACACACACACAGAGGGAGAGAGAGAGGGATAGACAGCCAGCCCCCCCACCCCCCACCCTCCCCCACCCCCCACACACACCCCCACTCCCCCCAAATCATCCAGAAGGAATTGAACTGTCTGCCAAGCATTTGTATGGATACTGAGCGTACTTATCTCGAAGAGTCAAGAGCGAGACTGAGGAAGAGCAAACAACATACCTAGATAATTACCTGTCCTCGATGGGCTAATTTCTTGCTGGTTGATTTTCAACACATTTTCACACAAAATTTTTTGGTTTCTCTTAATGAAGTGATCCAGAAAACTTTGAGGCACAGCAACTATCAGAATGTGTCTACAGAATATCAAAACAAGATATTACAAACTCAGTGACTGTAGGAATATGCTGGAACTAGCAGTGCAGTGTGCATGGCTGTGCATGTGTGGAAGTCAGCCACAGTGCTTCTAGTAACAAAATAAGAAAACTGACGGCATCACACATAAATGACCAAGAGCAAAGACCCCGAGAGACATCAGCCTGCTGGTCTGTGCAGTCTCTCAGCATATTCATCAGGATAATTGTCCTTGTCAGTCCTGCAACAGAAATCAAAAGTAGAGCGAGGACCAACCTCAGTGCATTCTCAACGTTAGTGACTGCTGGAGGACTTGACCCCTGGACCATCAATCATCGTACTCAACAGTTTCTTCCCAACCAGTCCTAACTGTGTGCTTTCAACAAGAACTTCAAACTAGATCACCAAATCGTGAATATGGCTTGAATATTATTTTTATGGGTCAGAGCTCAACATATTGAGCTAAATATATCATGGCAGGATTCTCCTCTTTCCTAATATTACCTGTATATGCGCTGTCACCTGTATCTTCACACCATCACAGGCTGTTGGACCTTTATTTCTATATGGCTAAACACTTTTGGCAGAGTATTTTGGCAAATGCCTGTTTACGACCTGTGAACAAAAATAATTGCTAAGAAAAAACAACCGCAGCAAAAAGCCTCACTGTATTTTCTTAAGAATGTTTTAAGGCTATACAATATCAACAAATCACTTTGAAACGACTTCTTAAACTCCCAACTGATTAACTGATTCACAGATATTGTGTCGATAGCAGATTTCAATCCGAGTTCAATCTCCTTTGTGCAATTTCATCTTGCCTCAAAATGTCTAGCCATAACTTAGGAAGCAGCTCAATGCAGACAAGCTGTCACTGTCCATCTTTTTGTTCTGCCATGGGACACATTTTTGGGATTTCAAGTAGAAAAGGTTGAGCAGAGGTAGTTTTTTCTGGCAAGAACTTCAGCCAAAGTCGTTACTCTCTCACAAACCTGACAGACCGGGCTGTTGCACGCATGCTAATGGGTTCTGCTTTCCAATACACACAGTATCCTTCATAGTAGTGACGTTCTTCATTACACTTCTTATTCCCTCATGCTGATTTCCTCAAAGTTAGGTCAGGTGTCCTTACAATATCTCCCTACACTTGTCATGCCACTAATGTGCACATTTCGGGGCCTATGTACAACATAGATCTACATGTTTTCCCAGTTATAAAAAAAATAAATATTGTTTCTACCACACAAGATACTGTAAAAAACAAAGCCAAGGATTAGTATTAGATTGAACCTAAATAATGGAAAATACAAGGGTCTAATTGACAAGACCGTAAACCTCAATGACAAACATCAGTTTAATTAATTAAGTGTAACAAATTAGGTGTATAGTGGCCCTGAGAGCTCAATGCACTGCAAATGAAGAAAACACCTGCACATAGACACAACATAAGCAAATAAAGAAACATCTTGAGGAACTTGACATCTGTTTGTCATGTGGATTGTCTATATTAATAATTGCATTATGTTGGTCTGTTCTGGGCTGCTTGGTGGTGTGGTGGCTATCACCGTAGCTACACAGTGTGAGGAGCCAGGGTTCAATTCACGGGTAAGACAGGCCTTCTGTTCTCCCCGTGGGTTCTCTTCCTCCCACAGTCCAATGCATTCAGCTTAGGATAATTGAAATCTCAAAATTGCCTGTGAATGTTTGTCTGTCTCTGTATGTCAGCCCTACAATAGTCTGGCAACCTATCCAGTGTGTACCCTGCCTTTGCCCAATGTCAGCTGGGATCAGCTCCAGCTACCCTGAACAGGATAAGATTATGGATGTATGGTGTATTCTGTACACACAACATCTATTGTACGTCTGTCCATCCTGGATTCCTCCTCAGTTGGTCTTCCTGAAGATTTTCCCCCTATTAAATAGGTTTGTTTTTGGAGGGTCAAAAAGGACAGAGGGTGATGTACATATCGAGGAAAATTTGTGATATTGGGCTGTATAAATAACACTGACTTGACTTGAGGAAGGTTTGTATATAAGCTCATTGAATTGTTAAGTTTCATTCAACAATTTAGTTTTGCTTTGCTATTTCTCAGGGCAGACCTGATATCCCATTGCACTATTGTTGCAACCATTTCCTTCATAGCCAATGACAATTTATGAATGCTATAATATCCCTATAATCATACATATGGGAATAAGGAAAAAGCAATTACAGTCAATAACAAAGAACATCTGAACTGCTCTCAGCTTTCAGCTCTTATGATTGCAGCCAAACATCAGGAGGACACTGACCTAATGCTGTATCCTGCAGGGTACTATACTTTCCACATTTTATTTAAGACCAAAAGCCCCAGGTGACTATTCTGTTTGGGAAGCAAAAGTGTATTCTGGACTAGGGTAGTGTTTTTCTCCATTCATTTGCAACTTTAAATGTCTATTTTAGCTCATGTCTGGTATTCCTTCTTTGGGCTGAGTTGAATGGTGTTTTCGCCAAAAAGACTGAAATTGAACATAGAATTTGGTGAGGGATGATGAGGGGTCACACAAAACCTTCTGTTATTAATTGTAACATAAACTGTGAGTTCTTTATAACACTTAGGTTTTTGTAACGGCTCGACAAAGTGGGATTTTTTTCCCCCTTTTTTCAAGATGAGAAACTGATGAATATGTACTGTAGTTTGAGGTAGAGTCAACGGTAGCATATTCTCAGTTCAATAAGTTCAACTTCAATGTCACCGTTAAAAAATGTGGTAAGTAATTTGTTTCACCTTAATTTGATGTCGTTAGTTTAACTATGTACATACTTTGTCTTAACTGTACCTTTTTGTTTTTGAATTAAGACTGGTGGTATTTCAAGGCAGTGGCAACTTTACTGTTTGTTTAACTTTACACAAAGAAGTACAAGTATCTGGCTGGTCTAATACTGTATGTGGTTAGAAGCTAGCAGACAAACACAAATAAAACCAATGTTGTCCTTTCACCAGTCCTATGTCACCAATCATATCTAGGGCACAGCTGCAAAATCTATTCTTCCTTCTTCCAGTACCATGACAGTGACGTACTTTTGATAAGGAAGAACTGCAGAGTCCTACTTCAGCTTCAGTAGCTAAGGGGATCGCAATACTACTAAAAAATGTCCTTGGTCTCTTTGATTGTGTTATGTTTCCAATAGCAAAAAATGGCTTCCCAAAATATGAGTGCAGTGAATGTTATGGACAAGGATTTGTTTTTACAGCGTACATTTTACAATGTTTTGGCTGACTGATGTTCAGCTGTATTCAGCCAGAGGGAGGCCGCTCTAGGCTGCAGCGGGGAGGATATGGCCAGCGAGGACCGTCGAAGAATCTGAGCTGGCGAGAGCAAACACCCACTGGTGGAGCCTTTGCTCAAATTGCCCTCCGATGCCAACAGAAACGGAATCATTCTGCTGTAATGAATGTCAGAGTGGGGAGTTTTTGTTGGATGCTGTCACCTACGACAACCCAGAGAGCGAGCCGTGAGTGTGTTACTAGGCGTGAAAGTTTTCCTCCACAATCATGTTGGAGATTCATTAAGATAAACTGGAAAAGAAAACCGAGAACAAGCCACCAATGAGCCGCTGTAGCAGGGGAAAGAGAGAGGTACAGCGGAGGAAAAACAGAGTCTAGAGACGGCATATTTTCACATCTTACTTAGTGAATACGGGATTTATTTAGATTTCTGTCAGGTTTGAATAAAGCTTGTTTTACGATGACCCGACAAAGTAATTAATTGTCCTAGTTTTGTGTGAGAGAGAAATTAGAATTTAGAATGTGTACGGTAGAATTTTTCTATTTAGGTTTAAGAATATTTCCTTCATTGACATTTAGTGATTATTTTATTTTTGTATTACTCGCTACTCTCGTGCAATGCATCCTGGTTCATACAGGCACAGTTGGCACGGCTATGCAGCAGGAGAGATCAGCTTTCTCGGGTCAATATAGCATGCACTCAGGAATTTATTTCTTCAGTGGACTACATTTGCCATCAGCACTGATTGGACATCCATATAGAAGGTGGCGGACTTTCCTTTTAAATTGCCCAACATGCAGGCATCCGTGATTCTCTCTTGGAGACAAACAAGGATTACAAAAGACCATTGCTTTAATGGCTCTCCATCTGCAGGCACACAGATGGCAGAGCATCAGAACATAATCCACGTCAACCTTCCAAGCACTTTTGGCTTTGGTGGAAGGGAAATTAAGTCTATAAAGACAACTTTTGAGGTAACTGCCAGAAACCGTGTCAACTCACTGAGGTAGAAGTATATTAAATTCCAAGGCACTTGAGGTTTTATTTATTAACAGACATACTAATTACTTCTGTGCTCGAAAACACAATAATCTAGTCTCCCCAGTTCAGCAACCAATTTGAGACCAGCCATGCAACTCCAGTCAAGTTGCAAGAGGCCAATTACAACAACCTGGTCAACAGCAGTGTTGCTCTTAAAACAGACAGATTTGGGTGTATCTGCTGAAATGAGATAGTCTACTAAAGATGTCAATTCAGTTATGAAAAAAAAAACTCTTAGTCTTAATTACTGATTTAGTTTTAACATTAGGAAGTAATTAAAATATGACTAATTAGTTTACTTTGTTTTCTGACATGAAGTAATGGTCAAAGAGGTAATTCTCTCTGTCTGTGTTCTCACGTCACACATCAGCCATGTTGACAACATACAGTAAAGTACAGCAGGGTGTGCTTCAGTATCAAGCACAGGAGGAGGTACTTAATGTAAGTATTATATCCAACGCACAATTACATGTGAAACTGATGTGCTTTTGTGAAGTAAACGTGGCAAAAAATTTAAAATTGTTTTGAGTGAGAGCTATAATGAATGCTGGGTTGTCACAAGCAAGCAATGTAACAATTTAGCTGCATGTAGCTTACTATTAGTCAGAAATGGGGCAGTGATTTTACCAACTATTGAAAGTATAGAAAAACAGACAATGACTTCATCAAAAAGATATGTATTTACATTGTTCAGATGCTGGAATAATGGAAAATTATTACTTTGAGTTGCTGGCACTTTTGCATAGAGAAGGTGATTTCAATTTCCAACCTGTTTATGCAACTTCATTTAATTTTATGTAAATTGTATAGACTATGGCTCCCAATCTCTCTTTCCAACCCACTCGTACCGTTTGTACACGATGTCACATATAAATTCAACATCTGTTCCCTGAAGAGAAACATATTACTTCTAGTGGTGGCATCCATGATGAGCTGATTTTGCTGCCTTTGAGGGTCTCAGGTTCAAACAGCTAGTATAGTGACACAGATGGTGTTATTCTTTGTGTATTTATTGTGGCAGGAGAGGAAATTATTGTTTAAAACTCTGCACATGGTCTTCTATTGGTACAATGAACCTTTGTTCACTGGGTAAGTGTTCACATCTTTCTGTATTGGATCAGCTCTGAGATCGGCAATAACATGCAATAAACAGTGAAATTAGCCAGCCGTGTTGGGTGGTTCTAGCAAAAGTGGCATGCCAAGATTCTTGGATCTTCTCTTGAGGTAAAGCTGACACTGAACAGATCGATTTGAGGTCCATCCATGCTGTATTTGTTTTCAACTACCAAATAACTTGCCTTCTATCCGCCTATGTCTACAGGGCAGTGGGACACTGCAGAGTGTAAACCATTGCAAACTGGTAGAGTGCCCTGGTGCAGTACAAACGTCATTCTTTTAATGGCCTATGGTGTCACCAACACACACAGACAGTGTGTGTAGGCTGGCCTACATCCAAAGTGTGATACACACATCCAGACCACACTCCAGATGTGGTTTATCTGCAGTTAACATTGCTCCATATACAAAGCAAGTTCCAGTGAACATCAGACCCAACCTTAGGAACCCCGGGAAAACTGATGAGTTCTAGTAAGAGCCAGAACAGGCAGCGTGATGACTCATGTTTGGCAATAACATCTTCAAGACTCCAACTATTAGAGAGCTTTGCATGCACACAAGTAAACCATCCAAGTCTCTATCTATCCATTCTCCTTCAACTTTTGCAGTGACCCTTGAATTTACTACATGGGTTACAATTGCATCAACGGAGAAGCCAGAGTTTGGTTACATATAGTGTAAAATAAAGCACCGATTAGGAATGTAGCCTTTGCTCTAATGGCCATTATTACTCAGTCCATCTATTTAACTTCTTTGTTTCATTGTTGGGCTTACAAGACAAATGGGGTTTTCAGTTTAAAAAATGTATATTTGGATAAAAGAATTTAAAGAAATTCAGCACACCCTCCTTTAAGCAAGACCAGTGTCATTTCCATTATTAGCAAAAAATCCGAATTACTATTTAACACGATTATTCATACACTTTGGAATGAGCAATTCAAGTTAAATGCATCAATCTGGTGCACTTTGAAGGCAAAATGCTAGGCTAGATCTATGAAGAACGTTGTGCTCTAGTAAACACTTTAATCATAAACACAAAGGTTGTACGAAAACACCCACAAATCGTGATGAACTTGACCGGGTTCATGATTCAGGGTCCGGTGGGTTTCAGTGTTGCCAGATGTACAATAATTATCATATTTGTACGATAATTTTTCCCTCCGTACAATGTATGATCAATAATGCCAAAAGTTCCATAATGTATGACAATTCGACAAATTAGTTTGAAGTAGTTGGCTGTAGTCACTGCTTTTTCATTTTATTTCATTTAAAATATGGATCCTACTTCTGTGTTTACACATCTCTTCCCGCAAGTGTCTCGCGAACACAGCTGTCTCCCTCTCTCCCATTACTTGACGTTCATTTGATGAGATTTTCCAGGCGTGGGGCGCTGTAAAACATATACCTTCACCCCGGGCCTTTTATAGCCGACCTAGAGCCGGTCATGGCGCATCACTAAGGAGGAATTACACCAGGGACAGTTCACAATGGGATCCTCCCACCAAGCGGTCATCCCTGACCCCTGACCCGCCAAGCCAAAGACCAAAGTGCACCGTTGTCTTATAACACAAGCCAAAACAAGATCATTGCAACATGTAATTAAACACAATAATTGTTTTATGTTGTTTATGTTGTTTTCATAATCTTTGAAAGCCAAAAATGTATTTATTTCACATCTCTAATGCACAGCGCTTAGGAGTGTTATGCACATTTTAGATTGCATTGAGGCTTTAGAGCTTGGGTCAATCACTTAACAGGAAGTGGCTTAGTAAATTCTGTAGTGGAAAACAATGCCAAATATTTGGTCAACAATTCCAACAGTGTCAAAAGTAATTAGAACAAATAAAAAACAACCTTATATCATTACAGGACTTTGGTATTGACAGGTGATCATTTTAAGATTATGAGCAACTATGTGCACACTTTACTTTTACAACAGTGAATAAAACCCATAAATAAAAGAAGTTTGGAAAACATTTCCCTAAAAGCAAGTGATTTACAGGTTTTGGTGACTGCAAAATGTATTTGGAAAACATATTATAGCCATTATTATATTGAGTGTAATTTCTGAATCTGCACAATGGTTTCCATCACATCAGTCAATTACAAAATGAATGACGCATGCACCACACAGAAGTTCTCACTTTTTCCTTTCCAAAAAAAACAAAAAAACAGTGATGAATTCACACTTAATTCACAGAAGTGAAGTTTAAATATTTATAGAATGTTTAATTTTCAGCTTATCAGAGTGTTTCTCGGGCTTTCTTTGGCAGGCAAGTCCAGCAATGTGCCACATAAGAGAGTGTAGGCAGTCAAATACATGGGCAATATAAAATCGTGATGAACTGATTCATGAAGAATCATGTCAGATTGCATCTAGAAAACAGCATGTTGAGGATACCTCAACCATTAACTGAGATGTTAACATTAACAACATGTTGATGTGGTGACCCAAGACGTGGAAAAACTGAATAAGTGAGGCCGAAATTATAGGCATTCCAATAAACCTAAACCAATGTTTCCCATATCAAAGGCTCATAAAGAACATAACGTAACAATCAAATTGGAATTTCCTGCTTCCACACATTTAAGTTCTGAAAAATGACAAGTGAAATTCGATTGCAGGGAGTTTGACCAATTTCTCAGGGCTCAGTTAAATGCAGTGACACTTATTTTCAACACGCACACTAACACACTTCCTTGACATTGTTATAACTTCCTTATGTCCCCCATAACGGAACTCTTGGGGCCAGCTCTGTGGCCAACAATGGGGAGTTCACCAAATGTGATAAGTACTGAGTTAGTTTACTCAGTGTGTGTTCTTAAAGAGTGACCATGAATCAATGACAGACTGTAGAAACCCTGTGACAAACTGAACCAATCTAAAGATAAGCCAGCAAGTTCTCACACCAAGTCAAATTGGGTCACACCCTCAAACGAGACACTTTCCAAAAATGTGCTTGTTCAAAACAATCAAAATGAACCATGACATTCAACTTGGGAACTTACTAACACCCTATTTAATACAAGAAATGTACTTTTGTAACCAAATACAGATCTCCCTCGGTTTCTGTCTCTCATTCTCAGCACTCTCCTCATCTGACACTGTTGAGTGCAATAGGTCTTCAGGTTGTGTGTGTGTGTGTGTGTGTGTGTGTGTGTGTGTGTGTGTGTGTGTGTGTGTGTGTGTGTGTGTGTGTGTGTGTGTGTGTGTGTGTGTGAAAATGGATTGGCTGTGTCACTTGATCTGAATGCCAGCTAGTTTCAGTTACAGGTATGACAAAAGCTGTAAAATCTATGTTCTGGGGACAGATCTGACAAAAAAAAAGAAATAACCTACAACAAACTATTTGACCACTAGGGGGAAGAAATAATCCAAAACAAAGCCACAGCGTACAGATCATCTTATTGATAATGTGTTAGCAAACACCTTACTACATGCACATCCAGCAGAGACCGAGTAACAAAGACATTCCACAGTAATCCCATTTTTCACATTTCATCCTCACCCTTTAAACCCTTATACCCTGGGTACACAACTCTGGAAAATGGTTTTCTTTTGGTTGAACAAAAAGCCACTGTTGTTTTGTGCAACACGAAGAGCACAGAAGAGGTTTGGGGCAGATTGCTTGAAATAAAGGCAGCAGAGCAAAATTAATAAAAGTAGCAGCTGTTTTGTTCAACATATTCGGACCACACAGGTAGACAAATAAACACGTTCTTCAGGACCTCTAAGGTAGAGCAAGAAGAAAATGCATATTAAAGCCTTTAAGTATATTTGAATATACTGTATACAGTGTGTGTGATCTCAGTTCTCAGCTTTGTTTTCCAACATTATGTCCTGCATATGCTGAGATCCTGTTGGAAGGCTGGATAATATACTAATACAACATTGCCAGATATCGCATGATCATCGCAGTGGTGATACGGAGTGATTGCAGCGGCAAGTTAATTATAGGTTGTCCAGTCAACAAGTGGTCCCCTTCAGGAAAACTTCATCCCCATTAATCATTTCTTACAGTATCAAACTGTCCATGTAAGACTGGTCATGAAGCACATAAGACTGCTCTGTAAGCTGTGTATGTTCTGTTGAAAAGTCATTACATTCCCTGTGCAGCTGCTCAAAATTGCATGCCAGGTCGGATGTTTAGAGCGAGATCACATCCGATAAAACCCCAGCACTCCCAATGTCATAGAGTAGAGTATCAGTACAATAGCACAGATATTTAATGTACACGTGTATCTAAATGCAGATTTTGCAGACATCAAGCTTCAATGACAATTCCTCAAGCCCCAAAATGATTACCCTTCAAGTTCTTGGAAGTGCTGATTTTCTTTGTCTTCTAAAGTTACAAATTATCGCAATAGTTCTCCAAAAGCTGAGCAATATAATAGTTATGTGTTGTTTGGGAGAGAAGGCCATGTACATTTAATCTGTACTGCATGGGCTCATTCAATAGCTACAGCAGGTAGCAGTACTGCACTGAGATCAACTGTTGTTCGAGCTTTGGTGCATCTTAAGTTGAGAGAGAGAGAGTTAACTCACTAATTGATGGTCAAAGTGCAAAACCTCCTATCTGCAAAATGATCCAGGAAAAGTGGGAATAACCTCCTATCTGCACTTTATGTATTTTTCTTTTTTTTGTATTTTTGTATTTGTTTGTATTTTGTATTATGTATTTGGTATCCTTAACAAATAGCATTCTGCAAGAAAACAACAAGTTTTTTTTAGTATTCTCAAAAAAGTAAATTTTTCAGATAGGAGGTTTTGCTCTTCGGCCACCGTAATACACTTATTAGTGAATTACTGTAACTAAAAAGTGTTGTGACCTATGGTTCGAAGCAATTGAAAAACCTCAGTTAAGGAAAAAGAGGACGCACTTCAGACGTGACAGACTGTAACAATGTTAAAATGGAGCAGCTTAAGACTGTAGTTGAAAAGACAGCAGATTTATTGTACACGCAGTAGATTGATCAGTAGATATTTATCGCTATAATAACATTGTTATTTTTTTCAGCCTATAAACGTAATAGAGAATAATAAAACATTTAATATTGAGTATAATATATGATACAGTATATATAGTCCCATTTTATTAAACGGTACAGTAAGCTTATGAATTGTATTATTTATTAATTATATCAAAAATTATTGATTTTGCATGAAGTACATATATATAGTAGTATTTGATTGAAGTAGGTGTGAAGGGAAATTGTGCCCAAATATTTATAGAAGCATGCTTGTGACAGTTAGTGGCGACAGTTTGCCAAACAGGCATTGTTCACTTTAACTTTATTCATATCACCGAACAAAATTTTCACTTCGCTAATATAGAATAACTTTATATTATCTGCAATAAAGACCAGGCATAAAACCACAGCTGTTTTTAATATGATGACTACCCTTTTATTCAACACACACCTTTACCTTAATTACTTTAATTAAATGACTGACATGCCTTTTGTCTAAATTACCAAAACTATATGCTCTTCAACGTTGGAAATTCATGGAGAATGGTCGAGTCAGGAAAGAGTTCATCATTGATCATCCACCATAATCCTCAAAGGCGCCATAAATGTCATTCCAGCCTTTTAGTCTTGCAATAATTTGAGTTTTTCTCAGCTTCACATTGCGAAATATCCAGCCCGATTTTGCAATCCTGTTATTAATTATGAACCCTGTTCCCAAATTTCCCAGGAGATGCTGTGCATGATTAAGTCTCCAATAGAACATTCATTAGATGGATTATCCAGTGCTTTCCATTTATAAAAAAAAAATAAACAGGTCTTTTTTTTCTGACGAGCTGTGGCATACAGTTTCATTCATAAAGCATGTATTTCACTTCCTTCCAGTCTGTTTTCATAAGAGAGATGAACTAAATAATTAGAAAGTAGCTTCTCATCAGAGTAAATGTACCCTGCACATGTAATCACTGAACTCTGTTCTGTAATAATTAATGACCATGTTTCTTTCATCAAATAGCTTTATTGAGCTCACTTTTGTATTGTACTTTGTAGCTCAAACAACAAAATTATATCACTCCTTATATCCCTTTTGTTTTAATGGTTTAAGCTCACTCAAGTATGCCATATTTACTTATATCTACTATAATCTAACAGGAAGAGTTATGTTTGAGTAAATCATGTTTTGGTGCATTAAACAGCTGCAACAGTGATGCCACACTATCCACACTTGCATCTACTTTTTCATCTGGTAATGCCTAAAATGATGTATGCTGATTGCCTGACCTGAAGACAAGGCCAGACTTGCCACCACACTGTACTGCATTTGCAGGGAAGGGCCATGCACACCTAATGCTCCTCTCTGTGGGGCCATCCAAAACCTTGGGGCCCTGGTCTGGAGCCTCTGTACGCCCGGGCCTTGTGTTGGCATTGCCTGATTAGGTTAGCAAGCATGAGCACTCAAGAGTAGTTAGAGTCATTGTCTTGATGCGTGGGAACTGAGCCCTGGTTATGACATAAAACCCATTGTTAAACCAATCAATCACAACAGAACTTTTTACATGGCTACTTTTATGATTTACTGCTTTTTATTGTGGCAATTACTGTTTTTCAACAGTCAAGTCACATTTTTCATTGATTTAACAAACTTTCAGTAGAGCGGACTCTTGTATTTAATGTTTTAAGAAGAATCAAGCTTGTCGGATGAAAGCTTATTTGGTCTCTCATAATAAAAATGGTAGTGTAACTGCAGCACAACACTGTGAGGCCAGGTTTGCAAAAGTTTCTAATGAATGTATTTTCCAAGCACACAATTCAGCCAATATTTACTGGCACTGCGGTTTCAACAGGCATTAGTTCTGTGCACTCAGGGTGGCAGTGAGAGAAAAGGCTTAAGAGTGAACATTTCCTCATGAAACAGATGCACTATTCAACAGTAGAGGCCTTTTCCTGACAATCCCTTTGGCACATTGTTGCATTGTCTCACATTCATCTAGCTATAAGCTGGACTGTTAATTTCTGGATGTGGTTCTTGGCATGAAAATATAAATGCTTAATGGGCAAAACCACTTCGTAATGTCTGTGATACGCTACGGAACATGCTCAGGAAGGGTTTGGCATTATTGTTCTGCATGTGAGCTAACTAGGTAAGCACTGCCAGCTTGCTCAGAATGTAGACACCCCACATGTTCTGTTCCTCCAATTCTCCTGAAGTGCCTCTTGTTCTCTTGTTTTCCAGTCGCTGTAATCACCTTGGAGGGAATGACAAGAGGAAAATGTGAACTAAGATGTGCCCAGGATGTGCCAGTTTTTTTTTCTGTTTTTTTTTCTGAAGTAACTGATGTCTGTTGTCACAGTCTTCTCCATATTCCTAAAAGTTTATTGTAATGTCATGTGTTGACCACCATAGCCTGATGTAACAGGTGCCACACATTACATTGTTAAACACCCGTAACTGTTTTATAGGTCCATTATTATTGGTGCATTTGCACTTCAGTTACCAACAAATAATCTGTTTTTGAACACAGTATCACACAGCTGATCTTCAAAATGACTACATAATAAAAAAAATAAGGAGATAAAGAATGTCAGGAGAAGCAAACTCTATACATCTTACAGACATTTTAAATGTGCATTCAATTTCAGGACTTTGTGTAAATATGTTGTCATTTTAGCAATAAAGAAAAAAGACTCTGCAGGACTAGATAATATTTTTTTAATTGAAGAAATGTGTCTATGTTTTGTTCAGAATTCTGGAGGTGGCAGACTTGAACCTGAGACCGAACATTTTCCCCTAACTCTGTACATTGAGCCAAAAGAGATAATTTACCCCCATATTTTATCAAAGTAATTTACTAAATCAAGGTCAGAGCTTCTCAGGAGTCTCAGTAAGTACAGCAATGTCAGCAGAAGAGTCCTTTTTAAAAAGCATCACAGAGGCATGTATCGTGTGGCCCTTTGCAAATAATTATATTTTATGGGCAATGTGTTTGCTTTTACCGCAAGTCATGTTTTAGAACATGGCCTTTATAGTTTATAGCTAGAAAATGCACAATATCTTTTGTCTAAGGCTGCATCAGGAACTCATTTCTTGATTCTGTTCTCAGCTGTTTTTAAAAAGACATGATTCAAGATGTGACAGGCTCAACAGATATGGATTGCAACATCACTTGAAAACATTTTTATTTTTTCAAAAGTAAAAAACGCACACTGGATATTCCCTTGCTTTACGATTCCTGACCATCTTCAATCTAAATGACTGCCAACAGATTACTTATCCCGGAGCACATCACTGTGAAGCAGCACAAAGGACAATGACTCCAAAAACAGCTTAAACTCTGGCAGTGAGATAGATGAGGCACAAGATGTGTCATTAAACAGGACCACTGCAGATATGCTGTAGTAGCATCACGCTAACTGAAGTCATTTCCAAAATCATATCCAGATAAGCAGATGGAGGGTTTTTAGTGAAGATGTGCTTATTCTTGTCATCGCTGTCTCTTTCCAGCTGGATGCTATTCCTGTCTGTGATTTTTGAGAACTGGCAATAGCCCTGTTTGACATCACCCGAAGCCAATGAGGAGCAAACTGAGAAGGCAGCAAAGAATGCAACATTAATGGACACCAGCTTTTGAATCAACCATCCCCAGTGGGTACGCAACTTGAACAACATTATCTGTACTTGTAGTAAAGCTTCAGCCAGGGCAGCACAACACCTATCCAGTGGTTGCTGCTCCTTATCCTTTCATCTTATCAAACGAGTGCTGGGTACAACCTGGAGAACAGCTGGGCCTGAGCTGGAGTCTGCTTATGCGTATAGGTTGTGAGCATTGCAAACTGGTCATTATAAGGAAAGTATTGGCACCCACTTAAGTATATAATTATTGTGAATGATTAATAATTACTATGATTTCATTCTTTAAAACAGATGATACAACTGGCTCAATGTTCCATTTGCCAACTACCTTTTGGCTTTTCAAGTTGCATGAAAATGAACTAAACAGAGAAGCTTGGGCCTCGAAGAACATGATCCCTTTGAGAGCCAGGGGGGGTCTTAACAATAAATGTAAAGGACATGGGCATTCAGGCCTGCTCTTACATCAGCACCACATACTGCACATGTACTCCTACCTGAGCAGAGCCATCCTCGCAAGGCAGAGGGGCAGCTTCTTGTTGGAAGACAGCACCAACTTCATAGGCACCAGTAATTACTGAGAAGAAGACTATGAGCATGAGAGACTAACTGAAGTTCTGTCAAATGATCACAACTTACAGAGGATCGTAAAGAAAATCCTGGAGGGAAGCTTTATGTGACAAAATCATGGACCACTGATACCTGTCCAATATTACAATGATACAACTTAATCTCCCCACTAAAATATTTATTTGCACAATAATTTGTCACTCAGTTGCCTCCTTGTCACCGCTGTTTGTGTGATCCGGTATAAAAGATATATTGGTGCATTTACTAATTTACTACAAAACATATGTATATATGTAGATACATAACGATGATTTTCCTGACCTCTATTTCTCCTGTTAATACACGTCTTTAAAACACAACACATGAGAATGATTGTCTAAATATTTCCACCTATACACATAATGTATGTTGTCCCTGTATCATCTGTTTAAGTAGATATTTGTTGATGAACACTAAGCTCAGACTAAGAAGTGCTGCCTCGAATTGCCTCTACATATGGCCTCTGGTGATAATAAAACATTGACCGTTGTTAGTAATGTGCATTCTTAGGTGACTGTTCCCTGGTAACCTATTCTTGTTGTCTGAACAGTGTCATATTTTGAAATAAGAACATAGAACTTTTATGTTAACTTTATATATATCAGAGGGTGAATAAATAATTTAATAGCATGTCTCAGAGTCACTGGTGGAAAACAACTGACTCATTTCCTGGCAATGCCTCTCTCAACAAATACTGTCTGACAAGCATATTATGGTTAAAATAAATGATTCTCTAGTATGTTGTGAATTAAACTTTCAAGAAAATTGATGAAACACTCATCGCATGAAATAAAAGAATGGAACTGGCTAACTAGTCAGGAAAACAATTAACTATCAAGAAATTAACAATCACAAACAAAACGAGAATACATATCTGTACGTATCGGAGATGATGCCAGTGAATAGGATTTCCCCCAATGTAAATATGAGCCTGGTGCTGATATTAATAAATATACAGTGTTTGCAAATTATATTTAACATATAATCAATGGACACAGAATTTTTTCTGGCCATAGTATCTCACTAAGCAGAAGACATGGAATTACCTCAAACTTGTCACGAGTCCCCCACAGCACTAACAGATATATAGGCACGCACAACAATACCTTTGGGTAATTATGAATTTCCAGTCTGCCTGATATTTATATCTTTGGATTATGGCAGAAAACCAGAGCCCCTGGAACTTCACTCGTAAATAAATTCAACTACACAGCATGTCCAGACTTTACTTCTCTTTTTCAAGAACAGCTTTGGCTAAGAAACCATACACAAAACGGCTACAAACAAATTAAACTCACAATTTGAACTAAACATGCAACAATATGTTTAATTGAATGAAAATGGTTTTGGTAAACAAAATCAAATTCGTTTCTCATTTGCATGCCTTTTTCATACCCACCCATTTGATTGTCTCTGAAAAGCTACCCAATTGCATAACACCTGAAGGTATTGGAATTGGCCCGGTTGTAACTACCAGTAACTACCACCTTCAAAATATTGAAGTAGTCTCCGTGACATCGCCCACAGGTTTCTGAAGAGCCGTTGTTAAAGCTTAAGGTGGGTAGCTCCAGTTGTCAAAATATTGGCAGTGACGACACAACTTACCTCTAAAAATGGGCATTGAGGTGGATCGTTGGTGGAGCTGAGGTATAGGCCTGGTGACACAGAAGAGGAGACAGCTAGCGGCTAGTGACCTGTGACAGCACACACCTGTCATTTAAAACGGCCACGCCCTCAGTTACCCTTAAGCCTTAATATAATTTGATTGGGTGAGTTAAATAAAACGTCCTCCCCCCAGTGTCATTAACAGGGATATTAGCTATAGGAAGCAAAACTATGTTTTGTACCAGGCTGTTACCTTGTTTATTTCAGCTGTAAAGTTGGGAATTTTAACACAGGGGTCTGTGGGGATTGACTAGTTTTAGGAGCCAGCCCCAAGTGGCCATTGGAGGAACTACAGTTTTGGGTCCCATCTGCCTTTGCTTCATTTCTTAGCAACGGACGTTGCCGCTTGGTGATACCACTATAGGGAACTATGCACTCACATCTGCCTGAGTGAGGCATCAAAAACAGCATCTGTTTAACCATAATCTGTCCTTCCTACTGTTCACCTAATTATTTATGGGAATACATTTCATAACATGCACCTATTGTTTAATAACCACAGATTCAATTACACTTCCTATCTGCCAGTTTCCTTTGAAATGTTACAGGTTCAACAGTATCTCAAGGCTTTCGGTGAACAGGTTCATAAAGGACTCTAAACATGGGTTACTGTCTACTGTTATGGCCCACTTTGTCAGGTTCACTTACTTTGGGATTTTTGTTTGGCTTGCTCTGCACCTCCTGCCATGCTTTCTTCCATACTTACTACGATGTTATCACTGGTCCGGTTTGAGTGCTTTTCGTCTCATCTAATCAGTGCCGTTAGCCCCTGTGGTTCGATCTGTCAAGACTGCTCAGCTCTGAGAGGCAGTGAAAGCCTGACAGAGTGAAGGATTGTTGGCTGACAATGACTGCACATGGTGCATGATCAATGCAAACCCATATAACAGCCCGTTGGCTCACCTGCCAGTATTTATAGCAAAGGAAAATACAAGCTGTCAACTAAAAAAACTGCTAGGTTTTTTTTTTTGGTAAAAAGATCATAAGAAATCAATTAACATGTCATAGAGTTTCATGATATAATATGTGTGCATATGGTGTAAAAAGAAATAACTGCTAATTACTCATGTAGTCGGACACTGAACCAGCATGAAAATATAAAACATAAATGGAAACTCCAAGTCACTACATCATGTATGCCACAGGGTGACTTCACTATAACTCATTAATCACAAAGTAAAGCACACTACAGCGGGCCATTATAACCTCAGAGAGGTGATATCAAATGTCAATGTGATGTCAAATCAAAGCTCAATAACACATTGTGTCAAAATGGACAGAAAAATAAAGTGAGAACTATAAGATTTTGTGTTGTTGCTTCATAAATCATCAGAGTAGAATAACTCTTGTTATGAGTTTTGACAGGCAATACAAACTATGTTACTGAAAGAAAGCAGTGAAAGCCTAAAGCTGATTTTTATTATTCCAGGCCTTGCCAGGAAAATAACACAAAAATGTGTTTTGTGTAACTATGGCATTGTACACACCTATTGGACCCTTTCTTAGATCAAACTGCTGAAAGTTGTGATTTGACAGCTCTGGGAGTGTCTGGTCACATCTGTAAAAATACTACGGTATTACTTGTGTGGCTTTTTAAGGGCAGATGCAACAAACTGCATGTACTTTGGATGACTGTCACAAGGCTAGCATCCCAACATTTGGTTCAGTTTAAAAAGTGAAAATAGTCGGAATTATGATGAAATTACAATAGCAAGAAAGAAGGTGTAGACATCATGGGTTACTCAATCCTAATTTATGACTGGTGAATCAGTCGAACATGGAGAGTGGACAAAAAAGCCTTTTTATCAAAAAGTTAAAAGTACAGCAGAATTGAATGTTTTGGAGCACAAAAGCTTCAGACAGTAGAATTACTATACGGTTTTGTTTCTTGTACCACTGCCTTTTATTTATCTTAAAAGCACAAATATGTACACCTCACAGCCACCATGTATCTTAAAACCAAACAAGTCTTAGGTTGAGGAGGACTCTAACTGTATCAGGGAAGAGACATGGCTCCTTCTTTTCCCCTCTCAGTGACCACTAATATACAGAGGTGTCCAACTTCCCTCCTGACACACTGAGATGCCTTTGAAGAACTTTGGACTGATCACTACAAAGTCAATAGTCTGTGGTTCCAGATTAAAAAATCTAAATACAGCACACAACAAAAAATAAACCTTCATGAGGTGTACAAAACTCTGTGTGGTTGTGTCTATAACGTTTCTGGAGGAAATATAAGAAAACTGTGTTCAATAATGGACATTTACAATAAAATCAAAGTTTAAATGAATGAGTACCATCTAACTTCAGACATTTTGGTACTGGTTTTCAGTAACATGGAACAGCAACTGTAAAATTATAGTTAAGTATTGCAGCCCTGGCTATGTACAAAATCCTAACCGTCATAACTAGTCAAAACTTAGCGTGTTCATATGTTCTATCTAAATATTTAATAGTAATCCAGAGCTCAAGAGAAAACATGTGAAACAGCTTATTTTACACAAATAATAACTTGGGCCCAATACAGCAGAGAGACTGAGGTAATAAAATAACTCAACATGAGACACAGCCAGAAGGCACGGAGACAAGTAACAGTGGATGTTTTTTTTGTCAGGGACAAACACATGCAGACCAAGAATGTAAGGGGATGCTGTCATACTGCTAACTTGGAGCATGAGACGGCCAAAGAGGTGATGTTTTTTGTTTTAGATGTCATGCTTTCTTAGCAACGTCTAGACTTTTGATTTCAAAGGGGAACCTCGTCTTGGCGAATCAAATAACATTTTTTTGAATTGAGATTAATTATCTTCATGCACATGTCTGTATGTGTCACCAACTCATTTGTAATGACATTTTTTTTATCTATTTTCCAAGATAGTTCAACAAAACAAATCAAGGAAGCCATTGTTCTCATTATATTGATTCAAACCATAATTTATAAAATACCACAAAGCCAGTATTTATTCGTTTGTGAGGTTCACAAGTGAAATAAAAGGGAAAACAAAAACAAATATAGAACTATCATTGTTCTCGATTTCATGCTTCAAAATGTAAGATTACATGAGGTGAGAAAGGAGGGAAAAAGTTGACATCCTTTCATTAAACATGGTTTTAAAACCCCCCAAAAAAGATGATATTGTGAATTACAGTGAATACAAGACGGTGTTTGAGGTTCACCTGAAACGTGCAATAAGTGACTAAAGCTCAAAGTTAAAGCACTTCACTTGTGTAAAACCGATCCATTGTAAAACAGACAAATATCAGTCCATGATTTAAAAAAAAACATATTAATAGGACCATTAACTGATATTGTAAAATGGCCACTAGTTTTATCCAGCATTTCTTCAGGTCGATGCTTTTTTGTACGGGTATTCGATTAAGCAAGTTATCACTATCACTGATTCTAGCTTATAAATAACAAATGAATGGCTGAAATCTTAAACAAGCTACCACACAGATTTATCCAATTCAATTTATATCTACAGTATTGGAACGAAGAGACCACTACCCAGACTGTTGAAAGAGATTCCTGATATGTTTCCTGTCGTAAAATATTCCAGGAGTCATATTCAGAATATATATGTACATACAGTAATTGTTGATTCTAAGTTCTACATCATTCTATGTTCATTTTATGTGATTATCATATAAAACCTCTTCTCAATGGATTAATGGGTAATGAAGCACCAGTTGGCAGGCAGCAGGTCATTTCACATGACCTCCTAATAAGTTAATTAATCACTCTCAATAGATATAAGCAATCCTGGGAAAGCTAAACACAATAAAAAAAATAAAGCGATAAGCTTTTAGCTGTGCTGCAGAATCCCGTCTGTCACCACGCTGGCAGAGTAGCTTACCCTGGGAATCTGAAAAGGCGCACTAATGCAAACACATTTTAACTGTGCGCCTAAAAGGATGTCTTCCATATAAAAGCCTAAATTGGCAAACATCTGAAATAACATTGAAAAAAGAGGTGGGGATTTTCCCTATTTGGAAACTATATTGAGAACATTATTTTTAAGAATTGCATGGGAGAATAAGGAAACATCTTTGTCATATGCTTTACTATGCATACTTTAAGGATGCTTTAAAGGCGTTCACATCCTTCCAGAGGGTAACTTCTCCATATGAATCCCCTTCACCACCACTGAGTAGACAAACAATCCAATTGGAATCAGAAATAAACAAGAAGCATGTCTTACAGTTTCCACATAGATGATCTGACATGGATACACACACTCAAATTAGAGCTGAAGGCCCAAACGCACTGAAAGCGTCTGACGGACGAGTTTTGAAGTTATTGAAGTTCTATTTATTTTCGAACACCAAAAGTGTTATGTGGCACCTCAAACTGCTTGGACGCCTCTTTTTCGACCTTGTTTCAATTTTGGAGCGTCAAATAAGGACCCAGCTGCCAGTTTGGAGACAGCTAAAAGTAATCAAAAGCTGAGGATTCTTTTTCCCAAAGCCCCATATTTTATTAAATAATTAATTATCTAATTAATTAATCATAACAATAATACTGTTTCTATCACTAGTTATAATGATAAACATCACCAGCTGTATGTCACATCTGCTGTCATACTTAACATAAATTCCAATTGTAACTTGAGGGAAGACCAAAATGAAACTTGGTTGTTGTCGGGTTTGTGTGCTCGCTGCAGGACGCGGCACTGAAACAAAGATTGTTTTACGAGGTAAGAGAAGATTCACTCTGTAACACCACAGTACAACTGCGAGTGGATTGAACTCCAACAGAATTTCACATTATCTAGTTAAGTTTATATCTATATCATATCAATAATTGAACTAATAATAATAACTAATAATACTAATAACAAATAATTGACGGTCCACTTGAACGTGGACCGTCATTATTTAGATAAATTTAAAAGATTAGGGCGTATCTGTGATATATAAGTTCGCCTAAATAGCGACCTTTCCCTAAAATACTGCTGGTTTTGTGGTGTTGGAATTTCAAATCTGATGCATCGCAGGAGCATCAATTGACAAGCGGCATTTATTGCTTTCAGTGCATTTGGGCCTTAAGATTCAGCACCTTAACCTTATAGTCACATTCATTTCAAGCCATTTTTTTGTAAAAAATAAATTCCTCCTTTCCTCCTACTTTCTGATTGCACTATAAGCTTACAGTTTACAAGCATTCACATCATTGAGTTTATTAATTTGGGTATTACTAATGGTAAAACCATTCTACCTGAGAACAGAATCACCACTTAAGAGTAAATAGTGCCGTGATGCCGAATACTGGAGGTTAGAATCTGTCAAATCTCTGTCAACACAGCGAACAGAGTGGGAAACAACAGTGCATGTGGAAAGTTTGCAGTCTAATTTTTGCCACCTGTTTTCTGTCTTTACATCATCAGATGGAAACCTCCCAGGTTCTGTTCATGCCTCAGCTCTTGAGTAACCATTAAAACATCAAACACCAGGTACTGGCAAGAAGGGAGGCACACACATAGCCTACTGTATGAAATGTTTCAGAGGATGTTAGGAATATTACTCAACATAAATTAAATTATGGATTAAATGTGCTTTTAGCAAGAACAGCTCATCATTGCCTCAATGGCCGCATTTACACTTGGCTTTTCAATGCGACTTTAGTCCTCTAATCATGCCAGGATGCATTAACTGTCAAGTCTGTGCGCTCCCAGATAGAAACATGCTCACATTGAGATCTGATCAGCCAGACCACAGGCCGAGGTGGTCTGGCTCGCATTTAGTTCGGATCCCAGTAAGGTGTGGACAGCATGTGGTCAAAATCCGGAAATTTATCAAATGTAGGTTTCCATCATTTTCCCCCCCACAGGGGAGTTCCTCTCCCGAGCAAGAGCAAAGGGAAGAGAGGAGAAAAACCTGACTGGAATACAGCTGAGACCTGCTGTCTGAGATAAGTTACTGCCGATGAAAACCCAACGTTTCCGGAGTTTGCGCTGACTTTTATTTTTGAGGAATTTATAGGACATTAAATGTGTTTATCCACAATTTTACAACCACTCCTTTCACCATGAAATATATCCGATCAAATGACAAATAAATAATGAAGTGAACTTAAGGGACCATCAAGTCAATGTAAAGTTGAGTTTTCTACATGGAAGAGGTGTAACTAAGTCACTCCTGTATAAAGTAAGAAATAGTATTGTAATTAGTATTTTATTTAGTCTAGATGGTTTGAATTTCAAGTACTACTACATACTTCATGTAATAATAAGTCTTCATACTATTATTTTTCCCCCACACAGTCACTGCAGGTTCCTGGTCAAAGTGCTAAGTTCAGTCAAGGTGAAACACCTGCATTAATAACCTTTTTCATTATTACATTACATTACATTACATTACATTTAGCAGATGCTTTTATCCAAAGCGACTTACAATAAGTGCATTCAACCAAGGCAGTTCAAACCCAGAACAACAAAAATCAAGAAAGTACAATTCCTCAAGAAAGCCAAACTACCAAGTGCTATGAATACGTGCCATTTAAGTGCTACTAGAGTACTAAGAGAGGTACATAATTCTTTTTTTTCTTTTTTTTTTCATCATATCATAGAGCAGATTATCACCTGAGTATGTGTGAAGGGCCTACGGTATGTAATGGCATTTTTCAAGTACAACCCCACATATAATGTAGCGAACAGCTTTAAATGATAATATTCTCGAATTACAGAAAGGATTGTTCCAACACTACTTGTATATAATATGAATAGCAGGTGCTTATGATAACTCATGCTAATTTTTTTTCGACCAGGGAACCTAATGTATTTTCCAGGGAAATAATAATGCAGCTGATGAACTGGAAAGACAGAAATATTAGCTCACATTCCAATAAACTTCCCTTGTTATATTTCACTGTCACAAATGCACAATGGGACGGTACAAAATATGTGCTTGTTTCACTTGTTTTTACTATAAATCACAAGGGGTTTATACACAATATTGTTAAGGCATATATTTAATTGTTTTGAATAACAGCCCTAAGTATAAAGGGGTCATAAATGTCAGCTACTAGTCTGCTTTGATGAGGTTTGATAAGGAAGGTGGAATTAACTGATGATCCTCTCGACAGTTGGTCGGGGACTTTCGTTATTGATTCAGCTGTGCTAGTGTTGTGGGAGGAATTAAAAGAGGTGTTGCTCTACGGTAAAAGCCAAGTGTACATTTCAATCACACAGATCATCAGCAGCTTAACATCAATTCAAAACTCCCAAATGTCTGACAACATTTATTTGAACTTGTGTCTCAGGTTATTGATTCAAGAGGAAGCACTTAACCTTTCTGAACAAGTCTAAATTGTGTTAACATACTGTAGATGGAGACTTGCTCTTTAAGTATCTGACAGACAAATCAAAATCGAACACAACGGACAAAGTTAAAACAAGGTGTCGAGTGTAGTGCCTGTAGATTAATGATTTTTGAGTTGGCAGTAAAACACTTAGTGCATGCAATCTAGAAATTATGAAACAGTAATCAATCTGCAGTACAAGATGCCATTCACTGACTGTATTTTAACTATGCTTTGACTACATCTCACATTTTATAAATTTAAAATTATAAATAAAACAATTTACAAAAAAATCTAAATGTTAACAAAAAACTCATGAGCTGAATACAAATCTGCATGTCTGCTGGACAAAACTAAATACAGAAAATAAATGTTGATACCAAACACAAAACCTAATCTAAACTTTTTTGTGTGACACCCCACATACACCACCCCGCCCCAAAAAAAACAAAACATTAATCATGTTTATTACAAAACAGACAAACACGCTCATGTCAAACTGGGTTTTCTAGTGAATACTAACGCGGTGTTGACATAAAATGATTCACATCTGGGAAGCATAAAAATTCAAAAGACTGAATCAATCCTCCTTAATTTCAAGGTCATGTTGGCAAAAAAGTGCACCAAATGATTACATCTGTTTGAGCATGTTTGGCCTTTCAAATGTTGCAATTGCATTGGAGACATCAAAGCCGGGTTGGCAGACTCTAATGCCCAATACACGGTCAAATGACATCCAGCAACAGTATTGCTAAAGAATGTTATGTGTTGAAAAACCAGACTGCAACATTGTGTTCATGATTGCAGTTACGGAGAGACTTGGTAGGATTACAGATAGATAGTATTACAGGTCCACATGAGTACACTGCCACTCTACATGGACCCTATTAGCTGAGTGATGACCGCTAAAGTGACAACTGAATGGTTCAACATACAGAACATTTCCTGACTGGTGTGAATTTCTGGCAGTTTACAATTTAATTTGGTTTCGGGGAGAGTACAGATCAAAAGGCTTTTTATCTAACGTAGAAGAACGTGTTTACATTATCTGAACGTAGGAGAAAGTCTTTTTGGAGCCACAGGTCAAAGTGTGACTTCAGTAGATTACTGTAAAAGAAAACATGGCTTGGTAGGTAATTTATTATGTTTCGGGAATATGGACGATCCGTGTAGACTAAACAGTGATGCTAACCTTTGGGTATAACTTTTTTTTTCCAATAAATTTCAATTTTGGAAACAAATATTACACATTAAATGCCGTTTCCAGGACTAAGATCTGGAGTGATCATTTCCTTAACTTCAGCCATAAAGAACTTAAATCCCACTTCACTGATCTTTTCCAAGTTCTAGTTTTGTTGATTTATCGTGCAAGCCAAAGCAATTTCACACATGCTGCATATCATCATCAATGTTTTAACTTTCCCATAAAAAAACAACATGGAGTTATTGTTTAAAATTGCTAGAAAATAAAGAATGACAGTTTATTAATAGAAATTAAAATCAGCTGGAACAAAGATAAGAACAGAAACAGTGTAGCACCGCTGTCAATGCAAGCAACTGTAATCTTTGACTTGACAGTTATAAACTTTTGTTCAGGACGCAGGCTCTTGGACGTGTCATACACGTCACATTTTATCGATTTCTCTGTGGTAACAATGAGGTGACTTATAAGCACAGCCCAGAGCAGTTCCAAACAATGTAGTCATCCGACACTGCTTTCTGTTTCTCACAAGCTTGATTCCAATAAAATCAGTGCATTTTCATGAAGAAAGTCACGTTTTCTCACAAGCTTTTTCTTACCTGCTTAAAATCAGAGGACATGATTTGACACATTTCTGTTAATCTAGGGTCCACCCAAACATGCTTGACTTTTCAGGGCATTTTTCTCTTCTGACGTTGTTGACTTTAAACATAAGCAGGTTTATCACTCTCATATGGAGGCAACGTTTGCCACATTCCGTCAGAATATCTCTCCATGATATTGACAGAATCATCTCTTTTGGAGGAACTTCTCATAATTTTACTGGAACACCCTGCTGGTTTTGAGATGCGTGTATATGCATAATAAGCACTAACCACCATGAGAATATTATCAAACAAGAAAAAGCCACAAAAAAATAAACCCTACAGGATTTCCCCTTCAAGTAAAACCATCTGTTGTTCCCCTTCGACAATGAATGGACCCAACATCCTTAAATCTACTGCATTTGTGACATGGTTTGCACTTGTGAATCTTTGCCAAATCCAGACTGATCTTTGACATCTTATGAAAACAATATTGAGTCGGGTATCTGCATGAACTTAAGTTGAAATAACAAAATATACTAGTAATATCCCTGTTGTTAGTACTGTGTGAATCAAATTTAGTTTCGACCTTGTTTTTGTTAAGAAATTCAACTTAACGTACCACTCTATGGCATACAGTATATCTCAATTCCACTCATGGAAACTGTGTTTCATGATAATAATATTCAGATGTGCAGTCTGGCTCACACTTTTGAAAAGTCTACTGCATGTGACCTAATACTGAAAAAATTTGGCAGAGTGAAAAGTAACATGTTGCCTTATAAAATGCTGATAAATGTCAATGGTACTTGCAATAAGGAACTAAGAATTAGATATTAGGCATCTAAGCATGTGTCCTGACCCTCTACCGTAAAGTAAGCAAAAAAATATGAGGTTATTTATCTATCAGATCCGAAAAAAGGCTAGTATAATTAATTTCTTCATGTAACTGTTAACTACTCTAACTAGTTTTACAATACCGAATATAAAGAGGCAATTCTCACTGCATGAAATGATTGATGATATTTTCATACATTATTCTAAATAACTGCATAACTGTATGTTCTGCCACACAAACCTAGATTTTCATTGTATTGACTGAGGTTTCAGTCACAGTTTCTCCTTTTCATCCTAACCCCTATCGGAGCTTCGGAGCTACCTGTTATGTCATTCATGGCCACGTATGGTACAAAACTGTGGTACTCTCAAGAGAGGCTGATGCAATGCTATTACACGTGGAACACACACAGAAGATCTCGAAATATTTGGCAGCTGGAATTCTACTCCAACCTCATTTATAGTCCTCCGCTTGATAGTATTGGAAATAAAATATAAAATCAGTGCGTTTTAATCAGCCCGGTCCAGTAGTACTGGGACTTTAAAAAAAATGATAATCATGGAATATATTTTTGCATATACTGTCAACAAAGGCATCTATTCAGCCGCTGTAACAGACATATCCGTCTCACAGCTTTTGGAAGCACAGTCGACACGTGAACATATGCTGGTTTGCCATTACACTGCACCTAGCTTTAATGTATTGCTTTTAGATCGCTACCTTTGCCAGATACCATCCCCATAGGAGGTATGATTTCTTGTTGTCATTTGAAGCCATATCAGCTTATTTCATTAACTTGTATTCAACAGTTGATTAAGTTAAATGTATAGTTAAATTCAAGTATTACTCTGCCCTGTTTAACCGTTTATATCTACATTCTAATACCGGGTAATATCTGGCAGCTAGGCTACAAAAAAAAAAACAGCATGACAATTTAGTATTTAGAGTCTTTCTCAAGCTAATGTCTAATGCATTTGAGGAAAAGAAGTTCAGAACTGCAGGTGAATTAAGATCAGAAACATGTCAGCATGATGACGAGAGACAGCAATGTTTTAACTTCAGCAGTTTTATTGAACCACTGTGATTCGCAGAGTCAAAGTAACCTTTCTGACTGGGCCTTTTTGTATCACAGTTGTCTCAACAGCTAATCATAAATCTCAGTAATAAAACTCCTATCACAACAATAACACACTTAAGTTATCTCAACGAAAACCTTTCCCACATAAAAAAAAGTAATGGCTGACTGTAACACAGGCTGACGATGACATGACATGTTGGACGGTCCAGAAAAAAACAGAACATTTCAGTGTCTCAGTTTACAGTACTAGACTATTTTCTGTCTCCTTCCATCCTTCCAAACTGTGGGTGTTGCGCCTCTGATGCCATCCATCCTGTATTCGACGCCAAGGGTGTCTCTCTTTCCACAGGTATTTAGCGAGAAGATGAAGGATGGTCAAATAATTCAAAAGATGACTACTACCTCCAGGACAGACTTCTGCGCCACTGACATGGTAATGCTTCACCTGTAAATCATCAATAAATCAATGTTTACCTTAATCTCCCACTCATTCACACCTCTCAGGATCACTGTGCTTGTATTACCATTTCTAAGGTAAAATAAATAAGGCCAGTTTAATATCCGACAAAAAAGATAACCCTACAATTTTTCCAACATTCATAATGTAATTTATTGCAAAGATGAATAATTTCCCAGGTTCTGATCTAAAGCGTCATCTTTTAATTAACTAAAATAAATAATAATATAAATGTGTGCATGATTTTTCCATCAAATCTACTAATATTCCTAATAAGACAGTGTATTGATCTTTTCCAGCCTAAAATCAATTAATTTAAGAAAAGCACTGAGGTTGTAAATCTTCTTATCAAAAATTACACACGGTATCTATTCTTAAAATAGATATGGAGACCGAAGCTATCGCCTTCTAGGAGAACACAAAATCCTACCTTTTGAATCTTTCCTTCTCAGAGTACTGCTCCATGAGCCAAATTTGCTTTGCTTTCTGGCTCTTGTCCGTAGCCTGTGGATCGCCTTCTTCCTGCTTAGATAGAGTCCAATGTAACATCACAGCTATGTTGTGTAGGATAGCGGGGGATCTCTTACCTGAATAGTAACTGCCACAGTAGTCCATAAAGTGAGCTCTCACATCTGGCCTTTGTCCTGCAGGTGTAAGTTGTGGTGCTGTGGTTTTTTGTGAGATGAAAAAGATCATAATTGTACTTTCAAATTCATATGTTTCAGCACTGCCTTTACCTAACCTCATCTCTAGCAACGACCAAAGCCTGTCAAATATGACCTCAAATGAACTGCTTAACAAGAACACTGTGACTCTATTCACTATTGCTCCATCATGTTACACAATCTTTTGAAATGCAGAAATCATGTGGTTAAATAAAAATATTAAACCTTACATTTACTGTCACATATTTACACATACACACAATGCTCTCAATAATCATGTTACATTAGGACTATTAAACAGAAATAAAGGTAACATTAGATTGCACCTACAGTCAAATTAAGTTTTTTTTTTTTTTTTTAAATCAATGATTACAAGAAGTAATGTTAGCATAATGCTGATTAGAAAAACCTCTTCATACAACCATGGGGAAAATATTGAATGTCACATTTATAAAATCTTCCACTTTAATGTCAGTAAACTGAAGGTGAGTGCAGTCAATAACGTTACTTAACTTGAAATCTTGGCCTTGAAAAAAACTTTCTTCCACCTAACATTACACGTTCAGTCCTTCCTTTTCAACATTACTGCCTGCATTTGACTGTAAAATGAATACCACATATTAGCATAAAATTACTGTAAAGATGGGAAATACAACCACCCAACCAAGAGTGAATGCGACTAGCTTAGTTAGTTTTGATTCGCCTCGCTCACGGTTAACGTTTGCCATTAACTATTAATTAAAATAACAATTAATATTTCAAGCAGCGTTAAGGGACAAGGTGGCAACAGCAGGCGGTTTATTATTGCAAAATGAACACCGACAGCTTGATGCAGGACTGAGAGAAAAAAATGGCAAAACTCCCAAGGCTCTTCGGCCCAGCATTAAACTTAACATGTGATGTCTTCATATGGTTTCAGCTCCAAGTTCAGACGGTTCAGACCCAAAAATGGCAGCTGGTACCGAAACCACCGATTACTAGAATTTTTTATTTAAATATATATGTTTTATTATCAGGTACATCTATCTGTATAAAACATATGTTCCACTATTTTATATTTTCAAACTAAAAATATATATTTGATAAATTAATATTTTTTTAGACTGTACAAAACATGCACGGAGATGTCATTTCCAGTTTAATTAACACAAGTAGAGCCAATATTCTTTTTATCCAACTGAATAGCAGAATCTTCAAAACAGCAGAGATTATGGACAAAGTTTTGTTTTCCAAAATATTGGCTTGTATTTATTTTTCAAAAAGAAAACGCTAAAGATAACATGACAGCCCTATTAAATGTGTGTGTATATCTGAGTCAGCTTTGACAAGGTTTAATCCCTATGAATAGAGATAAATAAAAAAAAATCATAATAAACATGACATTGTCAATCGCATTAAATGTTGGAAGAGGTTATAAGTTAAATTAAATAACTGAAACAGAATCAATAGCACATGAGGAAACATCCATATTCATATACAAGCTTTTTTCCAGATAGGATATTTGTTCTGAGAGATACTCATCCACATGGGGATATTTGATCATTGCAATAACAAAAATAATAGGCTTCAGCCCCTTGTGACCCTGAAATGGAGAAAAAAGTGCATATGGAAAATGAATGAATGATTTTACAGATAAGCCCTGCAATAGTCTGGCGACCTGGCCAGGGTTGACCCTGCCTTCGCCAAATGTCAGCAGGGATCGGCTCCAGCCCTCCCGCAACCCCGACCACGATAAGTGGTTAAAAGATAATGGATGGATTCTACAGAATTGGAGGCAGATAAAGCTGCACATTAATGGCACATTTTTCTGTGAAGGAAAAAACAAATGCAAGATGTTGAGAGGAGTATTTTACATATCACTGTAATTTATTGTATTAAATTCCATTTATAATAATTCTAGAAAGAACACAAAGCCTTTTCATGTTTGTGCTTTGGTGAGAAACATTAAATGCCTGAGCAGATAGTAGTTAAGTTGTTCCAGTTGCAATGAGACGGCTGATCTAATCATGAGAAAACATGTGGGCTGAAATACCAGCAAACGTTTGATCAGGAAGAAGGACAGATAATATTTAGGCCTACCATTCATCCATCAAAAGCAAGTTATCTCATACATACCCACTGTTGAGCTGTGGGAAGGAAGCCCAAGCTCTTTTTCTGCCATTTTATAAAATAACATTGTGGAGCGACCTTGTGGCCTGTGATGTACTAATCTGTAATGTGTGTCTTAAGATGTAAATGCTAAATTGCTTCCAGACAAACATCTCATAGATTAAAAAAAGACTCATGAAGGCTTTTTCCCGCCCTCTTAAAAATCATATTTTCGGTTTTGAGCGATGGACACTTAATCTTTCATTCACACCTCTGACCTCATGGTTAAGTATCACTGCATAGAGAGAAGGAGTGCAACGCTGCGGATGGACGAAAGAATAAACCAAAGACAGACCATGAAAGAGTCCGACGTCATGAAATACCACAGTAAGCACACAGGATTTCTGTATTTCCCCAGACCCCATTCTTAAAGGCTGATTGAGGGATTATTTAAGACAAAAAAATATATATCAGCAAGCCGGAGAGCTCTAGTCCAGACAGAGGAGACTTGACTGTCCAATACAAAGGTTAAACCGACATACCCTTTTATATGGATATGAATATATATATATATATATATACACAAGATTTATATATCTTAATCTTAAAAACATAATATATCTTATAAGATTTTTTATATATATAAAAAATCTTATAAGATATATTGTGTTTTTTGTGTTTCCTTTACAAATGAAACAGCAGCACTGTGAACATTAGTGCAAGAAAATGTCACACCATAAAAGTAAATTTGACACAGAATGGTAGCTTTCGACCACTCAAGCAATCAATCTGATTCTTTGTTTTAATTTCACACTTTGTGGTTTGGTGTTTCAATAATTGATATCAGACTCACCCATGTGAGCTTAAACTAAGTTGTCATGTGCGCCATTGACTCTGCATTCATAAATAATAGCTCTTTTTGAATAAATAATATCATCTGTCTTTCAGTAAGTTGCATTGCTGTGAAAACATGTGTCATGTAAGTGAATTTGTATAGCTGGCCTACAGGGCATGAGCACAGCAGCTGTAATACACTGCAACTGGTGGGAATGTAAGTAAAGAGGTTTTAAAATCCTGACAAAGACAAAGAAAGGACGACAAAATGTCACTCTATCACTGGTCAAACTGTTTTTAAAAATAGTAACTTTACTCTTGTACATATTTTTTCAATAGTGGTGCCATTTTTTATATAAAGTGGTGGAAAGTAAACTAACTCAGGTATTGTACAATTTTGATGCTTCAACTTAACTTGAGTATTTCAATTTCATACCACTTCTTCTCCGCCACTACAATCCCACTAAATGGAAATATTGTACTCTTCTCTGCATTTATTATATTATAATATAATTACTTACTACTTTGCAGATTAAGATGCTTACAAAACATGTTGCTCCTATAAGAGATGTTACACTGTTATAGATAAATTAAACTGCATATAAAATCACTAAAACTAGCTCAACATTGACAGTAATAATAATCAATAATTAATTCTATAACACTCACGGGTGCAAATTTTCTACTTTAAGTGCTTTTGTTTGTATCTTTTAGGCACATATTTAATAATATTAATATATTTTTTACTTGTGTAACATTTTCGAGTTTTTTTTTAATTATCTGTACTTCTTCCAGCACTGATACGGTAGAACAACCAGTTAGACAATAACAATATGAAACCTACATGAAGGATTTAGAGGAGGTCTGCAGGGCCATGACTTGATGGATGAGTGGAGAATCACATTGTCTTCATTGGTCAGTGTTTGAGCTGGACTCCATTTATAGTGTTCCCTAAAAATTACAGACATCAAAATACACAACGTTGTTTTAAGCCTGAGTCCGAGTGGTATGTCAACAATCAAAATATCACTCCAGAGAACATTTTAGATTAGGCACACTCTGGTCATTCTTGGCAACAGTCATTTTCTCATCGTTCAAATAAAAACACAGACATATTCCAGGATATTAATCAGCGCACATCAAACATGATACATGTTTTAGTGCCACTGTGTGCAGTAGTGCTGCTGCATTCACTCACTGCTGTGCCCAGACAAGATAAACAAAATGTAAGCATTTTCTCACAAGTCCTACAGCATTTCTTTGAGAACCTTTCACAGCAAGCATGTCCTTAATAAAGCCAAAGATAATACGAGGAGGGAGAGGGACAGTGCAAAGACAGCCAGTTAGAACATTTGGCTTGGAGATATTCAATTTGCTGATCCACCCAGGACATACCGTATACAAGGCTGGAGTGGGGGTTTAGCTATGTGGGTTCAAAAGAGTCAAAGCAAAGACCATTTTTTAATATTTCTATACTCCCTGATGAATGGCATCCATGCTTTTCTGGTGCATTAGTGGGGGTTTCATATCAGCTGTTTTCACAGCTGTTCTTCTCGAAGCCCTGCTTTAGAAAATTTCATGGTATCCAAGTGAAATCTGAGTATATTGTTAGGGATTTTAGAAATCCAGGGAAGAACCACTTTTACTACAGAAATGAATAACATGAATCAAAAAGATATATTCTGCAGCTGTTCAATGGCAGACTTCATAAAGAGCTGTGTTTAAGACAGAAGCCACAGGAGAGAAACACATAATTACAGCATAAGGAATAATACGGGATTAATAGCAGTAAAATAAAATTGAAGTATATGAAACCCCAAACTAAACATTAATTTAAAGATAATAATACATTTGCATTCCTATCTGCCTTCTTAAATTCAAGGCATGGTGTTAGTCCGAGATAGAAAGTCCGAGGGCTTGACGACAAAATCGGTTTTATCTTCACTCCAGCGTAAAGGTCAGTGGGACCCGAAATAGAGTTAAGATAGACAATTTTATATTTAAAACATGAATATTCATTCTTACACTGTAAAATGTTGTTTCACAAAAGAAAACCTCAATGTCCACTTGCTTGCTTTTTTCTGGCGCTTTTAACCACTGAGGTCTGCTTCTATATAAATATAAAATAGCAGGCAAGTGGACATGGGGTTGGGATTGTTTTGTCAAAGCTCTATATCCTCGATCAAGAATGAACTTTCATGCTTCACTTGTAAGCCAACACAAACAAGAAGTCCTAAAAGTCGAAAGTATGAAGTGATAACAGCGCACTGAGTTTGCATGTCAACAGAATCATCTCCATGGCAACTGAACTCCATCAGCTAATGCAAATTGTGTGATAAGGTCAAAAGATCTGCAAAGATCTAGCAAGTGGACCTAAGGTTACTATTGTACTTAAGATTTACTTTCATTTAGCTGCATTTATTAGGTACACCTGGCTAAAACCACTGTTGGGGATTTACAATTTTGATGACACAATCGGGTGTTAATGGTAAATTATATTATACAAGGATGTTGCTCAGGTAGAGCATACTACAGGAGACAAATATGGGCTCCAGAAATAAACCGTTTGGCATCACATGCACATTGACACCACTGATGAAAGTGATGGCAGGATGGAAGATTATGACTCTTTTGAATAAGGATCTTAAAATACTCAATAGAAAATACTGGATGTACTCTGTCATCTGATGTAAAAAATAAAAAAATAAATAAACAGGCACAAAGTGTATCAAAAGTTCACTCAACAGGGCGATGACAATATATTTTTGCTGTAGCAGTAATGAGGCACAGTGTATGTACGCAAACTAGAGTTCTTTGTAAAAAGGTGATTTCACTTCTTCCGTTAATAAAATGTTCCCGATGTGAAAGTAGTTCACGTCCAACTAAGTTCATTAAAAATACAGATCAGGCTATTCAGGTTAATACTGACATTATAGGAATTGTACTGTACTGATTTCCAAAAGGTATAAGCACTATTGGACATTAATGATGCTCGTGGCTGTTGGTCCTTTCAATAAATATACAATCATACAAAACAGGAAATAAATCCAACATCTTAAAATGTTGGATGTTGGTTAAACTATTGAAACCATGCTCTGAGGTTAAAAAGTAAATATTTCGTACCAAAAAAAAAACCCACCTTGATAAATTTCCAAACTAAAAGGGCAAAATTTCAGTGGATACAATCATACTTTGAATTCCCAGACAAATCCACATTTTGCCTGTCGTTATTCAAAAATGTTTCACAAAGAAAACACTCCCTTATGATTCATGTCTTTGAACTTAAAACAAATCCCTCCATAGTTTCTGAATTCCACTGGTGGTAAGTCTTTCTCCTGAAAGCCAAGTAGGCTTTTGCAATATGGTCCCCGTTAGCTTCATAGTGACTCCGTCAAATAATAAATCAATCATATTCCTCCATGGTTGCAACCGAGTAACCTCTCCATTTTCCACGGCAACTGGATCCTCTACCGTTCTGATGTGCTCTTCCCGGAGACCTTACCGTACAATATTTAAGAATATAAGAACCAAATTTCCTCACAAGAATCAGCATCTTATCTTGTCAGGTTTTTGCCTGAGCTATATGCCGGTGTTATGCCATGGTCCAGAGACAGGTTTGTGAAGTAAGGATAGCTGAATGTATCTAAGTTTTGAGCATGGGGTAATATGTTTCACAGTGTGCTTCAGTCTGATGGTGTCCATATTGTCCATGTAACTGGACAGTGCTCTTACTAGTGCACTAACATTTCTGTTGATGTGCTAAAGATTGAATTGTAGCGCCCTCAGCTGTTCAACTGGTGTAGTGTGTTTTGCCGAGTATTTATCTACCATGCGCACCACGTTTGCGTGCAACTTAATTTAAGTTGTACATTTTTATGGCACATTTTAATTTTAATCTCACTTTTATCATCTGTCACTACAAATAATATCCTGGAAAAAAAAACCTTGAAGTTTGAAAAAACAGCCGTTCTTGTTTGGCTGTGCAAACAGTTTTATATTTGATGTAATTTACGCCTGAGGTTATGTCACGATTGTTTTGTATGTCGTCATTAATTTGAATGTTCCGGTGCTTAATGTTGCAATGTTTTGAACTGCTGAGATGCATTAAAAGTATTGTGTTTTGTATTAAAGCCGACAGAAGGGGCGAATTGCCACTCGTCTTCAGGGCCCTCACATCTAACACAAACATTTGTACATGTCATAGCAGGAAAGTCACAGGTGTTATAAATAACATTAATTAAGTTTGCTCTCTTGTGTTCCAGCTGCAGGGCACCGCTATTGTGTTGGTTCATTGGCATGTCTGCATGAGAACAACAGAACCATCTTTATTTATATCAGTCAAACCTTTGTTTTCTCTACTGTGACAAGTTAAAACATCTGTTGTCACAGAACAAGCCAATAGCTGCAACCTAACTGGTTTTCTTCATCACCAATGTATTGAAAGAGGTCTCTTTCACTATCAAGCATATGGTGCTACACTTGTAATGAAGTAGACTCTAATACAGGTCGGAATGCTCCGTCCTGATGTCAGAAAATAATGTAACGACTGTAATGTAGAAACTGAGTCTGTCGAAATGTTATTCCACATATGGAGGAATTCTTAAAAATGTGGAAAAATATTTGTGAGGGAAACTTTTATTACATTTTATTCAACTACACTTTAATCGTAAATCTTCACAATATTCTCAACAAATAGTTGATTTATAAGATAAGAAGCCCCAATAAAAAGTCTTGAGAAGTTTCTTTGGACACAACTTACCTCTGAAAACAAAACACATGAGATATTTGTTTAATGTGTCTTGGTTTCTCACCTCTTCAGCCACTATAATATATACTTACTAAGAATATTTAGAAACCTGGATGAGGTTTTTAGATGCCATAGAAACCTGGTTGCTATTGGGGTAATCCAGCATATCCAGGTTAAACAAAATTGGGATAAGGCCTTTATCCAGCCTTTTGATAAGTTTAAATGTGCAAAACATAACCGGGATACTCCAAAGAAAAAGATCATAACCAGATAGTGTGCATGTCAACACACGAGTCAAAATGCCTGCTATTAAAAAGGCATATTAGAAATGAATACCCCTCTGATAGAACCTTGTTAAATTTATTTTCTGGTTCCCTTGTTTGTTTCTCTAACTTCATCATTTACTTGTTTATTGTATTATTATTATTTTCTATCTCCTACGAATATACACAATATTGCACTAATGAATAATATTTCTACTTTACAAATTTTGTTGGTAAAACTACCCACAAGTACAGCAAAAAATATTAAATTCTTCAATTTAGCACCTAACCAAGTTAAAAGGCAAGCAAGCCGATAAAGTTTCTTGTTAACAAGAAAGAAAATTAATTGGAAACTAATGTGATAATAATTAATCACTTTTAATAATCACTTTTCATGAAAAAGCATTTATGGTTCCAGCTTCTTAAATCTGAAGATGTGCTGCTTTTTCCCTTTTCATAATTTTAATGATTTTGAAATATTTCTCACAATTTTGAATGATGTACTCTTGGACGGACAAAACAAGCATTGTGAAGGTGTCACTTTAAACTGGTAGTAGTGAGAGCATTTAACAGTATTTTCGGAATTTAAAAACAAACAAACATTCAATTGATTAATGGAGAAAATAATCAGCAGATTAATCCATAATGAAAAATTACCATAATTAGTTACAGTAATACAAAACAGTCAAAATCAGCTCCACCTCAACCTATAACCTTCACGGGGGATACTTTTCCTGCATTGCTTACTTTTACTTGCAATACTTAATAAGTGGGCAACATTTTCCTGACTATACTCACATACTTGTACTTGTACCTATGAGAGTGAGTTTTTACCGTCTGGTACTATTACACCGTCATCAGCCGTGAGAGCACTAAGGGAGCTGCACCGCCACCTGGTGGCCACAGACGGTAACAGCGCCTGCGCTTTGAGAACCATTGAAGATGGCGACTGGAGTCCTTCACAGAGTTAGCGGTGGCCTGGCTCGGGCTACAAGCAGGGCCCAGGCGGCCGGACAGCTCGTCGTGTGGAGCAGGTGGGGTCGGTCTTCAGTGTGCATGTTCAGTGATCATCTCTGCAGCGTGTGTCGTCAGCTCGTGGGTCAGTCTGTGGGTTTCTGTGGTGGCGACGAGGAGCTTGGGCCAGCTAGCCTGTTACCTGCTAGCCAAGTCCTCAGTGGCCTTCAGCTTCACCTCTCAGGACAGTTTACTCCCTAAAATAGTTTATTCCAGTATATGTAAGGTTTAAGCTGTGTGCCTTCGCTGGTGAAGGTGGAATAATACAAGTTTCTCTCATCTTTTATTATTGAGCATCTCAAACGCTCAAGGTCAATTTGGTAAAGGTTGGTGCATGTTGTGTTTATGTGTCTTATTAATAGTATGTAATTCTGATGCATGCAGTGTCGTTAATGTACTCAGTTAGTGGTGGGGGAAGTATTCGGGTATATTACTTGAGTCGAAGTAGAGACGTAAAGGTGTATAAACACTATGTTACAAGTATAAGGCATGCATTTATAATTTTAGTGTTATCAAAATCTACAGCAACATTACTGCCCCATGTCAGAATAATGTATATTAACGTTGTATGACTGGATCAGAATTGTTGGTAAATTGATCTGTACATTACTATAATGCTGCAGTCACTGTGGGTTGGTTTAATTTGTATTCATTTTACGTTGTATGCTGCCGGGTGGATTATAAATCCTACCCCCAGGGATCAATCTTATATTAACCTTTAACAATACATCATATTTGTTGACTGTATTTTTAATCTGAATCTGCAAAGTAACTAGTAACTAAAGATATCAACTAGATGTAGTGGAGTTAAAAGTACAATATTTGCCTCTTGAGTTGTAGTTTAGTGGAATTATAATGTGGCAGAAAAGGGGAAATACTTCGAAATTTGAGTGACTGTGTGTTATTTACTTTCCACCACTGACTGTTGGATGCTGTGACCTGTTGTATCACAATGTGTAAACTATATGGATCAGAGGTACTGACGTTTCAAGCTCATTCTGTATTTTAACGGAGGTATTGTTCCGTAAAACAATAGCTCGAAACCTAAAAGAAAGTGTTCATATATTTTCTATCAATGAAGCATTTCGGCTCATTTAAAGATAAGACGTTTATGTGAGTGCAAATCTAACATCGGATATCATATAATACATTAGGAAGCCGGTCTTACTGTAGATTCATACTGGTCATAAAATCATTTCTCATCCATCCAATGGTTGTTCATCATGACTCATCTGTGTGTGCAGGGGATTTACAACATCAAGCAGCAGAAACGGAAAGGACAGCTGGTTTAAGTCGCTGTTTGTGAGGAAAGTTGATCCCAGGAAAGATGCACACGCCACCCTACTAACCAAAAATGAGGAAAGTAATCTGTACAAAATCCAGTGTAAGTTCTCCTCACAGGTTTTGTACTTTAAGACAAACATGTATCAACATTTTAAAAACAACATTTATCCTGGAGTAATGATGAGATTGTTCTTAAGTGTGACCTTCTTTTTCAGTCCATAATGTCAAGCCGGAGTGCCTGGATGCATACAACAAGCTGTGGTGAGTGTAATTTCATATTATCATCTGAGCTGCATGCCGTTATCAACTTGTACTGAAAGAAAAAGTAGTGGCAGCAGTAGTAGACCGAGAGTACCTAGTACACTGTTGTAAAAATACTTCTGAGCAGTCTATTCCTGTAAGGTTATTGACAAGCTAGTGTGACTTCACTCCTTCAAAGACCATCCTTCCTCATACCTAAGAGGACTAAGTTGAGTTTGTCTATTTATAGTTGGGGAATCATTTTGGACTTGCAACCTTCGACAGAAGACACCAGACCGCAGACACATGATTGTTTTCTAAATGTTGTTGGTTAAAAGTGGATTTTGCCTTCAGGAGACTTGAGTGCAGATTGAAACGCTCCGGTGGTTAAACTATATTTCAGTAAGTCGGCTGATGTTTCTCATTTATCACAGTGAGGATGTTTTGCCCTCCATCCATGCTGATAAGTACTACCCCTGTGAGCTGGTGGGCACCTGGAATACCTGGTATGGAGAACAAGACCAGGCTGGTAGGATTACTATCATCAACACAGTATATTAACTTTTTTAAATCGATTGTAAAAAATACATTATTTTTTACAAAGACGTATATAGTTTAGGAAACTCCTGCCGGGTATTGATCCAACCTTCTTACACCTATCCAAACTTCTTTCATCCTATTATTTAATGATCCTGCTTTGAATCAGTTGACCGTTCTGTAGTTTCCGTGATGCATCTATGATACATTTGTGTTCCTTTCCCTAGTTCATCTGTGGCGTTACAGAGGTGGATACCCGGCTCTAACGGAGGTGATGAACAAGCTCAAGCAGAATGAGGTAAAGACTCCCTCAGATGCATCTTGTTTGTGTCTCCCCCTTTTTAAGTGTGTTAGTAGTGTGCTAACAACAGAGTATAGCCATCAGTCGAAGTAAAGCTTATTGATTGGTGTCCGTCCATTGGCAGAAGTTCACAGCTTACAGGAAGGAGCGGGGAAAGATGCTGATGTCACGCAGAAACCAGCTTCTGCTGGAGTTCAGCTTCTGGAATGAGCCGGTTCCCCGAGAGGGCCCCAACATCTACGAGCTCAGGTCCTACCAGCTCAGGGTGGGTAACGCACCAACATGGTTGTTTACATGTTTGTGACGGAGTGCGTGAGCCTCTGTGAGCCTGTGATGTAAACGACTGAGCTAATAACCAGTTTGTTTTTTATACTTTTGTTCAGGGAAAGTTGACTGATCACTCACTGTACGAATAAAGTCTAAGCTTCTGAGCAGCTGGGGCTCCAGCGCTGTAAGTCACCTCCACATCAGCTGTTGCAGAAAGGGACAGCGTTACTCTTTCACTTTTCCGAGCTAACATTTTAACATTTAAACTGATGAGCTCCAAGAATCAGAAACGGTTAATTGCCCGGTATGTTGCACACACAAGGAATTTGGCTTGGTTAATGATGCATAACAATAAACACAGTGCAATACTATAAGACATCATTTAAAATGTACAATAAAACATGGTAATCAAATATCAGTATGTGAAAAACAAGTATATTATTAAAGTGAGGTGTGACAGGACAAGGCGCTCAAAAGTCTTCATAACCACAGAGGTCAGGGAGGCAGAGTCTGGGCCGGCTGCTTTGCGGGGGTTCTGACTTTTAAAAAGCTTGTTAACGTCTCCAGAATAGAGAAAGTCGTGATAGCTCATTGTGCTGTAACAGTGATCTAAAGTGTTCTCCTCTCTGGTTGAGCATTTAATACACTTGCCTGTATTTGGGGAGTTCGTGGCTGAGGTTTCCTTTTGTTAAAGTCTCCAAGGACAATAACTAAGGAGTCCGGGTCGGTCCGCTCCACACACGAGAGTATCGGGTCGGTCAGCGTGCGCTGCGCCTCTTGCACGTTGGCCTGCGGTGGAATGTAAACACCGACCAGCGGGGAGTGAGAGGATGATAAAAGAGTCCAGATCAGGAGAACAGTGCTGAAGAATCCCAGTCACGTTGTTACACCACAAGTCACATGCTCTGCTTCTCAGACTTCTAAATCACCTCCGCCCTTATCAACCTACTGCAAGACATGTGGCGACCCTGTGACTTCAGCATTCAGGTTGAGGGTGGTGCTCAGACGGTCACCATTTGTGCTATTCTTTCCACCCCATAAACACTTTTTTTTTATCTACTTATGATAGATGAAATCCAGCAATCCAGTGGCTCAAAGGGTTAATTGAAAGCAGTCTCGTTCCTTTTTATAACACTCGACACGCATCACGCCCTCAGATTATGTCGTACATCCTGATCCGACAAGAAAAACAGCCTGCAGATCAGTGCTCGCTGTGACATGTGGTGAATGCAAGATATTATCCCTCAACCCTGCCTGGGATTACATCTTAGAGACAGCAAGGCGTTTGTTGTTTTAAGCGCCAGTGAATGATTGAAAAGCCCTAAGAGTGTAGTTCTTCTTGCAGCTTATCTTCACAATGACAAATATATACCTGTGTTACATCTTTACCGTTTCTTTGTGCTCGTGTGTTTACTCTGGAAAGCAGGTGTGCTACCAATCTGTAGTTTGGAAAGTTCATTTATTGTAATAAAGAATATTGTGTTTTCTTTCTTCCAGCCAGGAACCATGATTGAGTGGGGTAATTACTGGTAAGGCCGCCTGGATTCATTTGATTCACTGAACTGTAGTTACAGAACAGTTGCACCACATGAAACCTTCCTCACCACGCCGCCATTAATGAGCGCTATTCCACAGAGAGGCACTATTTTGAAGCCGAGCTGTCGTACTCTCAGGCCAAGTTTCAAATACAAGTGGAATATTATGTACACTACAAATGTGTGTTCATATTAATTCATTATAAGGATCCTTTTTTTTTTTTTTAGCTGAAAGAGCCAACAGGTCAACATTTATCAGGTTGTGTAATGCAGTTGATTGCAATTGAGCTCAATGAAGATGTGAGCTTTCTGCACACGCGTTAGTTTTCCATCTCTGATTGCCCGGTAGTGGATTCTTTTTTTTTCGGTCTTTGTACATTTCGCAACTTGTTCTGCACCCTGCGTCAGTGACGTCGGCTTTAACCGATAACTCCATGTTCACTGAAAGGTCATCATACTGTCAACTCTTCTGTATCTAATTCCAGTTAACACATTTCTGTCATCTGCATGATTTTATGTGTAATCATAACATGAAAATCATCCAGGCTTTTCTGATTTGAGGCGTGACATTGCCCTTCTCCCTGTTAAAGAAGGCATGATTTATATTATCATAGGGAAAAAACGCCTTTGATTAAAAGATCATGCTCGGACAAGGTCATTTTTTTTCCTAAAGCTACTATTGTTTTCGTACGTCTGCTTTTATGCTCACTTTAACAGCTCATATTTCAACAAACCTCTCTAGTCATGTAGGTTATGCCAGCAAAGCAATTTAAAGCAATTTCAATATAATTTGTGTAACTGAAAGATCAAACTTCTTAAAGTTACAACAACATGAAGAACTTTATAGTTTAGTATCCAGACGGCGACTATGATTTGAATAAGAACGTGTTTGCTTTGGGGGGAAACATAATGGATTTAAAACACATTTCGCATGGATTTGGCTTAAATTTAAGATTCACAAACATGCATACAGTAAGTAATGACGTCACATCTTAAGGTTGGATGTGATTTTTCTATGGATAATTACAACTATGGACTTCACGTTAACAAAAAAAATCAAATTGTGTAATTGAAGAGTCCAGAATCACTTCAGTCATGATTTATAGATCCTTGTTTGAAGACTTGTCGAGGTGTGTGTGTGTGTGTCTGGGTGTGTGTGTCTGGGTGTGTGTGTCTGGGTGTGTCTGGTCTTATCATGCCAGCTGCAGCCGGGCGGCTTTTGGCCGGCTTTGTGACAAATGTTGTTCTTGTCTGCAGGGCGAGAGCCATTGGATACCGCCAGCACAACAGTGAAGCTGTGGGAGGGTTTTTCTCACAGATCGGCAACCTCTATATGGTTCATCACCTCTGGGGTACGTTGATAGCAGCTTCATGCACAATGACTCGCTGACGGCGTGGCCGCGTAGATAAACATGCTCGTGGTGTCACAGAGAATCAGTCAACTACGGTTTTGATTGACTGTTTTTAAGACGTTTGTAAAGCAAAATTAGTTTTTCTAAAATTTGATTGAAGATTTGCTCTGTTCTACAGAGTTTTGGACTGTTGACTGGACAAAAGAATAGTCATAAAATAGTTAGCAGATTAATAAATAAAAAATGTATTTGTAACTTGCAGCACTAAATTAAGCGAAACTGCCAGTGAGTCACTTCACTATGAGCTGTGCTATATTGTGTGATTTGTTGGTTACAGCTTACAAAGACCTCCAGTCCAGAGAAGACACGAGGAATGGAGCCTGGCAGCAGGAGGGCTGGGACGAGGTGGTGTATTACACAGGTGAGCAAAAAAAAAAGTCCTTACTAGACAAAAAAGTGATAAACTCATAGTTGTGTGACTGGAATCTCTTTAGGGCTTTGTGCAACTTGTCTTGAGTACATATTGAACTTTTAGAGCTTGCTGAACCTGATCCATATCAAAAAGACTTTAAACTGTGAGGATACACTAAGTCTTTCCACCTCTCTCCAGTTCCTCTCATTCAACATATGGATTCCAGGATTATGATCCCGACAAAGGCTTCCCCTCTGCAGTGAAATGAGCGCCGAGCTGGAAGCTGAAATCAAGTGGCACCCTTTTTGAATGTTACATCCATCCAGAGCATCAGTATCTTTGTTTCAACCTCCCGTCAGTACTGCCAAACAACGTCCCTTCTCTTTTCTCGTCCTTGCTTTAATCACTTCAAAGATGTCACCAGGACAGAGGAGGCAACAAGGCCTGCCACATATCAGCAATCAAAATAGTCCAAAAACACCTAAAGGCCATGGCGATGCACAACCTCTTTATTAGTTTTTTTTTATTCTGGAGCAGGTTGAGTAAATTTGGCCAATTAAAACCCTCCTGATGGTTGTTACGTCCAGCGTCTGGTGCCGCATTAACACTGGTCCATGAAGAGAGATCTCTAAGTTTAGAACCATCCAAAGTTACTTGACAAGATGCAGCTGTGTGAGGACAGATAGGAATTATAGTGCTGCGCAAGCTCACTGCACAATGCAGTAGCTATTTATTTATTACTTTTGCTGAGGAGTGGCACTTTGATGCAAGGCGTGCCACTGCTGAGTGAAGTGAGAGAACGCCTCTGTATATTCAGATTTATGTTGCTAATTATGACGATAAAAGTACAACATTGTGTAAAATGTAAGCCTCATAATTTTGTGTCTGAGGTCCATTATAAATCAAATCATTTGTCAAACTGCTCCTTTCAATTGCTTTTTCTGGATGTTCCTGGGTTCCCTGTCATAATGTTGCAGTTTCATGGTGCTGTGTTTGTACCTAGGACTTCTACCCTTTTTTTCTTTTTTTTCATGTGAAGATAGCATGCCTAGTTTCAGAAATGGTTTTAATCCAACCTGTTTTAATGGGGCATCACTATCACGTATGATGAACTGTCCATCAGTTTGGCACCAAGTGGGCAGTCGTGCTGCTGCACATTGTAATATCTGATTTTACTGTAAAAGGACGCATGTTTATCTTGTCTGTTTGTCCATCGGGTTATAGGGAACAGTGTGGCGGGAAGGACAAGAACACCAACACAGATTAAAGTAGTTCAACATCTTTGACAGCATGTTGTTATGTTTAATGCACATGTTCTTTACATAACACTCATTGACATGTATGGTTACATATAGAAATACAACATTTCTATTGCTCATTACATAATACTCATGAGTTGTATTAGCTTACCAAAAGACTTTGAGTGCAAAAAACACTAAACTCTTCTAAAACTTCACAAACGGTTATTCTTTTAGTGTTTTCTAGTATAAAAGTAAATTGAGCAACATAGTCATGAAGGTAACATTGGTCTCACTATTGTAAACATTTTCATTCATTATAAAAATCTATAGAGTAGAAAGAAAATGTGCAGGAATCAAACCATCGGCGGCACAACCGTCGATGTAATATATAAAATGTTAATTAGTTACAGTACTCTTTTAGTTCCTTTAAATCTTTTCCAGCTCCTTTAGCATCTCCCCAAAACTTGTCACGTACCACGCAGACTTCTCCTTAACCTGCTGCCTGATGACATTCCCACCAAATCCAATGAAGGCACTCTGAGGATGTAAGAGACAACACTAATTACATTCTTGCTCCAAGGCAGAGAGAGTTATAAGCAGCACAATGAACACTTACAGCAGGAGGGCATGCCTCTAGATCAGTCGCTCCATCTCCAATCATCACCACGGTCTTGAAGCCGTATTGTTCCTTTAACATGCTGATGACTTTTCCTTTTCCACCACTCTCAGCTGTGGGCTGGCTCTCATCAAAACCAGCATACTCTCCTGGATAACACACAATTTACTTTAGAAATGGGAAATGATTCCTCTGCAACAAGCTGGTGGGAAGTGTTGAAGGAGAAGATTTGATTCAGATCAGAAACAAGAGACCGCTTTGAACAAAGCTAAGAAAGGATTCAAGCCTCGTCAATCCACTCGTGGGCTTTTTTCATACACCTATTCAAGATAGACACACTCACAATGTTTCACAGCGAAAGGTCCCCTGGAGCTCTTACCATTGAAGTAGAACTTGAGCCGGTTGGCGTAAACATGATGTAGGGGAATGTTTAGCTGAGTGGCCACATGTTCAACAATGCAGCGGAAACCTCCTGAGATGAGGAACACCTTTATGTTTCGCTGGTGCAGACGATCCACAAGCTCCCTGGAGGAAAATTAATGGCCATTTAATTTTGATAAAAGTTTTTACTCACATTTTTGTATAGTAGGCAATAGCAAACTCATTTGTACCAACTATTGCCAGGCAATGTTGTACATTTACCATGCGCGCACACATTTACAGCTTGATGTGTGTAAATAAGCATAGATGCACGTGTACAAAAGGAGCAGGAAAAGCTTGAAATGCTAAATTCATACATAGCAGTGTATGTTAGCTCTCATATTTATCCAAGAAAGAATACTTCACTTAACGGTCTATAAATACATGCAGACAACCCATCCTGACTCTGGATGACCAGTCTGTGTTGGAAGGTTCGAAGCCTAAATATGCTGCTTTTTTTCTTTTACAAAATGTTTCCAGAGATACAATTTACAAATATGCTTTAAGATGTACTATTTGAGACATGACAGGTTTTTTTTTTTTTTCATTTTCTGTGCTAAATGGCTACAATCACAAAGCACTGCAGCCTTATAGCCAGAGGGTTGTTTACTATGTGTAATAGTTGGTTAAAAGTACTCAAAGTACATTCAAATCTCCTTGTGTGGAACTCAAGGTCCACTGAATGACTGACATTTCTCAAATTAAGTGGTATCTTCACACACTCACCTGATACCTGGAGTCAGCTGAGGTGGGTGATCCGTTATCAGTTTGTTCACTTGTTCCCTGGAACATCGGATGATGGAAAGACGCTCAGTTAGGGCTGTTTTAAAGGTCATGGAGCCCCCCATAGCTTTTCGAGTCCTGAATTGTGCAAAAACAGCAACAAATTTGCATAACATTTAAAACAAATCCAGAGATAATATCAAAAATATGAGTGTACTTTTCAGTGCATGTCGATGTGATGTTGACAACATACATTTCAGTGACTGCGTCTCCCACACCACAAAATTTGGCAAGTTCATCTATGCCTTCTTCTTTGATGACGGTGCTGTCAACATCAAAACAGACCGCGTCTGCTCTCCGGAACACTTCCTTTGACTGTGAAAGAGTTGCCATCATGCTGAAAAAAGAAAAGTACGCAATGTAAAAACATATAAAAAAAAACAAATGCAGCATTTCAAAAGGACTTATAAGTCTGATGGCGTCGATATCTGGCTATATTAGTAAGTCATCTAAGGGGAAATTATTAGCAGGTTCCCGAGCAGAATTTGTTGGTTCAACGTGAGGTCTGTGATTTTCCCCATCAGCTGCATAATGTAATTTAAACTAAGCCATGTATGCAGTGGTTGTCTTATATCCAGTGAAGCAGCAAACGCATCCATTGACTGAAATATGTGCAAACAGTTCTGCATCGACGGAGCTCAAATTAAACACGTGGTATGCGAAGTAGAAAAAAAAACAGCATTACGTAAAACAGCCCGGCTGAACAAGCTATAGGCTGGTATGGACATTTTCTGCGGGGATTGCGTCACCCTGATGCACACTACGGAGGACACGGGCAAGCGAGACCAAAACCCCCATATAAACGACAAGACTATTAAACTCGATCCAACGAGCAGCCAGTCAAAGTAACTCACTGCTGCACGCGACCGGCATTCAAATATCATGGCTTTACGTGCAGAATAACCGTGAGCTGGCGCAGAGAGTTGACGTTATTTGCAACGGCACAGTCCACTTTGCATTTCACACACAGACACACACAACCTCTGTTCAACTATCGACCGTGAACGAGTCGCGCTGCAACACCCCGCCAATGTCTTCGACAAAAAAGTCTGAAAAGTGCCGGTGAGGTACTTACTCTTGAGGGCAGCGTTGGTAAGATACTAGCGGCAGACTCGCCGATGAGGAAGAGAGCTGCTGGACGCCGGACCAATCAGAGCGAAGCCGGTGAGGCACCGCCCACTCACTCACCGCCGATTGGCTGACACGGTGACATGACGACAGCAATCATTAATTCAAGGCTAACGCTAACGACAGTAAACGGTTGCCCGGGGCCACAAACCTCCTGCATCTCCTGCCATATTTAGAGAAAATAATAATAGCTGCATATCCTCTGCAATTGTAGTTATTATTTAATTAATGCCCACGTGTAACGCGGAAGGAGCCAACAATACAACCCATGTGATTTGTTTATTTTGGCCGAGCTAATTTTATTTAAATAAAATGTCACAACCAGGCAGCAATGACGTAGTCAATCACGTGAACTATCGAGGAAATACAGTACAACCAAATTCTAAAACAATCAAATATTCAAAAACAGATGCACCCAAAAGAATATTGTAGTATTTAAATTAGTTGTAATAAGCTGGAGGTGGTACTGCATGCTTCCTGTCCAACAAATAATTGACTTTAAAATCCTGCTGTTGGTTTATAAAGCACTGAATGTTTTGGGCCCTAAATACATTTCTGATCTGCTGCTACCTTATGAACCATCCCGACCCCTTAAGTCATCTGGGACTGGTCTACTTTCTATTCCAAGAGTCAGAACTAAACATGGAGAAGCAGCGTTCAGTTTTTCTGCTCCACATATGTGGAACAAAGTCCCTGAAAGCTGCAGCTCTGCTGAGACCCTCAGCGTCTTTAAATCCAGATTGAAGACTTTTCTGTTTACTGTTGCCTTTAATTGAACCATATTCAAGGATATTAATCAATTTCTGTATTTCACTACTGTATTTTATTTCTTAAACTGCACTGCAACTTTTATTCTATTTTTAGCTTTTTAATGTTTTACCGACTGTTTTTAATGTTTAAATGAATGTTCTTAATTGTTTTTAAATCTTCTTTTCTTTTGCATTATGTTTTGATGCTTTTAATGGTTTTGTGGGAAGCACTTTGAATTGCCTTGTTGTTGAAATGTGCTATACAAACTGCCTTGCCTTGCCTGGAAATTGTTATCAAGGTTATTTATCTGAACTCATATTGGCATAGATGCTCATTAACTAGCAGGAATATACAATTGGAAGACGATATTTGGATGCACAGGTTTAGAGCAGAAGGGGAATGAATGGGAAGGAGTTATTGTTGTATTTAGTAAACAGGTATTTCAGTTTAAATCCTGAAGGGGGCGACGAAGCGACATGTTGGATTCCAGCCGCTATCAATAACCACAGAAGAAGAAAACCAGGAAGCGTGGTTCTACTGACTGGACGACGACACGACACCATGCTGCTCCACATTGAAGTCAGCGGCCAGCAGCACGTGGACCCTCATACATGTGTAATGTGGCTCTCTATCGTCCACGTTTGCTGTAAATCGGAACCAGGTCTTAAATGGAGCAGTACGAAGTGGAGCCCGCAGCTCTGTGACGATGCAGGTAATCCTGGATGGATAGATTCAGGATAAATGCATTTGGGTAGAGGTTTTGGATGCGGACGTGGAGAGCACGTGGTGGTGAGCTGGCAGTAACTTTAATCTGACTGTAGGAAAGCAGTTTAGTCAGATAGTCATCTAGCTACATGTTTTGCTATAAGACCATGAGACTAATAGTTATTCGCATAGATAATGACTTGTATTTCCAAAGATGGGCCCAGAGAGTTAAGCTGTGTTACTAGACTTAATTTGAGTAGGAAATTAAGAGAACGTACTCTGGTGTGTGTATGAAACATATTAATTATGCTCAGAGTGATGTTAACTATCTTGTGATACCTGCACAGGGTGCATTGGAGGAGATGGCCTGACCTGACTCATCATGGAGGAGCTCCCAGCCTGAAACACGCCATGTGGCAGAGGTGAGGAGATCATCGTCGTACTGGAATATAATAATTAAACACTGGGAATGTGTGCCAATAGACCTTTTCTTTTGTTCAGGGCAGATATTTTGACATGTCACAGTAGGAAAAACTCAATGTCTTTAATGACATTTATGATGGCAGCGTTCCACTTCGGGGAGGCCCTGGTGTTGTGCAGGCCGGCTCCCTGCAAAGGCTTATTGGGACACTTAATGGAACCGAGCCATCGTTAATGTTATCAATATTACCTCTGCGTTTTCTACTATGAAAAGTAAAAATATGTGCTGTAAAATAATGTCCACTTCTTGACAAGTCAGCAAAATTAATGACATGACAAAGGCACACATATTTTCCAAATGTAATTGAAGTTAATGTCTTTCTATCTGGGCATCAATCATATAATATAGAGCAGACATTAGCATAAATTAACTTTCTGTTGCTGATCTCTTCCAGATGCCTTGTCTGAAGATGGATTATTGATCCTGATGGGGCCACGAGTAGAAACACAGAGAGGTAACTCATACTTCACATTAACATGTATTTGAATGCATGGAGAATTCTGTTTTACTCTTGACATAGTAAATGCAGTCAGACACCATGCCAAATTATTGTTTTCACAAACTGACTCAACAAGATAAGAGTGCTAATTCTGTGCCTCATTCTTATGTCAGAGTGAATACAGAAATGTGGTTTTCTTCGATATGTGACCTTTTAAGATTGTCTTATAAGTATGCAACTGCTATTCTCATTATTGATGAGTCATACAGCCCTTCATTTAGATATTTTACCAAAAGTATTGTTAATCATTACCATCTTGCAATTTATTGTTTGTGTGAGAATACAACAGCTCAATACCATTGTCAGACAAATTCATCTCAACGCCTCTCGACTTTTTGTTTTTGTTCCAGCATTCGTCAGAATACGTATTCTTGGAGAAGTGCCGTAATGCACCCTCAGTCACACTGCTGATCACCAAAGAAACATGGTTGCTACAACTGAAAGGCCCGAAGATGGTATGTTTGCACACAGTTATGCGCTGCTGGCATGCAGCATAATTAGTATTCCTTGTGGTGAAGAAGTCACCACTGAGGCATGGAGAATTCTGTTTTACTCTTGAAATAGTAAATGCAGTCAGACACCATGCCAAATTATTATTTTCACAAACTGACTCAACAAGATAAGAGTGCTAATTCTGTGCCTCATTCTTATGTCAGAGTGAATACAGAAATGTGGTTTTCTTAGGTATGTGATCCTTTTGAATATGATTGTCTTACAAGGATGCAACTGTTATTCTCATTATTGAGTCATACAGCCCTTCATTTAGATTTTACCAAAAGCATTACGCATTACCATCTTACAATTTCTTGTTTGTGTAAGAATACACCAGCTCAATAACATTATCTGGTGTTATTTATTCTTAGTAATGTGTTTCTTGTCTGTTGTGCACTGCCTCATCCAACTACAGGAATGAGTACAATGATACACCGAGAAAATGAAGGTGCTGCTCTACTCCTTTTTGTATTTATCTCTATTTTCTCAATTCTGCAGTGGCTACTTTTGAAGAGGAACAATAGTCAACTCCTTTTTGTTCATGGTAAGAACATGATAATTAAATATCCAAATACCTCTTAACCCTCGCTGTGATTTCTTGAACTCTAAATGCTTTTGTTTTTTCAACCCGCAGCTCCATGAGGGAAAGCAGTATCTTGTGCTGAAGACTAGCACCACCTGCGTTTGGATGGTTGTTTATACATGAAAGCTGTACCTCACTCTTCTTTTGTAATAAACTTGTAATTGTGTTCAAAATGGGTCTTGTGTATTAGTTTCCTACATTAGGTTTAAAGTTGTTGGACAAAAAGGGTGAAGAAAACACAATCCAGATATCTTAAATTTCAAAAGTGCCACAAAGTTTGAACCTTTACAATAACAAGACTTGGGGTATTAAATGAAATGCACATTTTAATAAATAAATCCATAGCATTCTTTAAGTGCTAATAATTAAAATGTCCCTTGATGCTGTTCACACCATAGTAAATTAATTCAGTACAGTTCATCCTGCATAATGATCAAATGGTTATACAGTACATGTAATTTCAAGTATGCAGGTTAACTGCTTCATATTCAAATCTGCTAAATTATTTCCACAAGTTTTGCTTTTGGTTGTCAAAATGACCATTTGAAAAGAGTTAACATAATCACATGTCTACACAGCTACATGTCATTCAAACAGAAATTCTTCAGGTGATTTTATGAATGCTCATTTAAAAATGAAATCCATATAGTCTTAACATTGAACAAAACAAACACTTGTTTAGATTTCATACAGTAAAAGATAGTGGTACAATACTGTCCATGTTTGAGGTATGGAGATTTATGCATAGTCAAAGAAACTGTTTCAGGCATCAAATGTCCATTTTCAGTCAAAATGGTTGATAATAGGTTCATAGGACATTTACTCAATGCTGCCATTTTACCAGTAAATCTGTTTCAAATCAACATTTAGGATAAGTAAAGTGTTGAACAGTGGGGATGTTGCAGATGTTTAGTTTGCCACACTTAGTTCTTTAAGCAAATCAACCCAACAATGCTGCATGTTAAAATGCATGAGCAAAACAGGCTCTCCACATTTAAGATGAACTTAAACTAACCCTGTCTCGTGGTAGTCGGTTATGTTTTACCAGTTAATTTCCTTCCTACACCAGAGAAGCGTATAGAGCATCATTCCCATTAATGTGCATCAGATCTGTCCCGAGGAACGAGTGCTCGTTACCAGATGTGGTGGACCGGCTCGTCGGCCTCGGCAGCCATCGACAGCAGGATGGCCTTGGGAGTGTTCTCGAAAAGTGCTGCTCTGTTCTGAGTTTGTCCCTTCTTGACCCAGTGGCCGTAGATCTTGAACGCGCACGCGTCGATGAGCTTGCGGATGGGCTTGACGGCGTACGGGTCACTCTTGATCACCTCCTTGGTGACGGGCTTGGCGCGGCGGTAGTTGCAGTAGATTCGCATCGTTGCGAGAACCGTCATGCAAATGACCTGAAAAAGAGAAAATTTGGGAAAAACGTTCACTGGAGTACTTCGGGTATAATACGTGTGGGGAAAGTGTACTTGCCCGTCACCGTGACAACGTTTCAGTACAAGACCCCATACCCGGCCATCGTTCACCCACACAGGTGTTTTCACTCATTCTGCCTAATTAGCATTCTTCTCAGGCCTGTGTGTGATTGATGTCTTTCTTACCCTCCTATTAGTTTTGTTAGGGACTATTCTTAAACACACTATATGTTAGGTAGGTTTATATCCTTCTTTAAAGACAACAATTTGTTTTCATTCATTTCAGTGCACAATGAAATTAATTTAATTAGAAAATCTACCAACAAAGACTTAAAACTTGTTTATAATAAACTCTAAAATGATTAAATAAGACATTTGGAAAGGTCTAAATCAAGTGAGTAAATACATACGACTGTTGTATATACAGTAAATTAACCAATACATTATAAAATTATCTTTGAAAGACATTTAAAGTTAACTCTGGAATGAAAAGGGACCGTAATGTAAATTTGGAATTGGACAGGTTGAGATCAAAGTGAACACTCCTTTTCGTATATTTTAATCAAAGTTCCCAATCGTGTGGTATTACAGTTTAAAAGTTACTCTTGCTGCTGTGTTCGCGGGCGCCATCCTTTAAAGATCATTACATTTTGTTTCCAGTCAAGTCAAAGAGCTCGACTGTTTGCCTTTAGATTGTCTTACGGTCATGGATGTTATGAAATGGAAGGTGGGAAATAAACCTAAACATTTATGCTATACGCTGTGTGTATGTTCATTTAATTCACAAGTCTTTTTTTTTACGTCTCACCTTGAATCGCCTGTATGGAGTGAACTGCCGTACTTCATTCACCACATACTGAGAAAAGAACGAGTGGTTGAGGACATCTGTAGCTGTGTATCGCTGCTTTGGGTTCACCACCAGCATCCGGGAGATCTGAGGAAACCGCACACAGGGTTTTATTTATTCTTCTGGAATTAAAACCGTGTAGCAGCTTCGTATAATTGTCACAAGTGATATCAATACTTAGTCAAACACCCAACTAGCAGAAGTAGAGATGAAAAAAAAAAAAAAAAGAGCCTACCAAATCTTTAACAGTGTCTGAGCGGTCCTCCCACTCTGGAGACGAGAAGTCGTAGCTCCCAGACAGGATCATACGCAGCATCATCATCTGTTTCCTGTGCCAGAAGGGCGGAGAGCCGGCGAGTAGCGTGTACATGATCACCCCTGAACTCCATCTGCGGGCGTAAACCAGGAGAAAGTCAAGCTCACAAGGTGTGTACATTAATTATCCTGATAATAACCTGAAAAGTGTGCCAGCCAGGTCATAAGATAACAGGAGCTTCTATATTGTACATAAGCTTACAATAGATCCACATTGTTTATTAGCCTTTTTGTTAATATCTGTAACAACCTAGTTGCTTAAATTGTTTAGTTTGCACATCTGACATTCTGATAACTTTCTGCTGTGTCGTGTGATCTGTGCCTCTGCTCACTCACATGTCCACAGCAGTACCGTATCCTGCATGTCCTCCGTCCATGGAGCACTCGATGATCTCAGGAGCGAGGTAACCAGGAGTCCCACACACCTCTGCATCACAAGACGCATCAAACTTGTGAACTTTAATCGTGACCATCCTATGTGCCGTTATCAACACCAGAGATTACAAAGTGCTTTACACGAGGTAAAAGAGGAAAAACAACAACATTTGCAGCCAATTCCTCTCCAACAGCAATGCACACAGCAAGAGTTTCTCAGAGATCATCTAATGTGGGTGAAGTACACTCGTGAGCCATGAAAGCATAACTGTAAGCTTTTCTGTAATTACTCTCCAAGCAAAAGGAGTTAAGAAAATGATTAAATCATATTATGACTTAACTTTTTAACCCACTCAAATACGCTAACTTGAGTACTTGATGTTACTTTCCACAAGTGACTTTTGTCTAAGTAGAACATCAATATGCAAAACAGCATTTACCTACATCTGAGAAAATGTTGAAATGATCCACCACAGTTTAGATTCAGACGTTCATTTTGAAGGCAACTTTCGGATTATGTGTTGCGTGGTTACTGTAGATCTACAGTCCAGGTTTGAGCTCCTCTCAATCGCATTTTTACCAACCAAACAAAATGATTTGAGGATGCACAGCTCCATGAGACATGTAACTTGCCAGTTCCTACAGTTCATAATGATCTGATGCTCTCGGCGTCCTATTTTAAAGGTCAGTGTACTCTGAGTGTTTGCGACTACAGCTAATACATCGGAGTGTCCTGTTGCAGCTTAACCTTTGTAGGAGCAGCTCAGAGAGACGGGAGCATGTTGTGCAACCAGAGCCAGATTCTCAGCCGACCACCAGCAGCTGCTGCAGTAACCGCACTGAAGGCTTTAAACATAGTAACTTTAACAGAAACTAATATATCTGCCGCTGAGTAAACGGGTGGGATATTCTGCTCTGAATACGTCAGTGTGAGCGATTTTGGGTCACTTTTGGACCACCTCGACGTAAACTTGTCATTTTGAAATGACCTTTAATGTGTTCAGATAATGTAACAATGTCTGCTGGTTGGTTTCCAAGTCAGCTCTCACCGACCTTTGAGCCTCTGTCCCGGCTGGATTTGCACAGCAAAGCCAAAGTCGGTGAGTTTGATGTTCATCTCGTCGTCTAACAGGATGTTCTCAGGCTTCAGGTCCCGGTGGACGATGTTCTGCCCGTGGAGAATCTCGACCACCTTCAGCAGAGCACGCATGATGTTCCTAAAACAAACAAACAGCAAACTCAAACAGTCTTTTAAGAATTAGGACAATTCATCGCTCTTGTCTTAGGAGATAGGTCGAATAGTGACACAACACTCTCACTGACCGCGTTTCCTTCTCACTCAGGGTAACTTTCTCCGTGAGGTAGTCAAAAAGTTCACCTCTCTTCATCCTGCGGGAAAGAAAAGAAAACGTTTGAAAAGCCGCTTGCTTGAATTTCTGTTCGAAACTCAAGTCGTCTAAAACGTGACACTTACAGGTCAAAAACCAGGAAGAAGAAGGCGTTGGACTCGTAGCAGTCCTTGAGCTGTACTGGAAGGAGGGGAGAGACATTTGAGGTACACTCAGTATTTAATAAAGACAGACAAAACTAAGAGGACACCTGAACACAACTGGCCTCTTGAGCAGGCGAGTGAGACAAAGGCCGGACAAGCTTTTTTGGCTTTCTGAGACTTTTATTGTAGATTCACTATTTAAATAAAGCTGCCGAAGCACACAGTTTTAATTAAAAATATTTTCTTTCTTTTTTTTTTTCCGGAGGATGAGAGGGCTTACTGATGTTGTCTTGTCCGCAGACTTTCTTCAGGATGTCGATCTCCTTCACCGTCGCATCTCTGATCTCCTCGATCTCCTCCGGGGTCGTCTTGTCCGAGGGGGTGATGTCGATGATCTTCACCGCGTACTCCTGAGACGTCCGTTTGTTGATGCAGCGACGCACCACGCTGCTCACTCCCCTGAGGAACAGACAAACACTTCACATCTACAGCTTTGGGACTTTACTTGTTTCTTCACAGGGTTGCGTTTGTACAGCTGGACTCAAAGACGCGTGTGTGAGGAAAAATGTGGCTCATGCTTTCTGTGATAGCTGTTGGATGTTGTTCTCAAAATACTGGAGGTGTTTTTTTTTTTTTTTCCATGTTCATCCTATACACTACTCTAATGTTACTTATGGAAGAGGTGCCTCTTCTTGATGTGATGAGCATAAAGTCAAAGACCGTAATCTCCTCACGGTCATTTCTATTAATGAAGTACACTTTGAGGGAACCAAACTGAACTCTCCATGCCCTGTTTGTGAAGCTCACCGAGCCATGTGACGAGTACTAGAGCAGCTGAACACATTGTTCGGCTCTGGTGACCTCGTGACCTGCATGTTTAGAAAGGAAGTGAAATTATACAATAAAACAGTGTGCCGTCCATTCCAGGAGAGCTCCCAACACTAAACCTTTGTCCAAAACACCCTGCAGTTCATGAATGCAGCCTCCTTGAACACTGTGTGCGTTATGTAACAGCACCACCGCCTGACAGATGGTGGTGAATGACAATGAGAGAGAAAAAAAAAAAAAGAAGCTCCGGCACTGCAGGCGTTTCTCAGGGAGTCTGGGAAACTTTAGGGAAACCATTCAACTCGTTTCCACATGAGTGTCTCAATCAAATAAACAATACTAACAAGTTGAACCGTTGTGCTGTTATTAGAAAAGAATTAGAGAAACTGGAAAACATTGTGAATAAAAAAAAAAAAAATGTGTGCCAGAGATAATTGTGGGCCAGTTGTTCAGCGCATGTTTGCTTGGGACCTCTTTAAAGGATTACTGTAGTTTAACATTTTGGGGCAATATGCTTCTTTTGTGCTCCTAGTCTGGGCCACATAAAGTATTTATGAACATACCTTCCCAGAATCTCCTTGGTCTCGTACTTGTCGTAAAACTCCTGGGCTCCCACACAGTCAGGGATCTCCTCCTCTTTGGTCATGGTGGCTGTGATGCCGGTTCACCACCGAGGCTCCTCTCACAGCTCACAACAGGTCGCTGACAGAAACAGTTTGTATTTTCAGTGACAGCACTGAACACAACATAATTATTAAAAGTATTTTTCAGGAAGAGCCCTGTATTGTTATTTAAATTGATTATCATTGCTGATTGGAATTGTTTTTCAGTCACATGTTAAGCAGAAATGCAAAACATTTGCAGCTTCTCAAATGTGAGGATTAGCTGCTCTTCTCATATTTATATTGAAGGACATTTTTTATATTTTTGGGTTTTGGACTGCTGTTTGGATGTCTCTCTTTGGGCTTTGAGAAATTATGGATTTTTTAATTTTATTTCATAAATGATTAATTAAGATAATAAAATGGCGAATGATTGCTCATACAACTAATCACTAATCGCAGATTAACTGCAACGATACATCACGTTTTATAAATCTATCACATCGTTTGTAACATCTTAATCGATAAAAGTCCTTATCAACTATGAAAACATATATAATGCTGTCGAAATTAATTTCCTCTGTGATGCAGTAGAGTAGAAATATAAGGGAGAATAAATGACTCAAGCATATTGAGATACATATAGAAACGCGACTGAGGATCAACATGGCTTTGCAGTATAATGGTTAATGACTTATTTCATGCACATTTCACTCCTTTCTTAAAATAAAAGGTTTAAAAGAGTTTCCAGATGCATAATGAGTGAATTATGTTACCTGGTACAGAGACGCCTTCTTTAATATGGATGAACGACCTCTTCCCCTGTTCTTAGTAATGTTACAGTTGGGTGTTTAAACGTCTCGCTCGTGTTGATTGTAACAGAAAATAAGCGCAGTGACCGTCTCGGATCGAGACTGCCCGTCAGGAGCGACGTATCACGGGGTGCAGACTAATTAAGCCACGTGCCTCAGCGTGAGAACTAAAGCTCCCCCTCGTCCTCTGTCACCATTTGACCTTTAGCGGGCTCCAGTAATAAACGCATTAAAGAGACATAAGGGAGGGGAAAAAAAAAAAAAAAAAAAGACCCCGCCGCTCGGTCTCTCACTCACCTCGTCTCGTGTCGGTTAGTCCCGGTGATCCCGGTGATCCATCACGGGCACGCGCTCTGCTCGCGAGGCGCCAGAGGACGGACAGAGCGCTCCGGTCACAGCCCGGTGCCGCGGCGGCCGTGTGGGGCCGCTGCCATCGCAAAAGGGCGAGCTTTAATGTCAGGCGCCAAAAATAAACGAGACGCTTCCGCAGCAGCACTCCGTGAACGCGTGTGTGCACAAAAACCAGACCCGTTAAACAACACCCCGCCGGTGCTGCCCTGAGAGAGACGCGGAGAGAGGGCTGTCCTACTGCCGCCGGTACTCTGGGGGCAACGGGCAACTCGTGGATGTGCACTCGGGTCCGGAGTGACTGGACAGGTGCTATGGCCCCCTGTGGCATCTAATTAAAGAAAAGTGGATGTAAAAATAGAAACGTTTCTTAGAAAGTCCAGTGTAACATTAAAACAGGCAGGGAAATAGATGAGAACACCTCACGCTGCTTTTGTGATTCAGGGGCTTTATTGTTTTTGAAAACTGAACATGTTGCAAACAAACTGCATACACCGATAATTCAGAGGGGAACAAGCGCAGATTATCAATTTAAATTAAAAGCACTGAAGCTAATGAAAAATCACCGATGACAACAACTCAAATCAACACACGGCAAAATATATAAACATTATTTATACGACTATTATTACAAACTCTGCAGCAATGTCCCGAGAATGAACACAATGATGCCTTCTAATGATAATCAGCTGTCAAAATAAAGCATGTTTATTGATCTCTTGTCAGTTAAAACACTCTTAGTATTCGTCCAGGTGGTGGCTCATTACAGTTTCTGTGTGCTCTTCAGTCTCCAGGTTTTGGTCTCAGTCTCAGGACATACCTGCGGAGAAAAGAAACATTTTATTTGACATGAGTTTCCTACTTCTAATAATTTTAAAAAAATGTATAATCCTATAGTACAAGAAAAAAAAAAGCTAGTTACATAATGCATTCCGAAAGCCTTTAACTCTACGCCTCCTTCTGGCCAAACGGTGTATTGCAACGAATTACATAAGACCCATGACGGCATAATGCAAAGTCATGTGGCTATGACGTCTGCATGACTAAGTGCTCATGTAAAGCCTCTGTATATGGCAGTGTTAAGTAAAATGTATAAAGAACAGCCATCAACAAGACTGAAGAGACAATAGATGAATCAGTTAAAATACAAGTGTTCTTTGTGAACAGTGAAATACAAATGATAACTCTACTATTACATCAGTGGTGCTCTGTTGGACTGCCATAACCATTCATCAACAAGCTATAAATGTGTATTCATGTGGAATCTAATTTCTAACAACTGCTCTTTTTACTCACCATTAGAGAACTTGCACTGTTTCAGCACCTCACTGAAGCCCTCGCAGAGCTTGAGGTCGCTCTGGCTTTGGGCACACTCGATGAACTGCTTGAGCTCATAGGAGCAGGACTGCTGCTGTTGAGGGGGCTGCTGCTGGTACATGGACTGTGGCTGCTGCTGGTACATGGACTGTGGCTGCTGCTGGTACGGCTCCTGAAAGACATGAGGCAGATGATGGGATCCCTCTTACATCTACAGTAGGTAGTATTTGAGTAATTTGTTTCAAATATAACACAAAAAGTGATATCTTCTTGCCAATGCTACCAGAAAAAAATACCACATGTATCCATAAAATATTGCAATGATTAACATGGTGATGTGTTATGCAAGTGTCAAAAGGTCTGAAGATGTCTCACATGCAAAGATATATGCGCTAAGCTTTACATGTTCCACATGATGTTTTTTTTTCTTTTCTTTACCAGGTGAAGGTAATAGTATGATTATGTACGTGGTTCACAGTAATCCCCAATAACTGGACTTAAGTTGGGAGCCTACCAGTTAACATCTATTGGTAGTGGTCACTGCTTCGCCTCCTCCTCCAAACAACAAACACCTGTTTTTTTGTTATTGCCACCTACTTCCCACAGGTCAGACACACTAATCTGTCCCGATGCTATTTCAGTCTTGCGACCGGCTAAACCCCAATTTATTTACCTGGTATGTGACGTCAGGCTTGGCAGGCTCCGAGTTTCCTCCACCGAAGCCTCCAGTCATGGCGTGGCCGAGGGTGTGTCCCACTGCAGAGCCCACTGCCACTCCAGCGGCTGTAGTCGCCATTTGGGCAAACATACCAGGCTGCTTGGGTGCTGCAGCTGGAGCACCCACAGCAGATGGAGGAGCATGCATTGGAGCCGGGGCATAGGAGGGAGGGGGTGCAGCCCTGGCCATAGGTGGGGGTGGGGCCCGGCTGTAAAGAGAAAAGTAATTTGAAATACAGGATTCAAACACTCAACTGTCACAGGTGCTGGTTTCAAATGAGTTTGAATTAATGCTAATTATAAAGTTCAAGAAGGCCAAAAACATCAACTCTCCAGAAAAGAAGACTGTCTGTCTTTAGAATCTCACCAGGGCAAAGGTTGAAAATGGATAAAAAATGATATACATATATAAAAGGAACATATCTATGCACCGATGAATCTTATACAAAAGCTATTTAAAGTGTACAATAGAGTGACAGAAAGAAGTACAACATCAGTGTTGTAACTGTACATGGTGTCACCTGAGGTCATTAGTAGGTTTCCTCTGTACAGTTTGGCATGAGAGCAAAGGCTTTTTATTGAAACTAGATGTGGCTAACACAATCCAAAAATCAAACAAATTCTTATTTAGTTTGTAGAAGTGATTGGGATATAATGACAAATAAATTTAGGGCATTCTCTGTTGATGTGACGAAGTCAGTAGACAATGTCAAGGGTTTTTAAGGGTTTGTGAATAAAAATCCCAAATAGTATCAAGTAGCTAACGTTGATCTCCGTGTGGCTTCTCAAAAATAAAGTCTTCAACTTGTATGAGACTTGTCAAAGGGAAACCGATCCCAGCTGCCTGTAGTTTGATGTAACTTAAAATCAACAGTTTTAAAAATGTTTAATTGTGACTCCGTGACGTCACATAACGGACCATGATGCAGATTACACGTTGTAACCTTCACTATTAACAAATTACTTCTGAACATTCTTCTACGAAGACATTAAGACGTTCATAAATCATTACAGCTAGTAATCTAATAAAGTCCCGAGTAGCACGAGCTAACGCATGAAACGTTGACTGTCACGCTAAACTAGTTAGCAGCTAAATGAGCCTCAATAAGTGTTTTAAAAACGGGTATGACACGTTACCTGGCTGGAGGGGCCATCCTGGAGGACCGGCTTCTGCTTCCTCTCGGCATTTTAAGAATTAACTTGTGAGTTTTCTGGCTGATTAAAAACGCAAGCGGCTCCTGAGGATACTTTACGTCGACCTTTAGCTAATCCGGAACTTATTGTGTTACATCATTTGTCTCCCGGATAACTTCCGGTGTTGTGTCGAACACTGCTTCCCTCTGAATTGAACCCGGACCACCGAGGGGGGCGCTGTCCCTTTAAGGAGAGGGGACACCAGTCGACGGGGAGACCGACGACGACGTAACACCTGTGTAAAAGGCAAGACAAGGCAAGTTTATTTGTATAGCACATTTCAACAACAAGGCAATTCAAAGTGCTTCACATAAAATCATCAAAACATAATGCAAAATAAAAGAGGATTTAAAAACAATTGAGAACATTCATTTAAACATTAAAAACATTCAGTAAAACATTAAAAAGCTAAACAACGGAATAAAAGTTGCAGTGCAGTTTAAGAATTAAAATACAGTAGTGAAATGCAGAAATTGATTAAGATCCTTGAATCTGGTTCAATTAAAGGCAACAGCAAACAGAACAGTCTTCAACCTGGATTTAAAGGAGGAAAGAAACAATAGGAACACTTTAGTCACTTTCAGGTAAGTATTGGGGTTTTGTAAATTATTGATTGGAATCACTTAATTTCCTTAACCCTAACCAACATTTTCATAATTATATATTGAATATATAATTATATATATATATATATATATATATATATATATACATACATACATACATACATACATATATTCAATATATATATATATATATACATACATACATACATACATACATATATTCAATATATATATATATTCAATATATATATATATATTCAATATATATATATATATATATATATACTATATATATATATATATATCAATAATTGACAAAACCCCAATACTTACCTGAAAGTGACTAAAGTGTATATATATATATATATATAATATGTAGCTCCAACTGTACTTCAGATGCCTCCTTTAAACTTCAAATCATTCCTTACAAGCATGCCTTAGGTGAATCAATCACTTAATTATCGTTTATGGTTTTATACCTAATTCTTGCAGAAATTGCTGCAACAGTTTTTCAGCATTTCCAATGACAAAATAAAACAAAATAGCAGTTCAGTTTGATTATTGGGGCTAAACTGAGGGCACAGGTGGCCAACTTCAAGACACTGGGATTAAAAAAATAAAATAAAAATCATATGGGAGGATGTGCATGTGTCCTATGTGGGCAATTGGACCAGCAATACTCTGCTTCCAACAAATAATAATGTTCCACGTTGTTAAACTGCAATGTTGCAATGTCCCCAAGTCTGTAGGACAGACTGACACAAAATATGTGTTCCCCAACTTTCTGAAAAATTATATTATTATTTTAGCTAAATATAGCTAAACCAATTAGTTTCTCTGTTGTCTTGCAAAAACAGTTAATATAACAGAATATAATTTACATCAGTGAAATGTTTCCTTGCTAAAAACGAGAGCTACAGCCTACATATTAAAATGGTAATTGAACAGTTAAACAGTTGTTGCTAGGGTGTCTTAAGAATAACAGCCCTACCAACATGGCGCATTACATAACATAAAATAACAATGCATTTCTTTGTTTACTAGGTTTATTCTTCAGCAAACAAACTTACATATAAATGTGGAAAGCAAACACATAAAAAAAATCTATTCAAGTATTAACAAAAATATCTGGTAAAATACCAGTACATTATAGCAATGATAAGCTATTTTAGAAAAGTACACCGTCAGGTATGTATGTATGTATGTATGTATGTATGTATGTATGTATGTATATGTATTGTACCCAAGAATTTTGCACACCTTTATAACTATAAAATCATATCATATCATATGTAGCATTCCACAGCCATATCTTATTTCATAACAAGGATTTAAATAAAGAAAAAAGATCACTTATTCCTCAAATTAAGCAGTAATAGAAAGACAAGTTACTCCTTTTTCCCTTTCTTCTTCTTATCAGGAAATTTACGTTGTTGATGTTGTCCGCCTCCTCGTCCTGATCGGTTTCCCTTCGCTCTTTGATTTGACCACGCTGGCATCGGAGGCTCAATTTCTCCTGGTCGTCCTCCTCGGTCTGGTACGCTGCCCATCAACGTCTAGCGAGACCAAACAGGAATTAGAGGCCGTCTTTACTTTGAGCTTAAGATCATTCAGAAGCACAGGAACAGTTTATATCTGTTTACAGTTGTACCTTGTAGACGGAGGTGCTCGTTCCAGCCTTGATCGTCTCCATGAAGAGCTTATCCTCTCTGGCGGCGATCAGAAGAGACGAGGAGACTCGGGAGGAGACGGAGAGGGAGGAAAGAGGAGGCACCGAGGCCAGAGCTTCACTGCGCTCCTGTAAATAAAAAAGGGATTGTTTGTTGTAATCATGAACCACACTGACGCTTCAGTTGAGAAACAACAAGAGCTGAAACGATGAGAGGATTAGTCAACTGACAGATAGGTAAACAGCAGCAATTTTAGTAATTGATTTAATTATTTTTTGCCAGACTAGTGACATGTCTCTATGTAACGTAATGTTGGTCGGTCCAGCGCTTTGATCTTTTTTTTAACTATAACTACGCAAAAACTTAATTAAACCTACAGAGCAGATTGTTGTGACATTTTGTGCAGACATTCGTGTTCTTCAAATGATGAAGCCTGATGACTTCGGTGATCCTGCTGGCTTTTACTCTCGTGCCACCGTGAGGATTTTGGGGGTTTTGAGTGAAATATCTCAGCAACTTTTGGATGGATTGTCATGCAGTTGGGTCCAGACATTCATGTTCCCCGCAGGATGAATTGTACTAACTTTGTTGAGCCCTTAACTTTTCAGTGAGGACCACCATCATGGTACATTTTTAAATACGTCCAATACTTTTGGTTTATGAATAAACTAAATATCTGACAATCCCGTCAGCCTCAGCTGTACTTTGTGTTTGGTGCTGATTAGCAAGCGTTAGCATGCTAACACGCTAAACTAAGATGGTGAACACTGTAAACATTATACCTGCTTTACTTTGTCAACTGACATTTTGCTATTTTGTTCCAATTTTATAGACAAAACAGATTAATGGTTCGGGAGGGGAGAAGAATCTCAATAAAACCCAATAAACAAATGATCCACTTTGGTACGACTGCTCCTAAAAAGAGTTCTTAACAGATGAAGTGATGCCAGACGCCCACCTTTTGTTTCTCTCCCCACGCAAACGACTCCAGTGTCACCTGAAAGCGTTTGATCATCATCTGTCGCCGACAGTGATAGTCCTCTGACAGAACGTGATTGATCCTTTTAACTTGAACCTGAGAAACAGAAAGGGGGTAAAAAAAAAATTTAAAAAAAGGGTTGAGTGCTCAAAGAGTTACATATGATGTTTGCTGAACTGGTAACCGTGGCAACATACCCACTGCTCCGAGCTGAGGCTGTTGTTGAAAAGCGGGTTTGTCATGTGTCCGCCCGGTAGACGCGTGAGCCTCGACTCCACCTGCATAAAAATAACATTTAAAAAAGCATTCAGTACTTCTCAGTTGGTAGCCATGACATCTCAGTCTCTCTTACATCAAACTCACTTCACTCGACACGTCTGTAAACTGCGAGGAGGCATCCATGTCGAGGGCGTGCAGCAGTAATATCCATTCTGCCTGCATCTCCGCCTTCCTTCGGTCTTTGTCGTCGTCGTCTTCGTCTTCCTGACCGAAGTCAGTGAGTTCGTGGCTGCGATCTTCGACTCGCTGCTCTTTTTCAGACTCTTCTCCTGTCGTTTTCTCCTCAGGATGCGATTCCTTATGCCTCATTATCTGAGCTGCTTGCAATTCTGCTACAAGGAACTCTAACGGATTGAACAGTCAGTTTCAGAAGATGCACCCTTCATTGGAAAACGTTGGGCAGAAAATGCATAAATCCATGGGCACTACAATCATCAGTTATAGCCTTAAACACAACTCTACAACATAAATAATAATATTTCTCACCAGTGACTTTGTTGAGGATGGACGGCCCCATCACCTCTGATGTCAACACAGTGAGGGGAGACAACATGTTGGACAGTAAAGTTCTCAACTCCCCGACCAGCAAGACGTCACTTGTCCTGCTTGGGTCTGAAAAAAAATGTAGATTGAGATATATATATTATTATTATTATTATATCATTTATTTATTTATATATATATATATATATATATATATATATATATATATATATAGTTTTTTTTTATTTATTTATTTATTTTATTTATTTATTTATTTATTTATATATATATATATATATATATATATATATATATATATATATATATATAAATAAATATATATATATTAAAAAAAAAAAAAATAAATATATATATATATATATATATATATATATATAAACAAATAGATATATATAGATATATAAACAAATATATATATATATAATGTTTGAGGTAGTTTAAAAAAGTGTCCACGAGGACTTACCGACAAGTCTATTTGTAAACTATAAAATACCCCAATTAGTACATATTGGGTACAAAATGTTGGCGTCCTTATAAACAATGTTGTTGAAAAATGTGTATGTTATGTGTTTCTGTAAAACAGCAACAACAAAAAATACTATCGATATGTCATTATCAGAATTTTTTAATTAACAAATATTGATATCGGTATTGGCCTAAAAAAAATCCGTAATTGGTCAAGCTGTAAGATTTCTTAATTTTACCATAAACGCATTGGGAAATATCTATATACATAAATATGTATTTATCTTTTTAAACTGAGCACCTTTGACATGCAAAAACGTCCTTCAGGATGAATACAGATCTATCTTAACAATAGAAGAAAAAGAAAAATACAAAACCACAAAAACAAACCCCAGACATAAACTACAAACACTGTAACTGATACGAAGTTTGTTTTTTAAAGTGGTAAAAGATCTCAGGTGTATTAAAAACTAACCAGATGTGGATTTTATTCTAAGAAACACCACTTGAGGATTAACATGCCGGACTGGACTGCAGTTTACTGCATCAGTCTCTCTCACACGCACACACACACACACGCACACACACACGCACACACACGCGCGCGCACACACACACACACACACACACACACACACACACACACACACACACACACACACACACACACACACACACACACACCTTGCAGCTCGGGACAGAGAGCCGTCAGCTGGGCGGTCAGCCAGGTGAGCAGCGGGCAGGGCAGCTCATCGCACGTGCAGCGCGTGAGGCAGCAGCTGCCCGGGTACCTGAGCAGGAAGCAAAATCCACAGGTGAAGTTACCTGATTTACGGTGGTCTGAATAGACTGCAGAGGCCAGAATATTGATACAAAATGACACATTTAACCAGAGAATGAAGTGGTTATAAACCATAGATAGTTAACTTGTATCTAACTGTCCCCAACATGAGCTTTTAATTGGTTTCTGTAACACACGCAGGTAAATTAGGAGACTGCGCAGCAAACAAGGAAGCAGTTACTCACCCTAAAGCTTTGAGAGCTGACACTGTCCCTAGGCTCCTCTCCATCCTCACCATACAAATGTAAACAATTCATATAACGTTAAATATGTTGCAGTAAGTCAATTCTTCCCAACTCGTGAAAGTTCAAGCGTGTTTATAAATTGTGCTTCCTCTTTTTTTAGTGTTTAATAAAAGGTCACGTATCGCCACCTGCTGGTCGGAGTATCTCGTGCTTCTATAATAATTAAATAGAAATAATAATTCATGTAACAACGAGCTTTAAAATAAATGTAAAAAGCAAAACAATCTTAACTAAATTTCAAAAATACAAAAAAGAACTAAATATGTGAAATAAAGTAGAACGAATAATTTAAATCAAATTGGAAACAACAAACAAAACATATGTAGAAAAATTAAATAAATGGAAAGTGTAATAATAATTTTAATAATAGTAACAGTAATGATAATAATAATAGAAATAATAATAAAAATAACAAAACAATATTACTCACAATAATGACAATAATCATAATAACAATAGTTATAATCACAATAATCATAGTCATAATAATTATAATCATAATAGTCATCATAATACGCTTTATTTATACAACACTCTTTAAAACAAGGTTACAAATTGCTTTAAAATAATACACAAATAAAATGGAATAAAGAATAAGAATTATTTTCTGAAGATGAAAACTTTCCAGCCTCCTCTTGTCTGACAATACACTACCTCATATACTGTTGTTAAAAGAAAAATCTGTGATACTGATATAACGTGTCACAGTTTATTTACTTTACTAAGACGTTCATCAGTGATGTGTTTTACATTAGTGTCCACCAGGAGCCACTAGAGGTCCGTGATGGGCTGGAGTATATTAACTAACAACTAATGATAAAATAACACATTGGCTTTACAACTGGCCCTCAAATACAAATTTACTCAAGCACTGCAGTGCAATATTGAGGTGCTTGTACTACTTGTGTATTACCATTTAATGCTGCTTAATACTTCTAAGCCACCACATTTCAGAGGAAATATTGTACTTTTGACTTTACCTCATTTGTTTGAGAGTTTTAGTTAAAACTTCTAAAACACAATGAAGCACTGAATAAAGTTGTTTAGCTCCACCTCAACCAACATTTAAATGCTGCTCACATGTTAATGCTGCAGTGAAAATATTATCCAATATATGAGGAGTTATTCTGCATAATGGTGTTTTTCACTTTTGATACATTATGAAAATATACTGTCTTACTGTTCTTTGTGCTTAGATACAATTTAACCACTGCTCGCTGTTAATGCATTTTGTTAAAAATATGGATATATGAAATGAGTAGTAACACAAACCCAGCTTCATTTATTTCACCCAATCTATGGATGTATTGACATCAGCCTCCATCCTCTGGTCCTTGATGGACGTAATGATGGGGATCTTAGTTACTGGAGGTGATCTTAGAAAATCCTAATACATAATGTCACTCACCATGTTTTGGCTCAGCTACATTATTCTCTTCATCTTCATTATGACCAGAAGGGCAAACTTTGGCACACTCAGCTCTCTCAACACCATCACAGGTGTTGCTGATGCAGGCAGTGCAGCTAATGTTTACTTTAGTATATATATATATATATATATATATATATATATATATATATAAAACATCAACCATGCTTTTATGGTTCTGCTTTTATAGCTTTGGGTACATTTCTTCTTTACAGCTCCTGTGGAAGCTGGTACAGCAGAAAACCTTGGACTTAAGTGGTGCCATCACTGTGAGAGCAAAGTAGGAGAGTCCTCCGTGGTCTGACTCAGCAGAAGAAAAGGTACTCTTTATTGGTGGTGAAAGAAGTTGATATTCAGCTTTTGTCTAATACCTAATAAGACTGTCCCTTCCTCTGACATATGACCGTGTGCACACACACACACACACACAGACAAACACACGTGCCGCTTCATTAGCTTTGTTTGAATGTGTTGTCTCATCTCCTCACTGAGCACGGCTTGACCACATGTGTCACACTTGTGGCAACGAGCCCCTCCATCAGCAGCCTGTAAACTAACCAGGAACAAAGAGGACCGTGGCGGTGTGCGTCAAGATTGCGCCTCCTACGTTTGCTTGGCCCCTGCTGCCATATGTACTGAAACTGTGCCGCCCCTCGACAACAAAAGCCCTGCCATGCGTCAGGATGCTGCGTCTTTTATTCCCCCGACACTGCCCTGTGCTCCATGAAGCCTTGCGGGGTGCTGACCTTTGACCTCTGGCAAGCAGCCAAACAAAGCAGGCAGACACTCTCCTCTCGGTGGACTTGTTGAGCCCTTGTTAGGTGGATGGATGAATGAAACAGTGATTCCCTCACAGTCCTAATGACTGCCATACTTAAAAAAAAAAAAACAATCCAAAACATGTTTTTGGTTAGATGTGCAGTGGAGATCATGCAGACAGTGCAGTGTTCAAAATGTATCACAAATTAAAAAAATGATATCTACTCAATATATGTTATTAGACAAGTTTTATTGGGGTAATTTGTATGTTGATTAAGGGTTAATTAGGAGTGGGTGTTGTGACATTTTATAATACAATATTTATATATATTTACATCGTTATAGGATCAATTTTCTGTAAAATCCATTTATAAACTGTTTATGGATAAAACGATAACACATGAAAGTCTTATCCTGCTAAATAGTTACTGACAGATCAAGGTTCTTCATAACATTGATGCACAAATCACATAAATATCCAATATTTACAGTAGATGTAAAGTTTGTAAAAAAGTGCATAAAGAACAAATAGATGAAATAGGGCACAAATAAAGCTGTAAAGCTGTAAAGCAGGGGTATCATGACATATTGAAACTAAGAGTATTACTGGTGAAAATCAAAAATAGCTGGTCATAACAAGATGCAGGAGAAAAAGCAAGATACATAATGCATGAAATATACACATTATGGACAATGTTATTAAATAAAATATAGAACCATGAGAAATGTCTCCATTTCCAGTATAAATACAGCGTGTTTACATAATACTGAAGACTCATAGAGGAAAGTCATGTTAATATGTTGTGAAATCAGAATGAAAATATTCTAATGACCGGTAGTAGTTGGTGAAACCTCTACTTTTACTTTATTCTTATCTTGTATTTCTTAACCTGTATGTATAAATGCTGCTGTAGCTAAACAATGTCCCCTTGCGGGATTAATAAAGTATTTATTTATCTATCTATCTATCTATCTATCTATCTATCTATCTATCTATCTATCTGTATTAATATAATACACATTATTCTGAAATGAGCAATTCTGTACTACTTTTGCTTTTGGTAAATGACGTATGCTTTTATGTAAATACTTTGGAGACTTCCTTTGCTCCAGTAACACTTTGAACACTTTGTAACAAAAGTTTTACTGAGTCAAAATACTTCTCCCACCACTCATCACACAGGTGTTTCCACGCTCGGTGGTAATTTCCCACGACAACCCCCTGAGGGCGAGGAGGACAGGTGTCGCGCTGGTTGGGAGCAGTGGCGCAGGTGAAGCCACACCCCCCCTCCCCCTGGAGACACACCGTCATGTGCTCGTGACAGACGGCGCTCGAACCTCCGGCTTCACCCGCATCCAGACTGACGGAGCAGCGGCTCTCCGGTGCCATGGACAGACGGCTTCCTCACACGCGTGCGGCTCCACTGTCTTCGCTGTGTCTTTGAAGCGGTATTCATTCACGAGGTGCGTGTTTTTTTTGGAGTCGCCTGTTATCGGTTATGGCTCGACTGGACGAATGGAGCTTCAAGCCCAAGAAAATGGACCTGGAGGAGGGTTTCTACTTCGACTACGGAGCGGAGGAAATGACCGATTATCAAGACCCCAGTGAACTTGTGGCCGCTTTGAAACAAAAGGAGGAAGAGGTTATTTTGGCGGCCCAGCTGGGAAACGCATTGCTCCTGGAAAACCGCGAGTTGAAGGAGCGGAGCGACAAACTTCATGAAGAATACGCGGACAGGCTGGAGGTAGGATGAATCCGCTTTTATTTTACAGTTACAATGCTTTAATGGACAGTGAAGGCTCTCTGGTGAAATATGTGGGTTTGAAAGACTTGACAACGTGGTTGCTGCTAATATTTAAAAGCGAGTGAAATGTTTCCTGATGAAAAAGTAAGTCAATGACAACGCTTCCAACTTGTTTTTAATTCATTTGTACCAGACTATTCAGCAACTTTTATAAATAAAATGAATCCGGTATGGAAAATAATGAGGTTTTATTTGGGGTAAATTATACAGACCATAGAGCACAAGATTGTTTTCATTTATATTCATACAATGTATGTGAAATACACTCAGTTGGCAGTTTCTTTATTGTTTTATGTCCAAATGACAACTTTAAACACTCCCTTTTTGATTATGTATGTAGCATCATTTGATAAAATAATGGAGAAAATACACATTGGTGGGTTGAGACACAATAGTAACCGTACTGTATGATCTACAGTAGATTGTACATAATTAAATCCATTCCAAAATACACTGTAAATCAATGTGTAAATGTGGCTGTCGTGTAAAGTGGCAGGAATCTTCCATGTCAAATTGTTTCTTCACTAAACTTTACTTTGATCCGGTCAGTGCCTCTGTGCTCTCATTGTTCTCTCTCGTTTGTTTTGTTCCACTGACTACAAAAGTATTTCTAACCTAGAGAAATGCCTTTACTGAAATGTGTGTCAGGCAATCTTCACAGCTTGTGGAAGAACTTGACAACCTGATGCGGAGGAATCAAACGTGTATTACACAAACTCCTCATGAAACATCAGCAGTTAACTTAACGCAAGGAGCAAACTGCATTTCGGGTGTCAGCTGGGAGCCTCGGATGATTCTCCAAATGTTATGAACGTCTTTAAGACAACAAATCTAACAGCAATGAAGCGAGAGACAGCAGATGAAATTAAGTTGTCTACAAGTTTGTATTTGTCGCGGAGCTGCACAGCATCACACACCTGCTGTTATGACAGACCTTATAATAATGGCCTCGTTGCTTTTCTCAGGGTGAATGCTGATGATTCAGATGTTCAATCTTATCAGGTGTGACTACGACTTCAATCAGTACTTTGATAAGTGCAATAAAGATGTGGCAATGACGTATGTGCCTTGAGATAGAGATGGTTTGAAATTGATAAATAGATATACTTGTATGAATCACGACTGTTTGCTGTCCTGGCCCATAAATAGTGGAATGAGCTACCCAATGACATCAGGACAGCAGAAAGTTTCTACATCTTCCATCGCAAACTAAAAACACATCTCTTCCGACTATATCTGGAATAAATAAAAAGTAGCACTTAAATAGCACTTACTTATAGCACTTGGTAGTTTGGCTTTCTTGAGGAAATTGTACTTTCTTGTTGTTCTGAGTTTGTACTCATGGTTGAATGCACCTATTGTAAGTCACTTTGGATAAAAGCGGCAGCTAAATGTAATGTAACTATAAGGCTGCCTCTAATGATTATTTTCATACATGGTAATCTGCTGATTTGTCAATTAACCGATTTAATCATTTGGTCTATAAAATGTCAGAATAGTGATACATTTCCTTAAGCTCAAGATGCGTGTTAACGTTGCTTAGATATTTTTACCACATAAGACAAACGAAAAGAATGATGTCTCAAGATATTAATCAATTATCAATCCATTAAGTTGTTGACTAATTTCCTGTCAACGGACTTGTAAGGTTCAGGCCTAATGGAATATGTGAAAACTGATGTCTTTCATTCAGATTCCAGCTGGCATATATTTTCCATGATCCTTCACAGCTCTGAATGAGCCTGTTTTGTCACTCAAATTAAATTTCAAAACGACACGTTATCATTGTAATATCCTGGTGCTGATAAGGATGATTTCAAACCCATGCTTAGTGTAAACAGCCTGCGTTGAATGAACTGTAATCATGGATTGACGTTAATCTTTCCACCCCTGTGCAGGAGCTGGAGCAAGGCAGGCATGAGCTGCGGCTGAAGCTGGAGGGCTGCCAGTCCCAGTGGGAGAGCCAGGTGTTGGACCTGGAGCGGGATGTGAGGGAGCTGAGCGGCCAGGTGGAGCGGCTCACCCGGGCCCTCAGCGCGGCCGAGAAGGACAAGAGTCGAGCCCAGCTGGAGGACGGCGAGCTCACACAGCGGCTCAGGGAGCAGCTCAACACTGTGAGTCCCACACCTGGATAGAAGGCAGTGGTTTTAGATGCCGTGTGTCTTTAATGTTATTCTGTCTGAACTAGAGACAATAGAACTATAGACCTTGGTTCAAAGAACCTCCCTGGCTGCGACAGGAGGCTGAGCCTCTGTGAAACAGACACCTGAGCTGTGGATCCGAAGCTGCTGGCCCTCTGAGTCAAACTAGATAAGACGAGCCGTCACCCAATCCTCACGCTGAAACTCAATGTTCTCTGCGAACCACTCAGGTATCAGTCTGACTCTGCAATCTGCTCCAGAGCAAGGCCAAACTCTCAGGCTGTTCACAAACTCGGAACAAGGCCGTGACAAAAATGCTTACTGACACAAGTGTCGATTTTAAAAAGGAGAGTTTTCATCTGAGCAGCAGAGACAGAAGTTGGTTAGTCGGTAGAAACTAAAGCTGTTGGCCACAGGCAAATGATCCATGCCGTTGTGGAGTAGAATGAAAACGATATGTAAATGAGAAGGGGAGTGAAAGTTTATGCCATGATTTGATTTTAGATGCAGGACGGAGGGAGGAAGAACAGTAGAAAAGATCTGGAAGATGCTTGTTTGTTTATTTGTTTGAGCAAAAATGCCAAACCTGCTTTTTCCCCAACATTGCAGCTTTTCTTTGTTTTATATATCATTGTAAACTGAACATCTTTTGAGTTTTTGACTGATTGAACAAAACAAGATATTTGAAGACTTGGGGCATTAGTAAATTTTCACTATATTCTTAAATTTAGTGTTAATAAGTTTATTAGATTAATTGGTTACGAAAATAATCATCCATTTCTGCCCAACATGAGAACAGTATAATAAACTGGATCTTACCCAGATCCAGTTTATTCAGTAACACGAAGTTAACTTTTAACAAAGGTCTTGAGTACACGTGACATAATGGACAAAATAACTGTCAACATGCAGCTGATTCAAATCATTATCATCTGAATGTGTTCCAACATTTACAATCGGCAGCGTTCGATCTTGAGCGCACAAGAGGTGGGTGGAAAATCTAACCGGTGACATTTTACTGCCTCTTATCAGTTAACATGGAGGAGCTGATTGGATCACACAGCTAGACACCCTTGAGTATTTTTCCAGACAGAGGGGAAAAAGGGGAATGTTTTTATTAAACATTACAGTCGCCGTGACGTGTTGCGTCGCACATGGCCGATTACTTGGTAGAGCGGTTCCTTGTGCTGTTTTAAAATTAGCAACAAACCTGGGTGCAAGTTAAAATTGAATCCAAACAACAGTGTGGAGCCCTCCCATGAGTCAAGGTCCGCAGAATAAGGAACTATGAATGTCTTTCCCCCTCTGCGGCCGGGGCTGAAGCAGTTACTGAAGAAAACGGACTCCGTTGAAGTTCAGGAAAAAGTAAATTTAGATAAAAGAGTGTTATCTCTGTTTGGGGGAGAGGGAAGTGGAGAAAATGTTTTATTTGGCATCAGACATGGTTCACTCTGGACTCTGTTTGGTTGTAAAAACCCAGAAGAGAGGGTGAAGAAGAAGAAGCTCCATGTCTGCCGAGTCGTTACCAGACGTAGTGAAGGGTGCTGTTGTTTCTGCCGTGGTGAGTTGTGTTTGTATTTTTGTGATTTGTGTGTGTTTGTACAGCCGCTCCCACATTTACGACTGGAACAGGGGATTTAGTTCTGTGTCCTTAATCTGTTGATTATTTACTCAATGAATTGATCGGTTACTCAATAAAATAGCAGAATATAGTGAAAAAAGGCCCAATATATATGTCTGTGTTTTTTTTTTTTTTTTTATCCGGCTAACCGCACAAAGCTCAAAGATATTTACTATGCTATGATTAAAGACAAAAAAAAAAATCAGCTGAGGTTTCAGAGGGCTTGAAACACTATACCCTAATTGTGAGAGTGCAACCAAAGCATGACAGGAATCTGGAGGAGGGCGTCCGTGTATCGCTCCACAGAAACTTGAGCGAGAAAGAATTCTTTGTTTACCAGCAACAGCAAAGCACAGCTCCAATGTGAGAGTAAAGGTTTGCTGTGACTCTTCATCCTGGTGCATTTGAGGAAGCGACTGCATCAAAAACAATGACGTGTGCCAGTTTGTCACATGGTTCGGTGCTGACTGTTTGGAAAAGTGAGAAATGTATTGATAATGAAAATAATAATTAGTTGCTGGCCAGATATTTTCCCCTCTTTTTTTGAACAACAAGGGTATATTAGATGTAAATGAAATATTTTATTTTATTTTTCCTCTGTCTGTTTAACGGACAAAAAACGCGTTAACCTTTCACCTCCTGCTTTCCGCCTAATGTCACGTGATCACCTTCCTGGCCGTTGATCACCGTGTGTTATTTGACGACTGTGACAAATCTCTTGCTGTGAGATTGCCGTTATTGTAAAAGCAGATGCCGGAATTGAGGCGAGCCCCCATGACCTCTGCTCCTTCTACCAGCGTCACGCAGCTCATGGACAAAAAGGGGGAGACATTATCCACTGGGGAGAGATATAAATCTTTCATTTGCTCCTCTGATGTCGCCCCTTATATCCCATCATCCCAGGGGAAAGCCATCTTTTCTGTTTGCTCCCTGAGGGGCTCGGCAGCAACGGGGGTCAGCTGTTAGGTACCTCAGCGTTTTGGATCGGGGGGGCGGGGTGGGGGGGTGTCGGCGGCGGCGGCATGTGAGGGGATATCATCTTTGTGTCTCTACCAAATGGAGCGTCCTCCTTCAACTCCAGTTTTGGTGATTCTCAGTGGGTCGCTGCCTCTTTTGTGGAGAAGGGGCCCGTGTTGACGAGACAAGGCAGCGGTAATGACGACTCACGGACACAAAAGTTCATCTTTAAGGTCACCCCCCCACCCCCTCCTTCTCATAGTGTCTGCATGCCATGTTTTTGTTTTTGTCCATTAGTGCCGGCTTTACTCTTGTCTCACGCACACTAATTTTAGACTCACGCCTGCCTCACTTCCTCTGTACATTCTTACAAACACGTACACACAAGCTGTCCCCCTCCGTTCACCCTCATGATGTCCAAGTTTACCCTCCGCCACATTGTTGTCTAATGTGGCGTGATGATGTCACAGACACAACCAAGATGCCCTCTGCTCCATCTGCTGCAGAGGCCGGCCTTTAATCTTGTATTATGTGGCAGTGATGGGACCTGACAGGCGCCCACCAAACTGCTGAGTAAGGGGAACTGAGGGTCTCAGACCAGGATGGGAGGGAGGGAGGGGGGGGGAGATTATGAGAGCGATGGGTCAGTGTTCATCTTTTCATGGTTCAATGTCTTGTGTTTGAGAGATATGTGTTGAGAAAGTATCTGATGATAAAACAAAAATCATTATTTAACCGTTAATATGACACGTGGTTTGTCAATTGGCGTATAATTTCTGTTCTTTTGCTGGATGAGTGATCGCAGGAGTCCTGTTGCTTCTTGTTTGGTTTCCAGCTCTTTTGACCTCTTAAGGAAGGTGGAATTTGAGATATGTTTTTGACCTTTTATTGGAAAGTTTGACAACTAGGAGGACGGGAAACGAGGCCTAACATGTATGTATTTCCATCCTCATAAAACATTTTTTTCTTACTTTATTTCTATTCAAGTTTGATAGCTGGCACGTTGCCCCATTCACTCGGCAATCAGTTGATTAGCATGAAACCGTCGGCAGAATTGTGCATCGTGTTGCAGCTTGCTATGTGATACAAACCGGTCAAAGCCTCCACAGGGTCAATATGTACATGTGACCCACTTGTTGCAGGTTATAGTATTACTGCGTGAACCTGAGTTACAGTATGAGCTTCCTCAAATGCACCAGGATGAAAATATTTTTCCCTCAAATATTTTTATCTGATGGATTTCTAGAGACCTGAAGAGCTGAAAATATCTTTATTTCAAGCTAAAATTTGAAAAACATAGTTTTGTCTTTCTTACCCCTTTAATCATCTTGTGACTCCTCCTATTTCATCTGTAGAACTCATTCGAGATCACTGGGTTCCCAAACTGGGAATATTGTAACCATGAGCAGTTCTTCTGAAGGCCAATAAAAAATAAAATAAAAATATCATTCTCCTTGTGCTGCATGGCCTGCAGCAAAAAACATACAAAACACATGTTCAATTTTAGTCACCTAATCCCCACCTTTCAGTCAGGTATCATATTGTGCTTCTACTCATCTGGGTGCAGATTACAGGATTTATTCCTGCTATATATTTGTCCATTTTAAGATTCAAGAATGTGGCCTCAATTCTCTTAAAGTTCATCCCTCAGGCAAGCTTTGTTTTGGAGTTTCAAGTTGGAACATAAACATGTATGATTCCACTTTTCTGTGTGTTCTTTGAGTAAACAAAATGCACAAAGAAGGCTGTCCTGCAAATTCAAAAGCCAGCTTTTTCTTTCACTCCATTTGTGAATCTCATGTTTTCTCTCTGTCTTTTTGATTGTGTAGGCGATGGAGGTGGAGAGAGCCATGTCCAGTGAGCTGCAGGCTCTGAAACAGGAGCTCCAACAAAAAGGAAGCCACAACAGGCCGCAGGACGAGGAGCTGATCAGTGCCATGAGGGAGCAGGTACAGCTACTGTGCCGTTTACTGTACATGTATATGTGAAAAGGATGTAATGTTTCTGGACTTTAGAGCATCCTGTGCTCACACAGACAGGATGACCAGAACACGAAGCACCAGCGTAGCGTGTCTGTGTGTGTTTTTGTAGATTTCCTGTCAAAAGTGTTGATTGTGTTGCCAGCTGGTGCATGTTCATGTATTTAGTGTCACTTGGAGAGGAACATTTCTGCGTGGGTGGGTGTGTGTGTGTGTGTGTGTGTGTGGGTGTGTGTGTGTGTGTGTGTTGTCCAATACATGAAGAACATAATCAAACCCAAGACAAAATCTCAAAGTAAAACATGAACATTTAACAGAACAAATCTGTACACATAAAGGACGCCAGTAGAAAAAGAAAAATACAACAGAACTGAGGCATTTAATTTTTACTTCCTGAATTATTGTGTGGTTATACCTTGTGGTGGAAGAGGCCAGCTGTCTCCTAATAAACACAGTCAGGGAGATTCTGGTAATGCCTTATTCAACCACTCTTCAACACTTATTTAAAAAAAAGAGAAACAAAGGAACATTCCCACAACTTGGTCGAGTCAAGTGAAAGAAATTCTGGGTACCTCTCCAAACACACATCAACATTGGTGGATTGAATTGGTGTGATGCAAGGGCATAGTGGGAGTTAGTTTTCCTTTTCCGAGAAGAAATAACTTTTTTTTTTTTTAAATCACATTTATGATGTGTGTTTGTGTGTGTTTCAGGTGCTGCGTCTCACCCAGAAGGAGCAGGTGCTGGAGGAGCGTTTGGAAAGTGTGTGTCTAGAAAACACTGAGCTGAGGGCGAGTTTGGCCTCTTTGCACACACGCCTGGCTCTGCGTGACCAACTCAACCAGCAGCGCAGCCAACAGGTACACAGACGAGGCAACACAAAACGGCCCAGTGCGGTTGGTGTATGAATGAAAGGGCCTTCAATAACAAAGGGATTTTCTGCTCCCAGCCTGGCGGCCTGGGTTTCGGTGGGATTGTGGAGAGCATTGCTAAACAATCGCCCCATCCTCGTCATTGTAACCGTCACTCGCAAATCTGGATTCCTCTCGTGTTCATTTAGTTTCATGTTGGGCTGCAGGCTGGAATCTGGCACGTCAGGATTTCTGTTCAGGATTTCTGATTTCATGTTCATGTGTGTGTGTGTTCACACGCCTCCTTTTGTTTTCAGCTAGCCGGGGCGTTGCAGGAGGTGGAGGCGGCGCGGGGTCGCTCCCAGCAGCTGCAGGCCCAGGTGGAGGAGCTTCAGGAGGAGGTGTCCCTGCAGGAGGGCAGGAGCCGCGGAGACGCCTCACTGCTGTCCGAGCTGGAGAGCAGCCTGGAGACGGCAGGGCTAGGAGTCAGCAAAGAAGAGGTACGAAAGCAGATTACTCTCCAGCACCGTCAGACTACGGTGTTTTTAAACCTTCAAGCCAGACCGGTAGAAAGATTTGGCTGTTTGGAAATAAAACAATTTTAAAAAAATAAACCGATATTCCATTTTTTTTTTTTTTTTTAATAGTCAACCAATTCCATGGAAGGACCAACAATTGTTCCTGCTAACAGAATTGCCTTTGTAGTCAAAATCTGATTCTTCTGTCCCCTAGAGCTCCATTGTCCAAAAACTATTAAAAACACTGTTTCACTGGGTAACATGTTCCTTCTGTCCTTGTCCCAGAAATACACACTAGAGCACCAAATGTGGTTTTTTTTATGCCACTGAAAGTAGTTCCCACCAAATACAGTATTTCCTCAAGATATATACAAGATGTATGCAGTACATACATAATTATGTCTATGCAATATTTACTTGTCTCCACTTGTAGCTAGTTTTGTGCACCCAGATTTATTTTTCATTGATCTACTGTAGCAACTGGGTTTGTACGCCATTATGTTTTCATGTATTGGAAAATATGTAATATGCCGAACTGCCAAAAATACATTTGTATACTTTACAAACTTTATAACTTTCACAAGCACCAACAAATGTGTTGTGATACATGTTCTGAGATAAGGGAGAAGGAAAAGGGAAATGGTTTTAGCTGGAAAGCTTGAATTGCAGTACTGAGCGTGTGAATCCAAATCATCCTTTTGGAATTAAAATAAAAAACGGTTAAAGGGGAACTCGACACCAATCATTTGCACATAAAAGTGTATTTGCAGGTCATTGGAAATACTATCAACTGTTTATATGTTGATTTTTCCAGGAAATGTACTACGTATTTATCTATCGTGATACAAAGCTATATATAAGGTGACATGCGTTTATGCATATCAAACACTCTTAGCAGTAAATGAGTGTAGTTTCAAATTGTTCTATAACACAGTTACCACGAATACTGCAGAGTAATGGTGCAAAACAAAAGTAAATCTATGCCCAAAAGTAGATAATACTACGTTTATCTGAATGACACAACCAGCCTTGACTACGAGGCAGAGAGGCTGTAAATCACACCATAATAGTTTATCTACAACTTCAGCTAGCTTATACTTTATTTCCATTCTGGGGTCGGCAAGTGTTTAGTTGTGGGCTCGTTCCACTGTAGTCCTGCCAACATTGAGTCACGTGTTTTGAGGGGAAATTGTTTTCCTCTGATGACTGGAAACAAGAATATTAAAGAATGTCTTTACTGAAAGACTTGTACAGTGAGATAACAGGAAAGTGTCAGCAGAAAAAAAACATTATCTAAAAGTTCAGTTTTAGGAAACTTGTTCAGCATGTTCTTCTCACTGCAACAACATTTAAACAAGTTCTCTGTGACCGTGACTTGACTTGAGGACAGATGGGGGCGAGGTGTGAAGTCCTTATTTTCACTCTGTGTCTACTGTTATTGTTCGGTTACAGCAGGAAAATGTGCACTCGTGAGTCATTCTCTACGTTTCCTCTTTGTCATAGCCACAATGTTGGAGAGTTTCAGCCTCAAGATATCTTTGAGTTATCATGAGATCAGTATCATGTGATGTGTATATGTCACTCAAGGAAGTTAAATAAAGTTATGAGGTCATGTTTGCCCCTCCCAGTGTGTAAATAATTGATGTCACTCAAGACGTCACGTGTGTCAAAAAGAGGAAGAGAAATGTCATGTTTTTGACCCAGTTTGTTGTCAGTAATGGCTTTTCTTCTCATTAAAACATGTTGGCTCTTTTAATATATTCCAGATACACAGTAGCAGCCTCTTATGACATGTGAGAGTAAGTCAACACTTCAAACTACCCAGTTTTGGCCATTATCCAGACAGTTAATCGTTAGGTTGACGTTTTAAAGTCAAACACAAATCAACGTGCCTCCTCTCTTGTTCCACTCAGATTACACAAGAAATGGGGTCCATCCTTCAGTTGCTGCTCCCGCTGACCCAGAAACTGAACAACTCCGGGAGGTCAGAGGTCGTGGATCAACAGGAAGACCTGCAGGCAATGCTGCATCAGCTGAAGGGAGTGGCCCAAACCCTGGTACTGACGTCCAGCCCTCAGGTGAGCCACAGACTGAGCAAGTGGATTAGGAGAGGAAATGCAAAACAAAAGGCTGACCTTGTTCTTGGAAATCAAAGTAGGACAGGATTATTACACGGTGGCTTTTATGTCTTCTGTGTTTTTTAAGAACCAACACATATGTAGAGTATGTGTACAAAACTCCCAGCTCTAAAGTCTGTGTGACAATTTGTGTGATTCTGAGGTTGAGGAAGACCATCTATATAGTCTTCTAGATAGATGAGCTTATGCACATATCTTTTTTTCACTGTTGTTGAGAAAACCTTGCACCTCTAAAATGTAGGTTTTTATGATCCAGAAAATGACAACGGCCCTGAAAGTGGAATAACTTCCCCACTTTGTTATTAGAGTTCAAATCATGTAGACATTAGCCTCATATATATATCACTAATTCATGGTTGGCTACTCTACCCCCTGGTGGCTGTTAGAAGCACCGTAGTGTCTTCACACTGAACCACGCTGAGGAAGTGTGTGTCTTTGTTGCAATGGATGCGAATGAATTGTTGCAACTGATACCTCAATTGCTTCTTTGCTGAGCCTCTATTTGCCACAAGCAGGCATATACAATTGTCCAAGTGTGTTTCATAACAGGTGTTTTACCAGTGTAACAAAATATTCCTGCCCACCCCATTCCTCCATCGGAGCACCTTGCATATAGGCCAACACAACAGAAGCTCCTTTTTGGTGTAAATCTCTGTGAAATGCACGGGCGACACCTGATCTCTTTGTTAATGTCTCCGTCCCAGGAGCTGAATCAAGCTTTTGTCGACCGGACGGGCGATCAGTGTGGGAATCCGAGTGCAGCACAGGAGCTGAAAGATCAGGTAACCCAGTGATGAACGAACATGTCTGTCAGGGGGGGAGCGCCGCACATAGCGGCCCATTATTTTAGGGTTTGGTTGCGTCATTGCATACCTAGCTGCTGTCACTGTAATCCATTGTAGACAGACTCAATGACCTTTTAGAGCTTATAGAGTTATATTTTATTTTCAAGTTTGACTCTTCACCTCCTTAAAATGACTTGTTACTAGTTTTAACTGGCATATACTAAATAATATAGTGCGTAACTTAAAGAGTTTTTTCACTCATTGCCTTCATTTTTATTTATTTTATTAGCCCTAAATCAAGTATGTGGTCAGGTGTAACGTCTACATTAGTTCTCAAGTTACATTAAAGTGTCTTTAATTATTTTATCACTTTTTGTTTTAAACTTAACTCACTTTTGCAACAATCTTTTTTTGTCCAAAAAACTCCAAGCACTAACAACACTATTAAATGCTCCCTTTAAAACATATCTTTTACTAAATTAGGAAAAGTAAACCCAAATTGGCTCTCCGTAAGCTCCATAGGAATCGAAAGATTGAAAGTTATAAAGGAAAATGTAACATTTTAGTGCAACAACGCAGCCTTTATTGTGTTAAATGAAGAGATGATGTATGCAGTAAGTTTCACAGTTCATGTCTTTCTCCTCCAGAACGTCCAGCTGCAGCAGGAAAACGCTGATCTGAAACAGAAGCTGCAGGACGTGCAGGAAAAGGCTGAAGTCGTCCAACAAGCCATCAGAGACCGAGATGAAGCCATAGCAAAGTGAGAAGCTCGGTTTTTACCCTCCAATATTCTCCCTTGACTGCGTTTGTTTGTTTTACAAGAACAGCTGTTATGATACAATAATTCTGCAAATGTCGGGTGATTACATGTGTTACAAACACTGCTTGAAGTAGAAAAAAAAAAGAAGTGACAGTACTCCCCTTATTCACACAATGGCATCTGTACCATCAATCTCTATTACATTCTGAATTTCTACAGTGAATACAAGAAAGGAGGTATTGGGTTTGGGGGTCCTCCCTCTAGAACATTTGTTTAAAAAAAGAAATTCTTAAAACTAAGCAATATCATTTGAAAGATTCTCTTGCAGCCATAGTTATAAGTTTGAATTGATTATTGTATATGATTGTGATGTGACTGAAGAGGTTTCATCCTTTCTTGGTAGGAAAAACCTAATGGAGGCTGAGTTGGTGCGAAGTAAAAATGACATGATGTCTCTCAACAACCAGTTATTAGAAGCCATCCAACGTAAACTGGAGCTGTCACAGGAACTGGAGGCCTGGCAGGTGAGATCCCTTTTCTCTCTCTATGGCGCGTTTTGTCCATCGCATTCAGTCTACTGCATCCTAAAGCACCTCAAACCATCTCTCATGCGGTCTCTTTGTCCCAAACTGCCTTGGAATCTGCAAGCGCATATCCCGCTTAATAAAAACCACGAATATGAACATGAATAATAACAATTAAGATCATTTAAGATCTGCATCAAACTAAAGTTTTAGTGATAATTTGAAAAGACAGGAGGGCGGTCAGGGACAGACGCAGCCATAGCTCTCTGAGCTCTGGCGGTTTGGAAGAATATGAGCAGCAGGTGTTTCTGTCAGCGACTCCTTCTGCTGCTGTTGCACTACGCAGAGAAGAGCCATCTGCCGGAGGTGATCTCTAGCATTTTGTTGAAGATAATGCAGATAATATTTTGATGTTGGCTGAAAATGGAAGTATGTAATTATCCTCAATCATGGAAAATAATCTGTCAAAAATACTCCTTTCAATTTCTAATACAAAATATAAATGATAAATTAATTATAAACAGTTTTTTTTTTTTTAAATACAAATATCTTGAATGAGCAGATACGGATTGATTAGCTTCAATTCCTTATTTTAAAAACTGGTAAATAGGCAGACATGCACAGGAATATTTACTAAACCACGTACAAAGCCGATTCACTGGGCAGAATAGTTCAGAGGAAACCAGTGGTGAGGCATCAGAACACTGATGGGACTCTTATACTATAATATGGTTGGTCTTGTGATTTAAGTTTAATGGCTTAGAGCCGAATCTATGCATCATTTACAAAGCTTTGTGACCATTCCCTGACGTTGTTGTTGCATTTCATTCTTGTAAATCTGGTTCTGAAAGAAAAAAGTTTACTTTCAGAGACAAACACACACGCAGGGTTGAAAACGTAACCTCCTCAGGACCCGAAGGATACACTATTGTTAATAAATCTTGTAAAAAATAAAACTAACCAAAATACATTCTCTCAATACTCCATGTCTCTGGCTCTCAGCTGTGTACCCATTGGATCAATTCATTGTTGGTTCTGGTCTTTTCATGGGATTTGTTGACAAAGGAAAAGTCTGGCAATATTCGGTATATTTCTTATTAAGTTTAATCAAAATACATTGCTTGATCCTTGCCAAGAGAAATGCATACAACACCAATGAGCAGTGACAAAAGTCATAACGGCCCATTGTTAACAACCAAGCAGTGTTAAATCTGATCGTCATATAACTGTACTGCATATAGTGAGTTTGAATTATATACGGGTGGTGTCGACAGTGTTGCGTCACTGCGCCTCAGACGTCCTGCTGATTTTCTCTTCCTCGCCACCTTTCCTCAGGACGACATCCAGATCGTCATCAACCAGCAGCTCAGGTCCCAGCAGCAGATGGAGCATCCTCAGAAGAAGTCCACCTCCAACGGCATGTCCTTCTTCCGCAGGCCCAGCAGGACGGCCTCCACCTGGACACGCCAGCCCTCCTCCTCCTCCACCTCCTCCACCTGGAGTTCAGACACTAATCAGGGCAAAACTCAATCCCCCTGGAGAGACTGGTTAAGACGGGGGAAAGGGGCAAACAATGGACAGTGAGTGCGATACCCACCTCCTGAGTGTTGAGTAGAGGATGTACCAAAAGGATGGGTCTGAGGGAAGTCACAAGTGCAGCTTCCAGTACATCATGAGTGGTGAAAAGAAGCCGTAAAGACACTTTTAATTCAGCGAAGAACAGCAGAGCCGCTGCGGACAAAGACTTGCCAATTGGCACTTAATTGTACACATTCCACTGAGAGACTGAGCCCTCCTGTAAGCTAAATTGTGACAACACACATTTTTCAAAGAATTACATTAGAGTGCTTGCTTGAGACTATAAATATTGTGCCTTATTTCGTAATATTGTGAATGTCTGAGACTTTATATGGCAGGTGTAGTTCAATGGAGAGTATTTGTTCAGATTATTTAATGTCACAGATCAAAGAGAGAAGTACTGTCAGGAAAAAAAAGATTAAACAATGCAGTTGTAATCATGCTGAATTGTGACTTTGCATACCAAGTTTGATGTGAGACGTTGCATGTTTTACTGTCAGCTTTGCTCAAAAGCTAAATATGTGAACATGTTCATTGTACAAGAAACACTGTATGTCTTTGTGTAAACTGAGATAGCTGTTTTTTTTTACAATTTTGTTTTTGTTCTCTGAATGATGACTTGGTGTGGTATGAATCTGTGTATAGCAGACACATGTATGTTTTGTGACTGTGTTCAATATTAAAACTGCTCAGTACAAACTGGGTTGTTCCCTAAACTGTCTGAATGACCACTTCTGGAATAATTTCATAAAACATCAAATTATCCTTATAGGTTTTGTGTTTGTGTTCAGAATGTTGTCTGAAGTGGGGGAGAATCGGGCATCTGGACAAGATGAGTGATCGACCAGTAACAAGAAACATTTAAAGTTCAGAGCAATTCTTATTTCCTCAATGTAACCCAGTTCTGGAGAAGTAGTTGTCTATCAGTCTTTCTGGCCTTGTCCTACTTTGTCTTATAAGAGAATTTGATCATGGAAAAATGTCTTATTTTACAATATGAAAATGCAGCACTTGCCCCAGGATGACCATGAACTGAGATTGTCTCCAAGTGTCTAAATAACTTAAAAGAGAGGTAGATGAATTTGAAAGAAGCAGCAGAAAGGAAGCAAAATTTCATGTTACAGTAATGAGTGTGAGAATGAAAGAGAAATCTACTTGGCTGGAATAAAATTGACTGAGAGCAAGGACAGAGATGAAGTCTCACAAATTTGGTGACGTGAATCTAGTTAATGGTAAAAGAAGAGGTTTAATCATTGTTCATCTGAATGACCTAGGTGTGTAGGGGATTAAAAGGTCAGACAGGGAGCCAATCCATTAACTACAGAATGCGTAGTATGTATGTAGTGCATTCGAACATTGTAATCCATATTCCAAAGCAAATACCAGGAGACACTAGCACCATCAAACGCTTTTATTAAAATAATCAGACAAAATGATTAAAGGGGGCATATGTCAAAACTTTTATTATTAATTAAATAAAAGGCAATATAAGTAAAACATAACTAAAGCCGCAGATTTGAATTTAACCATTTGTGTGTATATATCTATATCTATAGATATATATCTATATCTATAGATATAGATATATATCTATAGATATATATATATGTATATGAGAGCGAGAGAGATATATAGAGAGATATGCATTATTTATTAAAGTCTTTTTCCAAATACATACTCTCAAACTACAGCCTCATACAGGAGATGCAGTCTGTTGCTGCCCTCTGCTGACGGTCAGCACACAGAGAAAAATCCCAAGACAAGTAGATGTAGCGTTTAACTGACCTCACATTAAAGAGAAAAAAAGTTATTCTCAACATTATTATTGAGATCTAATACAAGTGCTTGCAAGTATATATCCATCCATCCATTATCCGAACCGCTTATCCTTTTTAGGGTCGCGGGGCGCTGGACATTGGGCGAAGGCAGGGTACACCCTGGACAGGTCGCCAGTTCATCGCAGGGCAGACATGTAGAGACAGACAACCATTCACGCCCACATTCACACCTATGGGGAACTTAGAGTCCAATTAACCTGAGCTGCATGTCTTTGGACTGTGGGAGGAAGCCGGCGAACCCGGAGGGAACCCACGCTGCCACGGGGAGAACATGCAAACTCCACACAGAAGGACCGCCCAGACCGGGAGACGAACCCAGACCCCTCTTGCTGTGACAGTGCTAGCCACGACACCACCGTGCAGCCCGCAAGTATATATGTTATTATTAATATTTTGTTAAAATGGTTTTCACAAAATGTTGATTTTCTGAAAAGGCCCAGAAATTAATCTCAGATATTTTGCGTACATAAAATAAGATAAGATTATTGATTTACAGAAGGGGAATTCAGTTGTTACAGCCACATAAAGACAGCAGTAGTACAAATAAATAGAGAAAGTAAAATAAATAAGTATAAAAAAGCTAAAATAGCAATACGATACAAAATAGAAAACTATACAAGAGCATATGGAGACAAAAGTTGCAAGGTAGAGTGAAAACAGTGTGATATATTGTAATATCATAGCAGCAATATAATATAATGGTAGCAGTCAGCAAATCTATGTTAACTGTGTACATCTACATTCACTCATGTAAATATTAATATGCATGTGTATCAGACTTCAGTGTGTGAATTATTTTAGTTTTTTCCTCATCATTTTTTTTCCTCATGTTTATTGTATTTAATACAACACATTTTAAATCATTATTTTTCCTATGTTTTTGTATTTGTGTGTATTAATTTACTTTATTTTATATAATGTTTCCTTTTATCGTGGTTTAGGGTTATTATCATTAAAATGTCATTATGAATAATTTGATTGAATATATATTTCAGTTTATAAATCATTATGATGATGAGATACATTTGTTTTTTCAAGCATAAATGGAAATGTTTAAAAAACATCAAATGTAAAACAAATAAAAACAAATCTTTACAAAAAACAATATTTATAATAATATGATTTAGACCACTTTGTTTGTCTGTATTAACACAGAGTGAAAGTAGTGTCTTAATAGTATATATTCCTTTTACATAACTTTAAATAATTATATCCCCAGATATTTACTGAGATTATAGTTCCAACATGGGGAACATTAGATAAATCCTTCTAACTATTATTTACAGTTGCATGTATTCGCTTTCTACAGTCACACGGAGCTTGGTTCATTAAAACCCGTTTAAATAACGTTTTCATGTTTTGTAAACTTACTCATCAAAAGAAGACACGCCGTCTCCTTTTGATGACGTTTGCAATTTCAATTTACAGAGGAACTGCCACTGGGTTTTCGTAGAAGCATTTTTTTTAAAATCATAAAACACCCTCTTCTTCCCGTCAAACAGGTAGGACAGCGCTCTGCATCGACTGTATACATTATTTAGATTCGTTACTATTTATATTACTCGATATCCAAACGACAGTTTATGACATCAACGCTGAAACAGAGTCGTGGTGACCCCATGACAGCTTAGCTTGCTAACTAGCTAACTAGCTAACTAGCCGGTGCTGCTAGCTTACGCTAACCCTGCTAGCTAGTTAGCCAACCGGCTAAAGGTGCTACTACGTCGCTTCACGGGGGACGTGACACGTTTTAAAGATCGTAATAGTGGATAGCTGGAGAGCTAGCCTCGCTAGGTAACACGAGTATGTTACTGTGAGGCGATGAGTAACAGAAACAACACATGGGGACGTTCATCCTCTCTGGAGGAGTGAGCCATGATAGCTTCACTGCTCGGGGAGGAGAAGTTGGGTTATTGAGTTCCAGTTACCAGGTCAACAAGTGTTATCATATAATCAGAAGGGGGGGGCATCGTCACGAATATGATATAATTCAATCCCATGTAGAGTTGGTGTGATGGAGAGGACGACGTTGTAATGAGTATATTCAGGAGATGGAAACTTGAACAGGGATCTGAACAGCACACTTGAACATATCCTGCAGTTTATTGTGATCAGTATCAAGAGATAAAAGCAGAGCTTTATGTTTTAGGACGCACTAACAATGATACAGAGAGATGGGACATGTCTGCAGGATTGCACATGTGAGACTACTGTAGATAGTAGACTACAGTTTGTGGGGGGACTTGTAAGTGAGGGGCATGAAATCCTGGAGACAGTAATGCTACATTAAGGACGCCGAATGCCTTAAATCCTGGAAGAAGTCAGTGGCTCTGAGACATAACGTCCTGGCCTAACTTGGAGAAGATATGGGGACCCTTTTTAACACACTTTCAAAACACACAAACTACATAATATGACATGAAACAAGGGGATGGGGCCATTGCGGGGGTGGGGCTGGGGGAGGGGGGGGTTGAATAATTGTTATTATAGTCATTGTTGTTATTTTGATATGTGGAATATATTTACCCCACCCTGAGAATTTGTTGTTGAAAGTTTCAGTAAACAGATTTTGAAAAGAAAGAATTCCATTGCCACTTAGTTGTTGTGTCCGCATTACACTTTAAGGCTGGGATCTTGGATGGAGTGAGTGTTGAGCCCCAATGAGATGACTGACCAGGGCAACAACAACCAGAACATCTCCTGCAACCCCTTTGCTGCCCTCTTCAGCTCCCTGGCTGATGCCAAGCAGTTTGCATCAGGCAAGAAACCAGATCAATCTACTGAACCATGTGAGTAGAGTTACCAGAGCTACTGCAATCCTCTAATAAGTATCGTCAATACCTATTAGGGATCTCAGACTCAAAATGTAATTCATAACAAAATGCATGAACATAAATACAGATATCATTTTTGTGTAAGAGAAGCATCAGCATTTTTTTTGTCCTTGTAAGTATAGGTCATAGTAACATCTTGTTTAAATGGATCCACATGGCTTCACATTTACCGCCTGTATCTTTTGTCACAGTGGAGGACTCAGGAGAGAGCCAGTCAGAGTCAGAAAACTCTGTGTCAGACAGCGTTGATGACAATGACGACTCTGTGGCGGAGATCAGCCGCTCCTTCCGGTCCAGGCAGGAGCTGTGTGAACAGCTCAATGTCAATCACATGATCCAGCGAATATTCCTCATCACCCTGGACAACAGTAAGTAAAAGGAGGAAAAATAATGAGCACATCTAGTTTCTGGTTTATAAACATCAACACAACCTAAACGTGTTATATGGGTTTAATCGAAGACCCCTGATTACTGTATATTCACATAGTGCTCATACAAGACGTTTTACCGACATGACCCAAATATCAAAAGTCAATGGCAGACAAGATATTTGGTAGTAACACACAAACAGGTCCTCAACTGTAGGTATCTCCGCCAGGAGATATATAGATTGGTCGTGTGTGTCTCTGTGTCTCTGTGTCAGGGACCTCTTACGGTTGCAGTGACTCACTTTCTCAAAACACCTTTTATTGCCTGGTTCATACTGCCATTGATTGACTGCTGACTCCTCACCCACTGCTCTTAACCGACCCCCTGTCGTCAGGGGCTGCTAGTGATCACACAGCTGCGTGTTACTACTCTGCCTGCTTCCTATCTTCAGCTATAGCGTTGGCATCTGTCTGGTCTATTTTGTATCGCGAGCCTAGAATCACTGCTGTTTGTGATTGTGTTATTTAAGTTACGTACTTATTCCAACTATTTGTCTGTTGTGTCTAAGCAGAGAGCGAGAGATGAGCTGACACACACGCAGATAGAAAGAGCAGAGTCGCTTGTTGACTGGCACGGAGAAATAGATTAAAATAGACCCCAGATCGGTGATCATGACCGGACCGGCCGATCCTGCTCACAGCGATCAGTGATCGGCCTCAAATATCCTGATTTGATTACACTTAGTTGTAACGCTATAATACCAAAGTTGAGCAGTGTGAGACAAGTGTAAATCCCTGTGTGTGTGTGTGTGTGATCCTCCTGCATCTTGTTACCAGCCACAACAGCCTGTGTCTGGTATTGTTTTCACCTTGTGAGTCTGTATGTGTGTCATCAGGGCAAAATGTGGTCCTGGAGACACCAACTGTGAAGAGAACTATCAAAGAAGTGGTTTCGAATACTTAGCCATGTGTTTATATTTCTGTCTGTCTGTGGACAGATTTAGTCAAGATGCAGTCACGAAACTTTACAGGTGTGTAGTTGAGATCAAAATGAAGGGCGACTTTGAAAGTGGGTGCGGTTGGAGCAAAGGCAGCGGAAGTATGAGGTAAGAAGTAAGAAGTAGGGAAGGGGCCATTGGCCCCGATACTTTACGCCCCTGGCCCGATTTGGCAGCGGCTGGTGGGATCCCATCGCAAGATGGTCGGTAGTTTATTCTAATGTTGATGTTAATGCTGTTGATTTATTGTTCAACTACAATTAATCAAGTATTCATGTTTTGTGTGACTGTTGAGGGTTGTTATGTGTAATATGATTTGCGCTGACTTTATTTGAAAGACCATGGTTTTATTCACCCTAGGTGACCCCAGTCTGAGAGGAGGGAATGGGATCCCCCTTCGCTGTGTTTTCCTGGAGGAGATGGCTGCAGATCTGGATGGACAGGACTGGCTCGACATGGACAACATAGAACAGGTCAGATGTCAACGTGTTTTTTATGTCATCACTGAATTCTTTCCATGTATTCTTTCTCTCCCCTCAATACATCACTAAATGTTTGGTACGATTGGTGAAGAAATAGCAACCTCAAAGCACCAACAACTCGATTCATTAAGTAAGAAATGTAGACAGAAATTTAAGGAATCGCTTGACATATGAAGATTTTTATTATTTTAGGTGCCTAAGAAATATAAGCAATATAAGGGTGAGTAAGCAGATGTTCCAAATGTTTTACACGGTCCGATTTGTGTCTTCCAGGCTCTGTTTAACCGTCTGCTGGTACCAGAGCCAGGAAACCACCTCATCTACATGACGTCATGCAACGCTGTTAACCTGTCTGCGGACCGGGATGCTGGGGAGAAGTGTGCCATCCCTTACCTTTTTGCTTGTTACCAGAGGGCCAAAGAAGAGGTGTTTGGTTTTTCTTACAAGACCGTGGCTGTAGCACTCAAATGCAATCATTTTCAGAGATTACCGGCTGTTAATAGACTAATCATGTTAATTAAAACATAAAAATAACCCATGCTCTTCCATAATTCAGTGGCTTTATTATCTGTGCATTAGGTGACGAAGGTACCAGAGAAGTTACTGTCGTTTGCTGTCCGCTGTAAGAACCTGACAGTTTCCAACACACGGACCGTTCTGCTCACCCCGGAGATCTACATCAGCCAGAATATCTACGAACAGCTTCTGGACCTGTTGCTGGAAAGTTTCAATGGAGCACGTAGGTTCAGGACGTAATCATCTTGTTTCTCTTGCTGTCTTTGCTAAAGCGTTCCTCGAGTTTTCGCTCCTCAGTTTCTCACAAAGTTGCTGTGTGTTTCAGAGTCAGAGGAGGTGGTTGAGTTTGTGGAGGAGGTCATTGCTGGCCTGCTTTCTGACCAGGAGGTGCGTACCTTTGAGGAGGTGATTGTACCGGTGTTGGATATCTTCCAGGGACGCATCAAAGACTTGGACCTGTGCCAGCCTCTCCTCTACACTTACCTAGATGTTCTGCTCTATTTCAGCCACCATAAAGATATTGCCAAGGTGAGGAGACACACAGGGATGTTTGCAAACGTTATCGTATATTTGCCGACTCGCAACAACTTATTCAGTGCCCACTACTATTCAACTACTATACAATAATAAACAGTAATCGCATGACCGTAATCAGATATACCGTAATGGCACACAGTGCTACCTAAACATTTCTTGTTTGTTTTTTAGGTGCCCCCAACTTTTCAAATCCTTCCAACAGTTGTTCTTTTTCTTCTAGGTATTGGTGGAACACATTCAACCCAAAGACCCAGCTAATGGTTTGCAGTACCAGAAGACCCTACTGGGAGCAGTGTTGAGTATCTCCTGCTTGTTGAAAACCCCAGGTGTGGTGGAGGGCCATGGCTACTTCCTGAACCCCTCCCGCTCCAGCGCCCAGGAGACAAAGGTCCAGGAGGCCAACATCCACCAGGTAAATAGATACTCTTTAGTTTGGTGTGGCTATTTTTCTTTTTTTTTTTCTTTTTTTTTTCTTAAATCATTAAGTGATTGTCAAACTACGAATGTCTCAGGGCTTATGCTGTTTACTCCCCTTGCGTTGCAGTTTATGGGTCAGTTTCATGACAAGCTGCACCAGATCTTGAAAAATTTGCTCCAGCGATCTGGTGAGACGCGCCATTTGCTGCTCTTATGGTTGGGCAGCTGTCTGCAGGCGAATGCTGGCCGGGCCAAGATATGGGCCAATCAGATGCCAGAAATCTTCTTCCAGATGTACGCCTCAGATGCATTCTTCTTAAACTTGGGTGCAGCACTGATGAAGCTGTGCCAGCCCTTCTGCAAGCCACGGTCACACAAACTGCTCACCTTCAACCCGACCTACTGCGCCCTCAAAGAGCTGAGCGAAGAAGAGAGGCGCAATCGCAACGTGCACGTAACAGGTTAATGTGTGAAAATGAGCGTCATAACCTTTTACCGTTTTAAATACATTGTTATTTATTACACTTTTATGTAGCAGTATTAATACAGCAGCTCTGGTGTTTGTTTTGCTTTTTACAAGTGTTTTTTCTGTTTTTACAGCATTACCGTTCATGATTAATTAAATGATTCCCAATTTCTTCTACCAGGTCTGGACAAGGAAACCTGTCTGATCCCTATGCCCCCTCAGCAGCCAGTGGAGTCAGCGCAGTCCTACAGCCTGCTGACCGAAAACCTCATCCTCACACAACTCACCATGCACCTTGGTTTCCACAGGTACCGTCGAACAAGCGGCAGCGCAACTTCCATAAAGACGTTAAAGAGCTTCTGTCTCACATATCCCAAAGAAATGTAGTGTACTGTATGTTCCTCATCATCGCATTCGTCAGCAATAACCTGTTTTGTCTTCCGTTTGTGTCCGTGCACCTGTGCACATGCTTAATGTGCATGCGCAGACTCCATGAGCAGATGGTGAAGATGAACCAGTCTCTCCACCGGCTCCAGGTGACATGGCAGGATTCCCAGCGAACAGGCAACCCAATGTCAGAGCAGCTCCTGGAGCAGTTTGAGCGTCTGATGATTGTTTACCTGTCAACCAAAGCTGCCACCACGCAGCCTGCGATGCTGCAATGCTGCCTTAACCTCCAAGCTTCCACGGCTGCTCTGCTGGTTCAGCTTGGTATGGGGAACCAGGGGCCTGAACATGTAGCACTCAGTTTCCCCCTGTCCTCCCTACAGACGACGATGCTCTGCTATGTACCAGGTAGGTCAGATCTAAAAGCCCAACTTAAGCTTTGATTGTCAGACTGAACAGGGGAGTCTGAACTGTAGTTTCTCCTCATTTTCTCAGGCTTAAATAGAGTTAGGTTTATTCATTTTTTTTTCTTTTTTACCTCTAAATTAGAGCATGTGAAACACTATTGTGTTAACAAAAGCTACTCCCCCCCCCCACAGAATAATCGATAATCGGCAATTATCCACTGATGTTATGACATCTTGCAAGCATGTCATTTATTAATATTTCACACCACTTTATTGTCAAAATATACTTTTTTTTATAATGATTTCAGGTCTTTGAAACCTTTTAATTGAAATACTTTTTGACCTGCTGGGTTATAAACAGCCGATACTACAAAATGTTTTGAAATTACTGCAGCTGTGCATGTAAGGAAGTGGGTAGTCACTCGTCGTACAATTATTCATCATGCTGAATATTCCTTCATTTGATAGTCATCGCTTACATGTGCCTTTTTTTTTTTTGTCAGAGTTTTTTGCAGAGAACTTGGGAGATTTTTTCATCTTCCTGCGTCGATTTGCAGACGACGTTTTGGAGAGTTCTGCAGAAAGTCTGGAGCAGATTCTTAACTTCATTACTGTCTTCATGGGTAACATAGAGAGGTACGTGTCTTAATCTACCATGTCAGTGATCGCGGTCGGTTGAAAGGAAGATTAGAGATGCCAAATGGGGCTTGAATGGTGCAAACCATCTTGGACTTTTTGCTTCAATCCCTTTTGTCCTGTATGCACAACAGGATGAAGAACCCTCATTTAAGAGCAAAGCTTGCAGAGGTCTTAGAGGCGGTGATGCCCCACATGGAGCCGGTGGCTCCTGGTGCTGCTCAGCCAATCGTGTTTCAGCGAGAGAGAGTCTTCTGCTCCTATAGACATGCAGCTCAGCTGGCTGAGTCCCTCATCTCTGTGTTTGTAGACATTGAATTCACAGGTATTGTATTCCTCACCAGTTTGGATTTGCTACTGCTAGTTGTAGATGGAAGCAGCATTGAACTGTATTGGATAAAGCCACGTTCAGATTGCTTAACAGGTGCTGTTACAAGTATGCACAATTGGAAAGTTTAGAAAGAACCTGATTAAAGGCTGCGTTTAATACACATTTTACACAACATTCACAATGAGAAAAACTGGCTCTCGGGATCATTTTGGATCACCTTTTTCTAGTCAGGTGAAGAGGTTGGATTGTGTGTGAACAGCTGTGTGTGTTCAAGATAATTCTCACAATAAGGAGATAAGCTGGATAAAGTAAACAAATAAATATATAAATACATATATATATATATATATATATATATATATTTAACTAGTTTATTTAGTTTTCCTCTCTTTTTTTCAGGTGATCCTCATCAGTTTGAACAGAAATTCAACTACAGACGACCCATGTATCCCATCCTCAAGTACATGTGGGGCAAAGAAAACTACAGAGAGAGTATCAAGGTAATAAGAATGATTTTTCCTCCAAAGTAAACTCTTTTTTTTTAAGATAGTGGTATGAGGACCTTCCAAAAAGGGGCTCACAGGTTTAATTCCTTTTCTCTGTGAGTTTGGTTGCGGGTGCATCTGACAATCCTCAAAAATCAAATGATGTCTCTATCATGTTGCCTGCTGTCCCAATAGCTAGAAAGAAACTCCTTAAATCTATTTCTTTAAGAATAGTAACACCTAAAAAATTAACTCGGAATAATCTTGAGGTGTATGCTTTCGAGGTGTATTGCAAGGTTTATGATTCGGGCAATTTTATCTATAGCAGAAACACATTTTTAGTAAGCAGTAGATAACCTTACGACCTCTTGTTCCTCACTGTCTCACCACATCTCATTCAAATAGTGGTCTATTGTGAGAGGAAAGTCGAGGAAAAGAAATGCCCTGCAATGGACTGCTAAACTGTCTAGAATGTTTCATTATATTTCACTCAATGAGATTGGCTTTTGGCCCCATGTGACCCACAAAAGCCATAAATGTAAAAGCAACAGTATGAATGAGGGCAAAAACAGGCATGCATGGTTTATATATGTGAATATACATGTGAATATATATATATATATATAGTTTATTTAGCAGATTGATCCCAATGTGCTCCTCGTTTGGTTTGATATCTCTTGTTTCAGTATTTGGCGCACTATGCATCTGAGAACCTGGAGGCCATGAACCCGCCTCTGTTCCTCAGGTTCTTCAACTTACTGATGAATGATGCCATCTTCCTACTGGACGAGGCTATTCAGGTAAGATCATGAATACATGTAAAACTTGACACCAATTTTGGCAAATAAGCTTTTCCATCATATTACTATATAATGGAGTGTATATAGTAAACTACCATAATGTTTACACTTCTGTTTGTCTGGTGTTTATTCAATTGATTACTTTGCATTTAATTGGTTGTAAAGGTTGGTACAAATCACAAAATACTGTTCACAAGGACAGTATTTTGTTGATTATGGGGATATAAACTTGCCTTCCATAAATGTTAATTAATTTAAATTGTCATGACTAATAACTTGTTTATTCATTTTAACTGTGTCTTTTTTTAATGTTGTAGTACCTGAGTAAAATCAAGGTTCTGCAGTTGGAGCGGGATCGAGGGGAGTGGGAAGGACTGGCCCCCGATGCCCGAAAAGAGAAGGAGTCAAGCCTGCAGATGTTGGGACAGTTGGGACGCTTTCACAATATCATGTCTAATGAGACCATCGGCACACTGGCCTTTCTCACCTCAGGTCAGGCAGAAAAGATTTAATTATTCATATGGATTCACTCATTTAACGTTTTTCTTCATCTGTTCAATGTGTGTTTTTCATTTCCCTCAGAGATCAAGGGGATCTTTGTGCACCCCTTCCTGGCTGAGAGGATCATCTCCATGCTGAATTACTTCCTTCAGCACCTGGTGGGTCCAAAGATGGGTGCTCTTAAAGTCAAGGACTTCAGTGAGTTTGACTTCAAGCCCCAGCAGCTTGTTTCTGACATCTGCACCATCTACCTGAATCTGGGGTATGTTGTGAACACACCTCTTTGTGGAAATACCAGTCTCTTGTCTGTATTATCTTGTTTACACTCATTTTTTTATTGGTGCCATATCCTCTGGAGCAGAAATACTCACATTGCTGAGAGAAGTTTGTTCTGTCTTTGGCAGTGATGAGGAGAATTTCTGTGCTACAGTTCCAAAGGATGGACGCTCGTACTCTCCTATCCTCTTCTCCCAAACAGTTAGGGTACTGAAGAAGATAAACAAGCCTGGAGACATGATTGTGGGTTTTGGAGTCCTTGCTGATAAAATAAAGGTAACATTTGACTTGGTAACTGTTTTCCAGATAACACTGGAATATGTTTTTTTTTTTTTACAAATCTTTGTTTTATGAATCTGTGCAGTGATCCCTGTGGTGAATACAGGTGGAAACACTTCAATTTTGTTGTCATTGTGCATCTGTTTTAGTCCCATGCAGATAGACAGCTGCAGGAAGAGGAGACGTATGCAGATGCTCCAGATGAGTTCTTGGATCCCATCATGTCCACTCTGATGCTCGATCCTGTTCTTCTCCCTTCCTCCAATGTCACAGTTGACCGCTCAACTATAGCGAGGCATCTCCTCAGGTTAGTTACTTCCTGCAAGGCACTGACATTCTTTCTAGATGATTGTCATTATTTGTCTTTTCTGTGAGCAGAGAAATTGGGATATCTGTGTCTTTACTGGGATATTTTGTAATTTGATTAATCGGTATTACTAAACAGTCAAATTAAACATTTGGATGAGATGTAAACACAAATACTTGGTGTGCTGGAGTCAAATATGCAACTATTGATTAATTATGTCCTTGCAGTGACCAGACAGACCCTTTCAACCGCAGTCCTCTAACCATGGACCAGATCAGGCCAAACCAGGAACTCAAACAGCAGATCTTACAGTGGCTGGATAAACACAAGCAGGAGAGGTTGCAGCTGGGACCCAGTGGCTAGCCAGCCCGTGATTCCTCGCTGTGATAAACAATGACTGCATCCCTGTTTTCTTTACCGGCTCACATCTTGAGTGCTCCTCTGCTTCTTGGCTAATCCATGGTGTGCTTGCCTCTGGATTTCTTCTGACTTCTCCGGTCAGACTAACATCGCATTAGCCTTTTCATGCAGCCTTCACGCTCAGTGGATTCTGTCCGCTACAACAGTCCAGCAAACTGCAGCCCACCAGCTGGTGACAACTTCCTTACCTTACCAATCCACACAGTAGCTGTTCGAGTCCCATGATCCCCTATGGTAACATAAGTAGGGTGATACAACCGCTGGTTCTTTTTCTCCCTGAATACTGTGTATTAATTAGTTATTATTACAATCAGAACTGTGGCCAGAAGTATCATTTTCAACAGGACTTGTTGAATGTACTGTATGAACTCCTGACTGACCAGCTGGCCCAAACCACATTTTATACTGCAAGGTAAGTATTTTTGGGAACTCATGGATGGAACTGTTTATAATTTGACCTTGATTTCACCTTGATGAAGACACATTATGCACTGCCTTTTAAAGTTCTTGAACACCCTACATTTCAGCTCTTGTGGTTAAATCTCAAGCAGCATTGTAAATAATATTTGCAATTAAAGGCAAGGCACAGGTAAAACTGAATTTAATTGTGTGGGACTTTTATTTTGGTGGAAATAATTTAGATTTACTTGGAGATATTCAAAATATTGTTCACTGTAATAAGACACCTGAAGCACAAAACCATACTGTGAACACCATTTATCTGTATTTTAACACATAAGTGTCTTCATATCTTCAAGTGCACCTGCTTTAATCAAGCACTAATTAAAGTAATTTGAAGGGATCTGAGAGCTTGCTAACTAATAGGTAGTTGGAAATAAGGATTTAAACTGTTTTAGTTACTATACATTTGAACCACAGTTTAGGATGAAGTACATGCAAAATATTCAGCTAAAGTATACCTTAGAAGGCCAGAATGCATACTCAAATTGCTTGATAGTTAAGTGTGGAATTGATTGACACTATTGTTTGGTATGCTTGCACTACGAATTAATGCTAATTGGCAATGGTGTGATGGGCATCTCGAAAAACAAAACAAAAAAGAAATGTTAAAGTGTTTCGTCCTTGGAAAAGATTTTGCTCGCAATTTGGCTAATTTGTATAATAAATAGGTCACCAATTTTAGAAAGCTCCCTTCAGAGCTACAGAAGACATAGCTATTATAGCTAGATAAGTAAACTGATCCTCTAGTTTAAAATCTGTTAAGTGCCCCTTTGAGACACTGTGAGACATTCGCACAAAATGACTGCTCATTGCACAAAAAGGCAAGAAAACACTTTCAAAACACTGCGTTCGATATCAAATTTAATTTGTTCAACCTGCAAAAACGTGGCTGTTCCTGAAATGTCTCCAAAACTGTCCACCAAAGTCAAACCGACTAGATCTGAGGTGAAAAATAAGCAGTGCAGTCACAGAACCATGCTTCATAATATATCTGCAATGCCTAGTTTTAATAAATATTTAGAGACAGCAAGTCTAAATATACAGCGAGTCTAAACATTTGCTGATTTGTTGGCGCATCTTTGACTGAGCTTGATTGTTTGATGTTTCCAAACACAAATCTTGTGGTGAAACATGAGCTTGCAAAAATATATTCTGTCTAGTTTATTTCAAATATGTTAAAAGATCACAATATGTTCTCAATTTACTCATATGAACCTCTACTTTTTTCAATTTTAAGATCTTTACAATGACCACATTTGTTGTGATTGAACTAAAAAACAAGCCCAAATGTATGGTGTTCAATAATTTGCAGTGTATACTATGTAATAATCTTTGTCATCCTTTAAATTAACATTCACCCGATTAACTGATGTATCCTGATCTAGCATTTTGAACAGATTTTTGTTGTGTGCAAGCATAGTATATTAACATGTGGGCAAACAAATGATCAATAGAATCGGTGCCTAAAACCAAGAGCCTTGTCGTAAATATCAACGAATGAGGACCTGACTCGTTTCATACTCTTACGAGACATAATTATGAGGTTTTTTTTTTTTAGGGCATACAGGGAGCTGTGGGTAGAATATTAAAGACAGAAAAAGATAACCTGTTTTTGAGTAGCTTTTGAATTAAATGTTTTTAATTCAAAATCAAGTGTGGTTGTATAAAATGGCAAAATGTGAGAGAAAAATTATGTATTTGTTGGCATGCTCTCATACTGTATGTTGAATATCTACCACCTGAATGATTTCATGGGTTAAATTATAATGCAATATTTTTGTTTTAATTGTGATTATAAAATGTTTATTTTGGATGTACAGTATGATTAAAAAATAAAAAATAATGTGCGTTATATAAGATATTGATTTGTTTGCTCTCTTTCAGTCTTTAAGTTCACTCCATTGCAACATACTTGTAAAATTAGTGTTTCTGTTATCAGAGCAGTACGTACTATCAGTCATGAAATGGATAAACAGAAAAAGAGGATCTCAAAAAAGGTTCATCTCTAAATAGATAATAGGTAATTTACCAGAGTGTTTACTAGATAATTTACCAGTAACTGATATTTGTGAATGCCACATGTTGTTTTAGAACAAGGTTGAAGTAAATATTTTGTATCAAGGACAATACGAATGTCAGAATATTTTATCTTCCTTTTGATAATATCAACTCAGGTTTATATAGCACACTTAAGACTCAGGTTTGCAGGTTCTTACTATATTATGTCGCCAAGTCCCTTTCAAACAGCTTATATAGTAGTGATGTCTGTATGTCAGCCAGTCTCATCGACTGTGTGAAATTCTTTAGAGCAAGAGTCCCCCATGTACTCTAGGTACTTACAATTCTTACATGGAAAATTTGTTTTGGGCCACACATGCTCACATCTCCTGGTTGTAACTTGCACATCTAGTTAACATCAAAAACTTAAAACGTTTAGCTATTTCTATTAATGAGTATCGAGTAACAACCTCAGGTTATAGGAACCACACATTATTAGACTGAGTGGTCTTAACTAAAAGTAGCAGGTCTCACTTTTTCAGTGTACTACCTTATACATATGTCTTTCATTGTTCATTGTAACACTAATCAATTCAGTTGTCCTGAATATGATTACAACTTTCAGTATAGTACATTGCATTACATTTTTGTTTAAATGTACCCTTTGCATGCACTTGGTGGTAGTCGACCAAAATTGTCTTGAATTGACTGTTAATTACTTGATTACTAACTCCAAGTAACTTTTTTTCAGGAGGGAGAGAAAGACAAAGAGATGTACAGCAACAACAATAGTAGCACAACAGCTATAATAAAATAAATAGCAATAATACAAATAATAACAGTGAATATATTAGAATGATAATATCAGTAATAGTAGCAATAGTCATAAAACAAATATGACATAATAATAATGATATTAGCGATGGGTGTCAAGCAGGGCCATGACAACCGCTGGGACCATGATCCATGACCCGATCCATGGATACCTGAGAGGCGAGAAAGCACAAAGACTCTGGGTTCGAAGCAAAGTTAGAAACATACATTAATGGGACATGAATGCATGAGATGCAGGAGATGGAGAGGAGGCGAGAGGACCTCATAGGAAGTCCCCATGGGCAGTAGAGGTCTATAGAGTGCTGCAGAAATGAGTCAGAAAAGCCGGGAATAAGTTTTGCACTTCCGTGTTCCCCTGTCTCAAAGTCAATGTTTTTTTTTTTATGCATTTTGGGTTAAATACCTAAAATAAGGTATGTGGTAAACACCAGTTTAAGAGATTTTAACATTTTGTTCTACATTTTCAAATATGTCAGAAGATACCCCTAACGGGACTTTTGAAACTTTGAAGTGTTAAATAAAAAGGTGGTTGCAAAGTGACAAAATGAATCTACAAAGTTTCATCACATTGACAAGTTCGCCTTCACAGCCTTGTTAGATAGATAGATGAAGAGATAAATAGTTACTTTATTAATCCTGCAAGGGGAATTTGATTGTTTTGCTACAGCAGCATTTATACATACAAGTAAAGCAATATTAAATATTAAATGCACAATATATACAAAAAATAGAATAGAATAATATTAAATTAACTAACAAAACAATAAGTGCAAAGCAGTAAACAAACAAACAAACAAACAGTGTAACAGTGTTATAGTTGAGTGATTGATTTGGCCAGAGGTGATTTATTATAAAGTATTATTGCACTGGACAGGAATGATCTCCTTGTTGTGTATACTGTGTGGTCTGTTTATTGCCTAGTGTTAGGTTTTTACTTTGTTAAAATGTATATATATATATATATAAAAATAATTATATATATATATTCTGCTTTGGATTTTACAGGGAACCAGAGCAGAGAAGCCAATATGGAAGTAATATGTTCTCTTTTCCTAGGTTTTGCAAGTACACGTGCTGCAGCATCCTGCAACAACAGGAGAGTCTTCCGATACTTATTGAGCAGGCTAATAAAGAGTTGCAATAATCTAGTCTATAGGTAAACCATACATGAAGCTGGGGCCCCGTCCCAAAGCCCTGCATGGACAGCTTGCAGGTGAGTGCATGGTGACCAGGCCCAAGAGCTTTTTCAGTTACATGCATTTAAAAATAAATAAATTTAAATGACAATTTCTCTTGTAAAAGGGTGTAATAAGGGTGGTGTTGGGAGTGGGGCAGCAACTCCTCCCTCGGGTGCAGAATTCATTGCAACGCCCCTGCCTTATTAATACATAACTAACTACAGGTTACTACTACAACATTGCTTTTCATGCCATAGTTTGTATTCATCTTAGAGTTTGGCAGAAGCTGATACAAAGCTTCTCACTCTCATTGTTTGGGAAACCACACTACAAGGTAACGGTCTTGTCCTTCCTTGTGATTCAAGTGCGAGGCACCTTTCCCGGGCAAAGCCCCTGAACCTGATTTGGATTCGGCCATGCAGACTCTGAATAGGGCCGCTGAGAAAATGCATTGTCGGGGTTTCTTCAGTCCCGCCCCGCAACCTGCATAATGATGCGTCGGCCAGTGAGAGCGGAGCGCTGTGGTAGAGGTTGTTTATGTGGAGTGCTGGGTTAGGGTTCCGCCCACCGAGGTATCTCTGATCGCAGGGCAGACAGGCAGAGAGTGTAAAATGGCGCACAGCTGTCGGTGGCGGTTCCCCGCTCGGCCCGGAGGGAGCTGCAACTCCGGTACCGGGAGGAGAGCGGGCCGAATTAGGGTTACTGCCTCTCTGCGGAGTGTCTCGGGAGCCCACCCCAACGCAGCCGGGCTCGGACCCGGTTTTGACGCTGCACTACAGGTCTCGTCGGTTATCGGGAGCAACCTGCAGAAATTTCGGGATGTTTTGGGGGAATCGAGTGACTCGAGCAGCGGGGAGGTAAGCACAGGACCGGGACGGGAGCAGCCCCGGCGAGCGTCGGTTAGTCGGTTAGTCCTCGGAGAGCCGATGGAGATGGAACGCTAAGGCTTACTCCTGGAGAGCCGTTGGGAGATGGAACGCTAACGGTTACTCCTGGAGAGCCGTTGGGAGATGGAACGCTAACGGTTACTCTCTCTGCCCGAAACCGTTGACCATCTTTTCCTCCCAACGTTAAGTGAGGCGACGAGCAAACTTGTCATTTCCAAGGGGGGATGCTGTGAACTTTGTGTCGCTCGCGTGGCCTTAAACTCTCCACCAACACGCTATAACGTCAACTTTATTCACAAACAACACGAACACCGAACGGTTGTCAGATTTATGGTCTCAAAGGTCCAACTGGAGAGAAAGTTTTGTCCATGTCAGAGGAGTGAGAGGCTACATCCTCACAGTTTGGGTGAATCGGTGCTAACCTAAGTCTGCTGGCCCGATCAAAACACCGGAGAAACCTCCCCGGTGTTACCTGGTTAATTACCACGTAAAGAGCAGTTAACGCACAGCAAGTTCCTCGTGTAACTTCGCCGTTACAAGCGGGTTACGAGGGAGCTGTTAGCTCGCTTGACATTAGCTCTGACGTGAAGCCTTCAGCTCTGGACGTGTTGCCTTCTGACCCGTGTTACATCAACACAGGGGAAGTTACCGTCCCGTATCCCCCTTCAACCTGTATCTCTAACGGGATAATACGACGTGAAGCACGTTTCCGTTGGTGTGATAGCATGGGGCACCTTCGAGACTTGTGTTTGAAAAGAAGACATGTCATTTTGAAGGAGGCGAGAGTACACAGTTGTGGTTTGTGACAAGCTAACGTGCATTTAGCGTCAGTCCACAGACGGGCTGCTCGCTGTCCACTCACTCACTCACTCACTCACGTTCAGATATCTGTAACACAAACCTTTGCCAGCTAACTAAATAGCTCAGTAATCCCCACATCGGCTCGAGGGCTGTCTGTTTGCAGTGAGGTATGAGCGAGGCTGCGCTAACGTAGCTGATTGGTTAGCTCGCAGGCTAGCTGTCCACATCTCACAGCTACAACTACAACACCACCCTATCGTGGAGCGACGTTTAAGGTGCACGTTTGCTCCAGGTGGTGCTGTGCTTCACGTCGCTCTCCGTATTACCACGTAGCGGGTTAAAGCATTGGAGGTGAAGTTGGCGGAGCTCATGCATTAAACTAAATCATTACCATGGTGCTGTTTGGTGTTAAGCTAGGAGTCAGCTACCATGCTACGCACTACGCCACGCTAGCCACCGGGGCTATTGCTGATGCATAGGAAAATGGGAGGTGGACATGTTTTCCCCTTCTCTACACAGTCAGTACGAAGCTATTACCAAAATAATATCGGTTGTATAATGCCTGGTACACGAGCCAGACACTCGGAATCACTCTCCTCTCTCCTGTGTGTGCGAATAAGAGGATATCTGCAGGGTTTGGCGTGTGATTTCGCTTGTTTTTTTATTTTATATATATCAGAAAAGGAGACTTGCTAGTGACAGTGCGCATGCAGGGCTGGCTACAATAACAACGAGCCTCTTCTTGACGGACCGTGTGATGTGGGGGTGTGTTCGCCTTAGCGAACTACCATCTTCCTTCTTCATGATGAGCAGCATGCGTTCATTGCAGTGGGAGTAACGTTACACTGTGTGGGGATGTTTACCACCGACTCCAGTGCTCCGCAGACTGCTTATTTGGTTGAAGCACAGCTGTATTTGCATGCACACTAGTTAGCCATTTAGCAATGTTTTTTTTTAATTCTGAATTTACATACTTTGGATTACATTTTAATCGTGATTTGGAGATTATAAAAGCTACTTCTATAGTATCGTAGTCCGACTTTGTAAAATACTGTGAACTATTTCCTGATGTACTTTTAACATCCAAGTTTCATAATATGCATTTTATAAGAAAAATATCATATTTGTAAACTAAATAATTTCTGAAGAATCCCTCTGACCCCTGAATCGTAAAGACTAAAAAACATTGTAGCAGTGTTTAGGATGTGTGTAGACTTGACCATTAAATTACTATGGAACTTGAATTATATGGAAGGTGCTCTCAGAGCATGGGGATTGAGTTTGAAGTACATTCATACTTAAAATCAATGCTTTATGGTTTTCTGGAGAAACACAAATTTTACTTGAAATATTAGTTTTACAATTTTTTTTTTTAAGTCCCTCCCACCACTACTTTGAAAGACTGACAATGTGTGAGAGTATAACACTATTTTGGATGAGTACACAAACATAAAATCTAAGTGTAACTTGAATCAAATGACGATTGCAGACACAGAATGGTGATTTCCTTGATTTTTATGTACATTGTGCTTTTCATCACAGCTTTATGATATTTCAGAGAAACATTAATGTAGTGTGAAACACCATCTTTATAGGCAAATGGCTTTTAAAGTAGTTAGGAGTAACGCCTTCCCATAGCAGTATTTGGGATGTGGGGAGACAGACTGGACCATTAAATCCCCATGGAACCTGAAGCCTATGGAAGTTGCGGACACAGCATGGTGATTTCATTGAGAGGCTGTGTAGTGCCTGTCTGGCCAGACCAGGGCACGATTGTTCAGGCTCACTGCAGCCTGCTGAGCTCACAGGGCGACCCTGAACAGAGCGCCAGCCGGACACTTGGCTACCCCTCCTTCCTCTATACAGGCAGAAAGACCCAAATCCACTTCAGACAAACACAACCCCGTCTGAGAGGCAGAACAACTTTTCTTCTGACAGCTGCCACTTTGGAATGGATTACTAAGCCTATTGGGTGACTCAAAAGGGCGCTTGTCGGCTGTTGCTGTCCAAATGAAGGCATTTGTTAGCTTTTGTATGTGTGTAGGGAATTAATTTTCTTGATCTGGGCCAAATTGCTGCTGCTTATTTTGGTGCAGAGTGCAGTCCATGTAGATTATTTTGTAAATGTGTGAATTTATCACCCCGATAACCTCAACCACAACTTCACTGTCCAGCTCTTCATACTTTGCATCATTTTTCCCTTTTTGTTCTTGCTCCATTATATATTGCCTTCTGCTGCATCTATTCCTCTCACATATTACCAATGTTTAATCATTTATACAAAAGGACAGCTGAATAGATGTATCAACCCAAATGTCTCTTTGCCTCACTGGTTTAGAAATAGTGTGTTTGAGCGGAAGGGGCTTCAGTCCAGCAGGTGTTTGGCCTATTTAAATGGAAGACCCCCCCATCCTTATCCCCCCACCCGCTTACCCATCCCCGAGACAGCGTGTGGATTGGAGCAGGAAGCTTTGTGTCTGCTTTTATTCTAGCTCTCACAAAGTGCGGGCGGCTGAAAGAGCACAGGCAGGGATATCAAAGAGTGCGGGGCGACCCCCCTCCTCCCAACGGGACAACGCTGGGTGGAGAATTAGTCACAGACCCTCCCATCCATGGCTTTATTCTGCTACAGCAGAATGCTTTAGGAGTTGCCTGACTGGGAGAAAGGCGGCAATTGTGTTGTCTTTCTTACTCTTTGTGTGTGTGTGTGTGTGTGTGTGTGTGTGCGTGTGTGTGTGTGTGTGTGTGTGTGTGTGTGTGCGTGCGTGTGTGGGTGTGTGTGGTGGTAGGGGTGTCAGACTTTATGTCCCCTATTGCACTCAGGAGTAGGCGTGTCTTCTTTGTCTTTATTTTGATTAGAACTTCAATTCAAGCTGCCTACTTGGGTGGGTAGGAGAGGGTGTTTGTCTGTGGGTGCCTGCCAGCCTGCAGGTGTGTGTGTTTGTGTGTGCGTGCGTGCGTGCGTGCGTGTGTGTGAGAGAGAGAGAGACACTATGCACACGTGCCAATCAGTCTGTTTGTCTTTGTCCGTTGACTGTCCTCGTATCCTTATGTGCGAGGTGCAGGAAGAGGAGTCATCTTGCCCTGGAAAGTGTTTGTTTTGGTCTGTGTGCTGTCGAGCAAATGTGAAACAGTTGCAGCTAGTGTTGGGACACTTGAAAAAACAAATGTCCACCTTTTGCTCTGGGCTGACAGGTCACAAGGCATTGCCACTGTGTACTTTACTCTGGTATAGGAAAGAAGGTGTTATGACCAGTGGCTAATACTGGATATTTAACAAAACCCCTTTGGTATTACTCATATTTCCTGCTTTGTATACTAGTATCTGTTGAAGTAATTCTTTGAATTCTTCTGTGGCCTTTTTAAAATATGTGTCATCAGAGGGGGATATAGGAGTCTGAGCTCATCACCAATTTACATTCCAGGAAGAGATGAGGCATCATGTCTGTTCAGTAAATCCAAAAGGAATGCTTCCTGGAATGTGTGAAGAAACATACAAGGAGTGAGGAATGACTTCTTAAAACGTGTTCTCTCACATCAAACTGACTGACGGGGTCCTAACCTGAAAACATAACACATATTTTTGACATCCCTCTCAAATTCATGTCCTCCCTTTTCGCCTTATTACTTTATCTGATGTTTTCCTCTCTCAGAGTGGGTAACTTAGTTCTTACTTTAAACTCATTACATCTTATTACAGGGATCAAGTATAGATTGTGTTTTCTTTTTCCCTGTTTAGATCGCCGTAAATGTCATCTGTTAAATTGCTGAATTGCTTTCACTCAACATGAACATAAGGAGTGTGAACTATGTGCATAGTTGTCAAATCAATACCAGAAAAAAGTATGGTTAAATGGCATGAGTCGATATAGCTTACTGTATGATACCACATCAATGTGAAACCATTTGCAGCTTGCAGTTGGTGATATGGTTGCGACTTCAGTTCAACACCTTTGAGAAGCAGTGCTTCCCCGAGGTTCACTGCTTTGTGGGGATGGATGAATATTTATCAGTTACTTTCTTTGACTCACTTTTTGAAATCCACATGAAACATTCTTCTCATTGGCATTCATTAGATCCACTACAAAGCTCCTCCTTTTAAAGCTGGTTCGCATGTTACTCCCGTTATTTTTTTTTTTTTACCAAAACAGTGGTCAAGAACACTTTGAGTTGAGTTTTCATCAAAACGAAATTATAACCGGTGTGTTAACTGCATGCCAAATTAATCTTCGCACACAAAGCCAAATTCCCTTCTAAATTACCATATGACCAGTTGCTGACAAGCAATATAGCATTTAGAAGACTATTTTTTAAACAGAGTCTGGCGCAGACAATGCTCCCTCCACATAAAATGTACCAGGGCTACCATACATCCCTTATAGCAGACTTCACGGAGCACAATGGAGGCAAAACAGCATCACTGATCTGTTTTAACCGAATATTCTCTCGGGGCTAGCTCAGCGAAAAACAAAAAGTCAGAGAGTTAGGGTGTCATGTCATTCACTCCCGAGCGTGTTTTTAAGCGGTACCGACAACGTTATCTTCACTTGACCTGTCTCTTCTCTGCTCGGTGGAACACAAGAGCAGAGGAGATTAACGATCGTGTGATATTTTAGCAGAATGTATATACGGGAAACACAGAGAAGTAAAACCTTATATATTTTTTTTAAATAAAAGTGAGTGTACAACATAACTATTAGATTAGAATCATAAGTAATAAACGAGCGGCTACGTGACAAAGTTTGCTGCTGCTGACTGTATAAGTAGTCGTTAGTCTTTATGATACGATCTTGATGCAGGTGGTCATTTTGCTCACTGCAAAATATGGTAACCTTTAAAGGACCATACCATGTTTATGTGCTTAACCCATTTACCACTGTTCAGATATAGTTAAATTATTTTATTAAGTGTTTAATGTGAAACCCCCTCGAGAAGTTTGACAATGCCATTGAGATTCGCCAATGTTACCAAAATATATAAAGTTTAATGATAATGGATGTTAACATTTTGGCACAATTTTGTATTGTATAAGTGATAAGGGATAAGTAGATAAAAAAAACCAGGTCAACTGGACTGACATTATATCTTATGAACGATTTAGCAAATGGTACTCAGTAAGTGTTGAGGTTCAATACCTAGTAGTCGTGGTAATGCAGTTGAAAACGTGGACTGATTCAATATAATGGATCAGCACCTGACTACCTATGTCATAATCATGATTACGGCATGGTTAATTTTCGGCAACTTAAAGTTCCTGAGAAAGTTTATTAAATTTGAAAGCGTACTACTTCCTTAATGTGGCCCGTGAATGTAAATAGCTACTGCAAATTAGTTCTATTTAAGAAAATTTGCAAGGGACGTGGTTGGTTGATCCTGATCCTGATGAAGAATCTTTTTTGGGGGTTTTTGAACTTTTTCTTTTTTCCATTTCTGTTGTTTTGTCTGTTTTTATTCCTCTGATTCAACCAAGTTATGGGCTTTATGTGATTACAGCTTTTATGAGCACCTGCAGGCGGTGTGCACGAACACTTACTAATGAGGACTAATATAGGTGATTAAAATGCATCTCAATAAATCTTATCTGGAATACCATTATCAAGTCATTTAAAATGAAGATGTGTTTCAGAAAGCCACTTGTTAAGCAGGGAATAACTTTTTTAGGTTATCGCCTGGTTTATACCCTGCCTGGGAAACTGGTCCTTAATCTGCAGCTCACGTCTATAAGCAGTTTGATTTCTCCTAAATGTTGTCTTGAAAGGCGGTAAAAGTCCTAGCTATCTCAGAGGGCAAGGTGCTTTCAAATTGATGGCGGTGAGTCACAAACCATATTCATATCCGTCTCATAACTTTCAGGGACAGTCCCTCGCACATCCTGAAAATGATAATGTTGCTTCCACAATGACTCAGATGGGTTTTCCTCTTCTCTTTCTTTTGGTGATTTTATTTCAAGTCATTTATGCATTGATCAGTTACATGAGTTGTGTCAGACCAGCAGGAAGTTAAACTGCTCAGATTGTCATGGTGAGGCTGAGCAAAAAGCCAGCAAAGATGAAGAAGAACTTGAACATTTGTGTTGAAAAACATGCTTTGCTTTTACACTCCTCAGCTGATGAAATAGAAAGTAGAAAAAAGAGAGAAACTCCGGTCTTTCCAGTATCCCTTTTACCCAATGCATGTTGCAAGGCAAGGTAGTACATGGACCTTACCTTTTTAGTCTACTGCAGTGTTTACTTCTTGAAGTTACCTCCTTGCGCCTGCTCTACTATTGAGCTCATGGTGAGCCTTGCGTTTCACACGCTGCTGCTCTATGCTCAGAAGCCAGTGGGCGGGAAGCGAGTGAGCGAGCAATGAGTGAGTGACTGAATATGTGTTTGGGAGCATGGCAGAGAACAGGAATAAGGGAGTCGAAAGGGGAGGCTTGTCGTGTGTGGGAGGCCCGTTTAGATTTGGCAAGCATCTGCATGAGCATGTAGAAACCCCAAACCCCTTTCATCCTCATTGCTCCCAGGAGACGAGTGCGCTCCCTCGGTTGTTGATGGTGCATGTGGTCAAAATGCTGCTTCCTTGTCTCTTATTTTTCTCTCCTCTTCACCCTCCTCCCCCAGCCCTCCTCCTTTTCTCACTCATGTTTGCTTGCTGGCCTCGCCTGTGCTCCCCTCCCCCGCATCCTCACTCCTATGTTCTGCATGTTTACATCTTGCTGTGCAGTTCACACGCAGGGGTGTGTGAGTTTTTTTTTTTTTTTTTTTTTTCTCCCTCAAAACGTGTGTGTGAGTGTGGCTGACGGTATCAGGAGGTACACGTGCGCATGTATGAGTGCGCGTGTACACAAACCTGTGCAGTCCGCTCTATGCGTGTTGTGATGTCATTGACTGCTTCTCGCACTATTACAGCGAGTCAGAGGCGTCCTTTGGTACTCCGCCCCCCTCCGCTCTGCAACAACACCAACCAAAAGCAGCAGCTTGCTTAGAGAGGAGAGGATGCTGGTATTATAGGGAGGAGAGGGGATAGGCGAGAGACTGAAAGTGGAGAGAGAAGCATAAGGAGATGAGGAGTGGAGAATGCTTGGATAAGTATGGCCTGCCTGGATAAACAGCACTATTGACTGTTTGTTATTGTTGTTTGTTTATAAGGAGAACAGATGAAAGAGACACTTAAGTAGCACACATTAGTGATTTTAATATATTTTTTATTAGATTCCACAGTGCGTGTTTCAGACACATTGAGGTATGAATTATTCACACTGAGATGTGTGTAGCTCGTAGCTGGTGCAAATCAGTTTGCATGTGTACACTTGCGTGGACTACACTTAGATAGCAGCTGCTCTACAAACTGGGCCAACGAGACCTCAACTGCATCCCCACACGTTGCTATAAATAAACATGATTAAATGACATGCTCACCTCCACTCTTAAACACACACACTGATTACAAGAAGTAGTGGCACGGATCAGGATACTGAAGATGTTAATCATTCTCTAATGATTGCTCTGTTGCACATCTCAAGGCTTTACTGAGGCATGAGAGGAAGGATTGATGTACAGTCTACTCTGTACATATCACATTTACAGTAGCATCCATTTCTGGAACCAGCAGCATTGAAATTAAGACACAAAGAAGATTAACTGTTTAAGTCAGTAATATAATAAGTGAAATATCAAGGGCCGCTTGTGATATATTTGCTTACATTTGTTTCTTGAATATGGTATATTTTTGTTGAGGTAGATGGCATTTTATTGCTTCCATCCTGTAATCCTGCCAGGTTAGGTTCTCATATGCTTTTGACACATCGTTGACCCAGTGCCAGGCAGGTGGGCGATGAGTCTTTGTTGGTGTTCCCTGTGGAAGAATGGGACTCATGGCGCATGTGAAGCAGTTATGTTTTTCATGTCATGGATTGATAGGTGGAAATAGTTTTCCTTGATGCGACAAGGTCAGACTGTCAAAACACAGTATAATATCTTGCCAACTATTTGATGAATGAACTGAATGAAATTTGGCGTAGACCTTCATGCTGCCTAGAGGATGACTCCTAATGTCTTTGGAGATGCCCATTAATTTAACGTAACAGGCCAAACATGTCCTTCAGTTCAGAAAATCTCTTAAATTAGTAAATAATGTCCTGTCAGCCTCAGCTTTCTTGGAGATAAATCGTATGATAACATGGGAAGAATGTCATACTAATATATTAAATGCCAGCATGTTATCATGCATACAAATTAATATTCTAAGCGTTAGGGGGATGATATGCTGTGTCAACATCCAACAGTAGGTGTGTTAACATTTTAGCACGCTAGATTGTTGGAATTAAGCTTGAACTGTACATATGATAAACCCTTTACATGTAGGCAACAGCACTGCCTTTCATCTAGTGCCACCCTCAAGCTGCATGTCATATTTTTTTGCCTCACCAGTAGAAAGGACATAAACTGCATTAAAGCTTCACAAGGCTGCTCACATGGTTGTAGAATATAGGCCTCTTTTTTTTTTTAGTGTGTCTTTGCTTTGGCTGTCTATCTAGCTATAACTACCCTTAGGGATCAGGACCGCCGTGCAATGTGTTAGTCACCCAGTAAGACTTGGTTGTTTGCAATTCTGTTGTGGGTTTAGCCTTCTCCAAATCCAGATATGTCATCTCTAAAGCCAGAGAAACATGAGAGCACCAGAGTATGCCAGCAGGCGAAAGTGAGATTGAGGACATCATTATAGCCTATAGCGTGGTCTTCATTTGAGTCAAACTTAAAAAATGACTCCCATATATATCTAGGTCAACTGACAATTATGTGCCATAATGGATGCTGTTATTTAGACCTGTTCACCAACGTTGCTTTTTACCCTTAATTGTAAGGTCACAAAATATTCACAAGTGTTCTTTTTTCTTTTTTGTAGGAAGAAGCGTTTGGAGGATTTGGACCGGAGGCTGAGCAAAAAAGAATACAGAGCCCTTCAACAACCCCTTTAGGTAGAGTCACTTAAAGTAACTCCCTGCTGGTCCATCTGAAACCTTAATGTTGTCTCAAGATGCCTATACCCGTACAGGTTGTCTTTATCTCATGCATCCCATGCTTACTAAATAGCCTCTGTTTTGTTCTCTTTTTTTTTTTTCAGCATGCCTACCCATACAGGAGAAGAAGCCTAGAGGCCGTCCCCCACGGGCCCTGACTGCCCAGAAAGCTGCTGCTTGTCTACCTTCCCCCTCCTCCCTTCCCTCCCCTACACAGGCGAAACCTGAGGGCCCTGAAAGGCCAGCTGAGAAGGTGAAAAGGCTGCCTGGGAGGCCACCTGGCTCCGGGGAAAAGAGAAGAGGTCGACCCCCATCTTCAAGTAGCAAGAAAGCTTGGAGTACAGGCAGCCATGCAGCAGGGGAGGATAGTAGGCAGACTGGGTCTGAGTTGGGCATGGAAACAGAGGACGACAAGGACAGAAAGGGCGCCAAGAGGACGCCACTGGGCTCTGCTCAGCCACATGACACAGAGGCAAAGCTTCCCAAAGGTGGGCGGGGTGAATCCAAAGTTACCAACCTGAAGAGGCTGAGAGCAACTAAACTCGCTCCTCTTAAGTCACGGCTCAAGACTTTGCCTGGTGTACCAAGACGCAGACGCGGGCGACCGCCCTCAGCTGAGCGTCTCAAAGCTGAGGCGGCAGCTGCTGCTGCTGCTGCTGCTGCACAGCTGTCTACCTCCATTGAATGTGGGGAAGGGAAACATAAGGCCTTTAGGGTCAGAGGGGGGGATAGAGGCACAGAACCACACACTCCTCAGCAGCCCATGCTGAGGGGTGTGGATGGTGCCGAGTACCAGGACTCTTCCGATCTACCTGCCTCCCTGTCGCCCTCCAAGCCAGGCAAGACAGTGGGCCTCAGAAAAAGCCCTCGCCATAGAAAGCCTGTCAGGATTGTCCCCTCTTCTAAACGCACTGATGCAACCATCGCTAAACAGCTGCTGCAGCGCGCTAAGAAAGGAGCGCAGAAGCGGCTGGAGAAAGAAGCTGTATCCATTGGGGGAAGTGGGACAGGAACCATTGACTCTGGTATCAGGAAGACCCAACTGAAGAACATCAGGCAGTTCATAATGCCTGTGGTCAGCACGGTCTCCCTTCGCATCATCAAAACCCCCAAGCGCTTCATTGAAGATGAGGGCAACTTTGGAACCCCACCACCCCATATGAAGATAGCAAGGTTAGAAACAATCCCCTCATCTATCTCAACATCTGCCCAACCCACCTCCACCTCCACCTCCACCACCTCCTCTTCCCCCTCTCCGTTACTGGTCTCCTCTACACCTGCTGTTACTAGCACTGGCACCACTGCTCCGATTGACTCCCTCCCCCCTCCTCCACCTCCTGCCCCTCTCCCCACTGTTCCATCAACAGCTGCCAGTCTGCTCAACAACAACAACAACAACACCAACAACGCCGCCAATGGACGATTTAGCAGTAGTGCAGCGTCTTGCGGCTCAAGTGCTGTGTCACAGCATTCCTCCCAGCTCTCCTCTGCAGAGTCTTCCAGGTCCAGCAGCCCGAGCTTGGATGACTCATCATGCGACTCCCAGGCTTCTGAGGCCACACAGGCTTTGTCAGAGCCAGAGGATCACTCTCCGTCCTCGCAGGGAGAGAGGGAAGCCAACCTGTTACACAGCTCACGGCCACCCTCTCCTCCCTCTGAGCCAGAGCCAGAGCACGTGTTGGCGGAGAGGAGTCGGCGAGGACGGCGAGGACAGGGAGTCGGCCGGGGGAATCAGAGCCAGAGGGTGAGAGAAACTCTCACCACTGGGGCTAAAAAACCTATCATCAGCCCACCAACAGGAGTTCTTATGTCCTCCTCTACACTTGTAAATTCCCAGCAAGCTTCATCGACAGCCTCCTCCTCTTCTTCACCTCCACCTCCCCCTCTCCTCACAGCTCCACAGCCTCCCCAGTCAGCTTCCTCCAATACAGCTGCTATCAGTGAACACCACTCGCAGTCACCTTGGATAACTCACCCCATGCCTCCATTCCTGTCTGGACCGTCAGTGTTGTCCAGCTTGTCAGACAAACGAAGCCGCTCAATTCTGAGAGAGCCCACTTTCCGCTGGACGTCCCTGTCCCACCCTGAACAGCAGTACTTTTCCTCAGCTAAATATGCCAAGGAGGGCCTCATCCGCAAGCCCATATTTGACAACTTCCGTCCTCCCCCTCTCACAGCTGAAGATGTGGGGCTGTTGCCCCACGGTGTTAGTGGAGCAGGGGGAGCTGCTCCAGCGGTGTTCCCTGCACCTGGCAGCGGAGCAGGAACAGGGACTCGTCTATTTGCCCCTCTTCACCCACACACCCACCACCAACACCCCTCTTCATCCCGCTTTGATGCACCACACCAGAAGCGCAGCCCGTTGCTTCGTGCTCCACGATTTACGCCCAGCGAGGCCCATTCGCGGATATTTGAGTCCGTTACCTTGCATTCATCTTCTGGAAGCAGCCCTGGCTCTCTCTCTCCACACCAGACGTCATCTAGCTCCAACAGAACCTCGCGGCGCAGGAGACGACTGGTCTCGGCAACAATTCGTGGCCATCCACGGTCTCCTTCCCACTCAATGACCAGACGCAGCAGCCAAATGGGAGGTCCGATATCTATGGGCAAAGGCTCCTCTGAGATGTCTGTGTTGACAGGCTCTGTTCCCTGTAGTAATCCCTGCTCTTTGCCAGGGGTTTCTGCAAATCCACTAGCCACTAGTGCCTTAACTCCTCCTTTCAGCACCTTCTCCACCGTATCCATGGGTCTGGCCCCACAAGGGACACTTGATAGCAGGAGAGGGGCTGCTGGAAACCCACCTCCTTTGTCAACTACATCATCCACTTCTTCCCCACTTTTTCCACTCTTTCCTTCCAGTGCCCAGGACACAGGGCGAGGAGCTGGGAAAGGAGGTAAAGAAAAAACCTTGTCAGCTCCCCAGGAACCTGCTCAAAAGGAAAAAGAAAGGGATTCTGAGAAAAACCGAGAGAAAGAGAAGGAAAATAAGAGGGATGGGAGGAAGGATTTGGAGAAAAGAAGTAAGGTTTCTACACCAGATGGCTCCCCCAATGCACCTTCCAGCCTGTTTACTGTGGATGGGAGGGACTCCGAAGATGCTCTTCTGTCTATTGCTCCAAAAAAGGCTCCAGGGAGAAAAAAATCAACGTCAGTTGACACAGTTTCTGACACTGCTTCCTCAGAGGTACGTGGGCCCCATTCCACTGTTCCCTTATCTATTGCTAAAGGACGTCTATCTAAGAAAAACAGACCCTCTGAGAAAGGGGCAGAGATAGAGGATGGAGAAAAGGAGAAAGAGAAACAAAGTGCTCCTAGCCAGCAGACCGCAAGCCTTCCAGGGCAGCCAGGCAGACAACAGCTCCCTGTCTCCTCTCTTGGATCAATGTTGGCACAAGCAGAGAAGCAGCCTGTGACCGACAAGCGGGTAGTTGGACTACTGAAGAAGGCCAAAGCCCAGCTCTTTGAGATAAAGAAGAGTAAACTAAAGCCTGCAGAGCCGACGAAGGGCCAGGTCAGTTTTTCGGTTCATGTCTTGCCGCATAGTTATTGTGTCTCCTCAACAAAGCTTCTCTGTTTCTCTCACACTCATCATGAAGCCACAAGCAAGTGACTTGTACATGAATGCTATGAATATCTGCTATTAATATAAATATGTATTTGTATTCAAAATGAAACTGGATAATAAGAAAGTCCCAGGGAGGGTGTTACCCAAGGGGAATTCTGTTAGCCTCATACATTATGCAGATAGCACCACTAGCTGTGCTTTTGAAAGAACTTCAAGAATATACTCATCTATTCTTCTCCTGTTAATCTAAACATTAGATAGTTATAGGCAGTTATTGCACATTTTCTTAGAAAATAAAAAATTCCCTTTCCTACTTGAACTCATCATAGCCTCAGCCCAACATTTTGTATTGACACTCCTCCTCTGCCACCTCATCATCATTAAACATTGAACAGAGATAATAGTTTTATTTGGTTTCCTGAAACTTTTACAAGAAATTAAATTAACCTCAGAAGAACATGAGGGGCATCCTTATGCATTTGACATTTGTGGTGCTGTATGATTGCATGTGTATTTGTTATTATTTTTATGAAGCATGCTCTTCAAATACATAAACAATGTAAAAATATAAATGTTTGACTTTTTGTGGTGATGTGTGCTTGTGAGCAGGGTCAAGAGAGTGACTCGTCAGAGGCCTCAGTCCGTGGTCCACGCATCAAGCATGTATGTCGTCGTGCAGCTGTGGCTCTTGGCCGTAATCGGGCCGTATTCCCCGACGACATGCCCACACTTAGTGCCTTGCCCTGGGAGGAGAGAGAGAAGATCCTATCTTCCATGGGGAATGATGGTGAGTCACACTCAACTTACCTCTCATTTGACTGGCATGTGGAATACAACCTCTTAGCTGTCACACTTAGAGTGACATAGGCTTTTAACCTAACAATTGTAATGATAGCATTACATTAAAATACTGAATTATAGTCACTTTAACTTTACACAAAACTTGCCTAATCTGAGTAGGGGCTGGGTTTTCACCACTGCTCAACATATATATATATATATATACGTATATGGTTTACTAGGTAAAGGGATGTGATTTTACACAGAACAGAGTTCAGTCTTAAATATTTGAGGGTTTCTTATTTATGACACAACATATATGTGAATCCTGAAAAAGTTCCGCAGCATGCGGTGATGATGACAGACTAATCACAAGAGCAGAGACATCCAGTCATCCATGAATGCACACAAGTACACAGTGAACTGGTGATGGAACGAGCAGAGTTTGGCTGCCCCGTTCCTGTTATTTTGACTGCTTTCAGGCCATGTTGGAACATGTGAATTGTTGTGAGGACAGAGGACCTGATGTGACAGGGACACATCAATAGCTCAGTTATATCATCCCCATGTTTGCCTGGTTTAGGCATCGCACATTATGTGACATAGTGAATGTATTACAATATTTTTTAAGTGAAAGTGTTTCTCTCCATTGAAAGCTATGGACTATGCTGTAATTTAGAATTAGCCTCACTTTGAGCTTGCTTACTTGGCAACAGAAACGGTGCATCCTGGAGGATTGTTTAAAATATTAGACACTTACTACATTTGAATGCCATAGATGACATATATGATGATGCTTAATACAATGTACATTTTTGTATACTTTTTTTCTCCAATATTGTAAATTTGTAATTCGTAAATGTGCTAAGCAGCAATGTGCAAAGGACTGTGCTTTTTCTGGCCCAAGACCTTTCAGTGTCTTAAGCCCAAGCAAGTCAAAGTAATCCTGTACAACTGTGTGTCAGTAATAACGATCTGTCTGTGCTGTATCTCTTTTTACAGATAAGTCATCAGTAGCAGGCTCCGAGGAGGCAGAACCTCAGTCGCCTCCCATAAAGCCACGGGAGACGCGGCAAAAGGCGGTTCAAGAAGCTCCTCCCAAGAAGGGGCGTCGGTCGCGACGCTGTGGCCAATGCTCAGGCTGCCAAGTTCCAGAAGATTGTGGTGTCTGTACCAACTGTCTCGACAAGCCTAAATTTGGAGGAAGAAACATTAAAAAGCAATGTTGCAAGTGAGTCTTAGATGATGAGCTGTTTGTTGCAATATAGTATTTCAATTATTAAGCAAGTCTTGAATAACATTTAATAACAAATCCATTTTTAATTGAATTTTGTCACTGTCTATAGGATGAGGAAGTGTCAGAACTTGCAGTGGATGCCGTCAAAGATGTTTCTTCAGAAGCAAGGCAAATGCAAGAAAGACAAGAAAAAGAACAAGTTGTCTGAGAAGAAGGAGGGTCTCATTCCGGTAAAAGGACTGGGCTCAGAGTCTGGCCCTAAACCCACTCCTGCGCCACTAAAGGAGGAGCCTGCCCGCAAAAAGAGCGAAACTCCTCCGCTAAAGTTGGGAGAGGAGAAGTCAAGACAGCAGTCGCTGTCAAAGCAATCTTCTCCGGCCCTCGCGTCTTCCCCTGCCCCGGTCGAACCCCTACAGGCGCCCAGCACAGTCGCGGCCCAGGCTCAGTCTCCAGCTCTCACACCAGATGCCAAACCGCTCTCAGTCACGAGCAGTGTCACCAGCAAGAAGGGACACAAACCACAGCACTCTGTACCAAGCTCTTCCTCCTCGTCCTCGTCATCCTCCTCTTCCACTTCCTCATCTTCTTCTTCCTCATCATCTTCCTCTCCGTCATCTTCAGCCCAGAATTCCCCCTCCCAGTCTACGCAATCTCATCAACCGTCACAACAGCAGCAACGGCCTCTTACCAGTCAGGCACCTTCAAAAAAAGATGCTTCGCCCAAGATTTCGCTGAGCGAGCCCAAGAAGAAGCCCCTGCAGCACTCGTCACAACAGCAGAGCTCAACTCCAACTGTTTCAGATATAGGTAAAAAAAAACTGGCTGCACACTTGTATTAAAGTTATAATAAATATATAGTTTATACTCTATTCTTATTTCAATGTTATGTCCTGTCTCTCTTTTTCATAGTTGAATCAAAACAGTTGAAGAAGCCAACTTCTCGCTCTATTCCTCCATCTCCTAAACAGAGACCAAAAGACAAAGTAAGAAGTAGTCACTGTGTGAATGGCATCCAATTTTAATTCATCAAAACTTTGAATGCACACTGTGTGGATCACGTATATCATTTCTGATATTCACCCTCCTCTGTCCCTCTCCTCTTGTCTGCTTAACACGAGAAGCCGCTGACCACTAAACCCCCAAGCAGCAGTACTTTAAACTGGCTAAGCACTCCCTCGACTAGGGGCCAGGCAAAGTCCAGAGCGCCCTGCGACGGAGTGCATCGTATCAGAGTGGATTTCAAGAGGGACCTTGATGTGGAGAAGGTTTGGGAGGCTGGTGGCCTCAGCCTGCTCACCTCTGTGCCTGTCACGCCCCGGGTGCTCTGCTTCTTATGTGCAAGCAGTGGAAATGTTGAGGTAAAAGAATGGTCATTGTTTTGAAAATGTTTCTTTCAAATGTTATTGTCAGAGCAATGGTGAAACCTATATTCTAACGCTCTCTGTCTTTCTCCCACATACATTTATCTTTGTGTTGTTTCTCTCTCTCTCTCTCTCTCTCTCTCTCTCTCTCTCTCTGTCTCTCTCTCTCTCTCGCTCCCTTTCTTTCTTTCTTTCTTTCTTTCTATAGTTTGTCTTCTGCCAGGTGTGCTGTGAACCGTTCCATCTCTTTTGCCTGGGGGAGTCAGAGCGCCCTCTCCAGGAGCAGTTTGAGAACTGGTGTTGTCGTCGATGCAGGTTCTGCCAGGCCTGTGGACGCCAGCACCAGAAAACTAAAGTAAGCTGTTCAGTACAGTTCTGTTAATTTCAAAGCTGTGCAGCAAATAATAAGCTCAGTGTGGAGTGACAGTGTGTAAAGGCTGTTGAATCTTCCATAGAAAGAAGCCTGCTAATCTTGCCAACAGACAGCACTTAATCAGCTTCTTGGATTCCTGCCATGATTTTATTATTTAACTCATGTCCTGTGTAAATTGTGCATGGTGTGAGCCTTTGAATGGTTTTCATTTTAACATCACACTTGTTTGATTGCTTTGTCCTGTTGTTACACGTTCATAAGTTCTATGGATTTGTTGGTCATTGGCTATTAAACAAATGCAATAGATTATCTGAATGCTAAGGAGCACACATTGTCTTTGTCCTTGAGGCCTAACAAATTTATGGAGTGCATTTCCTTCCTTCAAAAAACATTTGCAAAGCTTTTGAAGCCGGCATTGTTGACATCGATGTTTCGCAGCAGTCTTCTTCTTCGTCCCTGCCTTTGCTGGTGCATTGCTGTGTTTTTGAAAATAATTATTGGCACGTTACCGCCACCTGAAGATAAGTGGAATAGTGTGAAACCATTGGCATGAATGTGTATCGCGTCACCTGCATGCGGATGCAAGTGCACCCTTGTGGAGGTTATTTTCAGTATGTAGGGATGGCTCTTGGTTTGCAAAAATGCTCTGTGTGTTGTAAAGCCAATTGTGTTGACCCAAAGCCACAGGAGAAACTTGACTACAGTTGCCACAAAAGTGGTTGTCTACAAATCCTGCCAAGCTCCATAGAGTTCACACTATGGTCTCATTGTAATGCCTTTCATAATGTTGTTCCATGGTCCATGGATGATCCCAAAATGATTGTGCCCCTCAATAAACTGGGGGTAGCACCGTTAAATGTCAGCATAAAATGTATCCTCTTTTGAAAACACTCTAATGTTGCATCTAACTCGTTCATTCATTTCAAAACAATCGCCGATTGTCTAAAGTGAATATCTTCATTACAGGTCAAAAGCAGGTGACATACTTGTTTCTAATTTGCTGCGAATGGAACTGTGTTGTTTGTTGGTCATGAACGTCTTTATGTTGCCTCTTTTCATATTTAAATAATCTAATCCCTCTTTTGGCCTCTGTCACTGTAGCAGCAGCTGCTTGAGTGCGATAAGTGCCGTAACAGCTATCACCCGGAGTGCCTGGGTCCCAACCACCCTACTAGACCCACCAAGAAGAAGAGAGTCTGGGTATGGATACCTACACTCTCAGTTTAGACTCCTCTTCACCCTCACCCAACTTTAGCATTATGCTCACACATTTTTGACTTACCTCTCCTTTTGTTCACACATTTTTCCGGCCTCTCACGACAGTGCTACTTACATTCATGGGACCCGCTCACAGACGGCGTCTATGAAAACATTTTACTCCTCCCAGCGCCACTTTCCCACCACCTCTGCTCTTTACACAACTGCTTGCAAGTTTTTGCACCTTGTTTATGTGTTCTTTCTTTTCAGGTGTGCACCAAATGTGTGCGTTGTAAGAGTTGTGGAGCCACTAAACCTGGGAAGTCCTGGGATGCCCAGTGGTCTCATGACTTCTCCATGTGTCATGACTGTGCCAAACTCTTTGCTAAAGGTAAGTGACAAGCATGTAGAATCCAAAATGCTGTTCACCCTAAAGTAGTCAGTACATATACACCACTGGTATTCTTTCTGAGATGAAAGGAGAATGATTGCTTAAGAATATGACGTGTATTTCGAAGACTTCATCAGTAACATATAGGGTGACAGACGTTAAATGACAACGTTTGATAACACTGTAACGGTGACCATCTTCTCTCTCCCAGGAAACTTCTGCCCACTGTGTGACAAGTGCTACGATGATGATGACTACGACAGCAAGATGATGGAGTGTGGCCGTTGCAACCATTGGGTTCATGCCAAGTGTGAGAATCTGACAGGTCAGTAGTCTTCCAAAAAAGCCAGGTAGAAGATTACATTTTAACACAAGTTTACTGCATGTCTCAGCAGAGTGTCGTCAGTGTCTGTGCAGCTGACTGACAGCTGTGAGTGCTGTCATGCTGATGGGACGCTGAAAGACCTTTTAATGGGAGCAATAATGACCTGTCATCTTTCGTTGACCCCACAGATGAAATGTACGAGCTGCTGTCAAAGCTGCCAGAGAGCGTTGCCTACACGTGTACCAAATGCACCGAACGCCATCCGGCCGAGTGGAGGACGGCGTTGGAGAGAGAGCTTCAGGGATGCGTTCGCCATGTCCTCACTGCACTGCTCAACTCACGCACATCCTCACACCTGTTACGCTACAAACAGGTGAGATACACGTTCTGCTTCTTCTACTGTGGTGTGAACTTAAAGCACGATTCATTCCTTTACCGCATCATAGTGCTGCATTCATGTATGCAGAATAGACACTGGTGGATACACAGGCCAATTCAGTTACAAGCAGCTGAAGCAACAACCACAACTAAATGAACATAATGGTGAGATCTTTACTCAGTGTAACTCTCTGGCTTTGGGACAGGCGGTTAAGCCTCCGGAGCTGAACCCAGAGACAGAGGAGAGTCTTCCATCTCGTCGGTCCCCGGAGGGCCCAGATCCTCCAGTCCTGACAGAAGTCACCTCTACACCTCCCAGGGACTCCCCTCCAGATCTTGAGTCTGTTGACAAAAAGATGGATCAAGGTCGATACAATTCAGTGGTAAGTACGTCATATTTCAAGCAGTGTCTCTGCTGTTCTGACAAACTAAACCTGGTGTAGTTTCAAGAGATCATATGAAAGGTGTTTTGTCCTCTATATTTTAGCCAAATTACTTAATGTTTGTGTATATTTACCTTAGATTTATTAGAGGATGGGAGGGATCTATGCAAGCTAACCATAGGTAAACATTTTCTGGACATTAGAGTCTATTTGCCTAATGATTTGATGCAGGGTCCAAATAGTTAGGATTGATTCAGATGCTATCACAAGCTCTTGCAAATCAGACTGTATTTAAAAGAAATCATAGCCGTAAAGCATTTTTATAGTAGATGTCAGTATTGTATGTGTCCTTGTCTTGCATCCAAGTCAGGCCTGTGCTGTATAATGGTTAGTCAACACAGACAGCTACAGCAGCTATGACCTTTCCACCAGTGTTCATCATCACTTCACTGTTTTAACAATCACTCTCTTTGTGTGTGTGTGTGTCATTCTGTGTGTGTCTGTCTGCTCCTCATTTCTTTTCCAGCTGGAGTTCAGTGATGACATCACGCGAATCATTCAGACGGCCATCAATAGTGATGGCGGCCAGCCTGAAAGCAGGAAAGCCAACAGCATGGTCAAGTCTTTCTTCATTCGGGTAAGAACCTCAAATCAAGTCTGGATCATATCAGTCTCGTCACCACTACTGAAAACAAAACTAAATTGCAGTGCACTTCACAAGTAATCTCAATTACACAATGGCAATTTGGCAATTGAACACTTTAGGTTAATGTCAGCTAGTTTATGTGCTTGGGCTGATGTGCAAACTTCATTAACTGTTTTCTGTTTCAGCAAATGGACCGAATCTTCCCGTGGTTCAAGGTGAAAGAGTCAAGGCTCTGGGAAAGGCAAAAAGTCTCTGCCAAGTGAGTGTCTATCTCACCGTAGTGTTACGTAGTCTTCAGTGTACAGTATCCGACTGTTCATCATTTATTTTTACAAGTTGGTTCTAGATCACGTTTACAGTGTTATGATGTGATTATTTGATGTTTTTGAAAATTAAGGAGATTTTTGTACTTGCTGTTGCAGTTTGCATAACAATTTTGTTGTAATTCAAAGGCTTTGAAAGTATAGCTATAAAATCGGGCAATAGTACTGGACAAGAAGTTAGGGAGCTCAAACGGATGTGAACAGAGCCTGAAAGTCAATAGTTAAGCTGAGCCCGGCAGTTCTCTCAATCTTAACAGCATTGTGAAGTGTGTGTCATGTGCCGTCATTTTCCAAACTTGCAGTGCAAGTTATGTTTGTAATCAGAGAGAAGAAAATTCAAATGTAATACTTGTGTAATGTGAACCTGTCCAAAGAGCTTAGTGGAGATCTGCAGTTTTCAAGAAAGGCAGGTCTATAATTACTAAAATGAGGAGTAAGATGTGGTTTCTCTGGGAGAAGCTGTACAGTATCATCATCTGTATATAGGAGGAAACCAGAAAGCAGTGAACTAATATTTATAAAATGTCTCGCTGACTGTACCACCAACTTTTGGGTAAAATTTGTGGAACTAACAGTCAATGGGGAAGATCAGGATTTCATATGATTGTCACTTTATCTTTTTGAAGGGTTAAGGAAACTTTCTCTGCCATAAGATCAAAAAATGAAAGAGACTATTTTAACAACTGAAGGATTTGGTGACTGAGTGGATCGATTAAGTGGTTTTCTTTCAACAGGCCTTATCTCAGGACAATGACTGTGATTAAAGGTACCAATTAGGATTTAAAGCCACAGTAATGAAATTGATTCCACAGTTTCTCTGATTTAATGAGCCCACTGGACAGCTTAGTGGTCAATTTAAGATGGTAAAAGATGACTGGAGGCCCATACACTCAGAATAACACTGATTGATGTGAATATTAGCATATGTACTGAAAAGATAAAGTTAAAATCTATATATGTATATGCTGTCTTTATTAACTAGAGAATACAGGATCGATGAAAGCATCTCCTCTTAGCTGCAGTCAAACGTATTCATGGAGGATAGCAGCACTATTTATTTACATCAATGATTAATAATGAAATTATCATATGGAATAATTTATGCTTTTCACAGTGATGACAGCCATATTATTTGACATAATTAAAAGGAATAACTCAAAGCCCATGTTTTTGTGTCAATGTGAACCTTTCACTTTGTAATTGAATGTTATGGTTTAACTGCTGTCTACTGAACTCCTTTTTCACTCACTCATTCATTATCTCTTTTAGTCACTCGCTCACTTAATATTTAGCTATCAGCTTTCCCAGTCCATTTACTCTGCCTGTCCTCCAGGCATTGTGGGAGGCAAACCATAACGGTGTCACATTTCACTTGACGGCTCTTTGATACATATTTGTGGTCCAATTGTGGTTAACTTGTCAGTTTGGTGTGTCAGTGCTCCAGCCCAGGAAACCAATGATCCATCCAGTGGATCATGTGGCCATCATTGGAGGGATGCCGGTTTTTAGTTGCCTCTGCTGTCTTATTAAATATGAGACTTCACATCATACAAATTGCCCAGCCTTGTTTGACTTGGTAAAACGTAATTTGGCAAAGCTCCTCGGGTGTGATTATTTATTACTGCTCACATACAACTTTTTATGTTTTTTTTGGGAAATATATCCTGAGATGCTCACAATCACAACTTAAAATTTGTACCCAATCATTGTTAGGACATCAATTAATAGTGCCTGTCTCTGTATGCCATTGTTTCCCAGCAGTGGGCTTCTTCCGAATGCTGTGCTGCCTCCGTCCCTGGACCACAACTACGCCCAGTGGCAGGAGAGACAGGAGCTTTCCCGCGCTGAGCTCCCCCACCTCATGAAAAAGATCATCCCAGCTCCTCGGCCCAAGACCCCTGGTGAACCAGATTCTCCAGCCTCCCCTCCCTCTCTTCCTCCATCTCTACCCCCACCACCCCCACTCCTTCCTGGTAAGGCAATCTGTAAATATATGCACAAATACTTCCATTCACACTGATTTTGCACATCTTGTCACTTAATGGTTTTCTCATGAATTGTTCTCTTCAGATCGCGACGACAGCCCAGAGCTCCCTCCTCCGCCAGGCACAAGTGATAACAGGCAATGTGTTCTGTGTCTGAAGTATGGAGACGAGAACACTAATGTGAGTCAGGAAACTGCTTGGACTCTCTTTAACACACAGAAGAATGACTTTGTGTCACTTGTAACACGGCTGTTTGTTTCAGGAGGGTGGCAGGCTGCTGTACATCGGTCAGAACGAGTGGACCCATGTGAACTGCGCTCTGTGGTCTGCTGAAGTGTTTGAAGATGACGACGGCTCTCTGAAGAATGTTCACATGGCTGTTCTCAGGGGAAAACAGCTGGTAAGATACCTAGTCCATCACAGGTTCCCACTCTCTTTTCAGTGGTTATTTATTAGACAGATTTACATTTACGACCTGTTGTAACCTGTACTTTTTATTCAGCGCTGTGAGAAGTGTCAAAAGCCAGGGGCCACAGTTGGCTGCTGCCTCACTTCTTGCACCAGCAACTACCACTTCATGTGCGCACGCCAGTGCCACTGTGTCTTCCTGGAGGACAAGAAAGTCTATTGTCCAAAGCACAGGGACCTCATCAAGGGAGAAGTAAGAACATTTTCATTATTATACTGTGTATGTCTCTTGTATAGAGGAACCATGCCAGACCAGGAACTGCGACTTGATGATCTTACTTTCATCTTCTACTTTCCTATGGTTGTGTTTTATTATTTCTTCAGGTGGTGTCTGGGTTTGAGGTGACCCGCAGGATCCTGGTGGACCTGGAGGGCATTCGTCTCAGGAGGAAGTGGCTGGCAGGACTGGAGCCTGAAAATGTTCACATGATGATAGGTAGGTCGATAACGGGTAAATGTTGGTTGATAAACAACTTTTTCCCCCAGTGTCTCTTGAATGCTGATTTAAACGCTGTCATTGCAGGCTCCATGACCATTGATTGTTTGGGGATACTGACTGAACTCTCAGACTGCAAGCGCAAACTCTTCCCTGTAGGATACCAGTGAGTTTACAATTTTTAATTTTACCTTTTCACTTCTCTGAAAGTCTTCTCGAAGTCCTCTCTTAAGACCATTATTATTCTCCCTTCAGTTAAAGTACATCTGCTGGAGGAAACTAAAATTGCAAACTGAATAAATTCTCTTCTCCCCAGGTGTTCAAGGGTGTACTGGAGTACCTTGGATGCTCGAAAGCGCTGTGTGTACACCTGTAGGATCCTAGTTTGTCACCCTCCTGTGGTCGAGTCTGACCTGATAAACATGATGGCTCGTGAGGAGAATCGCACGATAGCACACAGCCCACCTCACATAGCAGGTAAACTACTGACGATGGTGTTTTTGTGGCGGTAATGGATCGCTCTCAAAATTAGTTTTTCTTAATTTAATTTATTTTATTTACCAAGGGCATTGCATATTAATCAACATTTCAGTTTCCACCTCAATGTAAATGTGTCAGTTATCTAGAGAGATAATTTTCCGTCTGTGGTCCTTGAACTTTAAAGTTTTCCAAAAACTTTTTATCTGGGAAAACCATGTCAAACTAAATATTAATAAGAGCAGAGTATATATACATACTTTAAAACAGGTCTGGAGGGGAACTGAATCTCAACTGTGTTTTGTGTCAATTTCTCCTTCTTGCTTATCTAGATTTTCCAGATCCATTTCAATCCCCAAGGCGCTCTGACACCCTTTCACCTGCAAATACACCCAAGCTCAGGGTTTACACCAGGAACCGGCACCCCAGCTACCCACCTTGTCAGCGCTTACTCGGCCCCAGGCCCATGCCCTCTCCAGGTATGACTTTGCATGTCTCTTTTTGTTTAGAATTTGGTTATAGATTTGCAGATCATTTTGATATTTCTTTCTAGATATGAATTTCACTTTTCAGCAGTCCTGGCTTTTCACAGAGTAGTCTCCATTTCAATTTCCATTTATTTTGTTTTGTAGGAGGTACCTCTCAGCCCCAAAGCCATGAGATTGTGACAGTCGGAGACTCCCTGGTGAACCCCGGCATGCGGAATATTGACTCACGTCGGCACAGCTCCCCTTCTCTCTCTCCTCCTCCCCACCAGCTGAACAGACAGAGATTGGTGACTTCCCCATCTCAGGTTGTGCCACGACCCCTTACCTCACCCCCTCCCCTCATCCCCTCCCCTGCCAGAGACCCTGAAAAGTCCAAACACCTCAGCAAAGAATCAGCAAAATGTCCAGTCCAGAGAGATGATGAGAAAGGTAGACTGTTCTCCACAGACAGAAATAGACATCAACCAAACAAAGACCAAGGGTTGAGAGATGCAGACAAGGGGTGGGTGTCAAGTCAGGACCAAGCTTCTAAGGATTCTGACAAGAATAGATCATCCAGAGAACTTGGGGAAAAAGACTCTGACAAGGGCGAAATATCAGCCAAAGAGTCAGAAAAGAGGAGACCGTTGAGTAAAGACTCAGGTGTGAAAGAATCTGAGAGGAGACGACCGCCCAGTAGAGATTCGGAAAAGGGGAGACAGACAAGCCGAGATTCAAGCAATATTGTAAAAGATAAAAGCAAATCATCCTCTAGAAATCCCAACTATAAAGACATCGAAAAAGCTAGGTCTCTAAGTAGAGATGCAGGGCTAAGGGACTCTGAGAAGCAGAGACAACACTCCAGGGAAACTGGAAAAGACTCAGGCCAAGGTAAAGACAGACCATCTAGCAGAGACTCTGACAAGGGTAGACCTCCCTCTAGAGATTCCAGTTGTAGAAGCACAGAGAAAAACAAAGACTCTGGCTCAGGGAAAGATAATAACCCTGGCAGTCAGTCCAAACAGACTGGAGGTGAGAGTAAGAGCCCCAGACTGGCACCTGCAGGCTCAGGCCAGTCCTCCCCTCCTGTGGGCACTGCTGTTCTCACTGGTCAGCAGAGAGGTGGCAGCACCAAGCAGACCGACAAGCAAGGGAAACACGGAGGCAAAGACCAGGATGTCTCTGCAAGTCTGTTGCCTCGTCACCGGGCCACCCCAACCTCTAATATCACCCAGTCTAAGGACAAGCCCAGCTCAGGGAAGGAGAGTAGTAGTGGCACTGGAAATGTAATGCCAGCTTCACCCCATAAGGACTCTGTAGTTGGGAAATCTGGCTCCCCACAGTCTTCATTTCAGAAATCCACTTCACGGAAATCAAATGATTACTCATCAGGTCCAGCCACAGCAGCAGCTATGAAGCCTGTGTGGCCATCAAGGACACCAGCAGAAGATGAAGTTGTCAAGCGAGGCTCCATGCACCTGGCCTCCACAGCTGCAGCCTCAGCTGCCAAAGAGAAACACCCCAAAGTTAAGACGGCAGGCAGCAGAGAGTTGTCCAAAGACCGGGAAAGAGAAAAGACTCTCCAAAACAGCAACAACAGCAACAAAAGCCCCCTTCTCAACAATAATACTAAAGCTACTGGCAGCGCCAATGCACATGCTACAAACCCCAGCTCTCACAACAGCACAAATAGCAAAGCTCCAGTGCTCGGTAACAGCACCAAAGCCCACGGGAAGGCTCAGGGGGAAAAGCTTGAGAACCAGGGAGGGGACAGGTCAGTCTCAAAGAGCAGAGAGAATTACTCCTGTCCTGAGAGGAAGAACAGCTCCAGCCTGGACAACTTACAGCAGCTGCAACCGGGTGGTTTAGCTCCAGAGAAAGGAGTGAAGATCTCTTCCCAGTCTCACACCAAACCAACAACCAACCAGCTGCCATTGTCCACTAGAGAGAAGAAGAGACCAGTCAAACCCCCGACTGTAACGCCACTAAAGACTGATATCAAGACTGACCCTAATGGGACCAGCACTGTTGGTGGTATTTCTTCCTCCTGTCCCATGACTACTACCTCCAATGTCTCTCCTGCCGGCCAGGGGACCGGTCGCTCTGCCCGCCCAGCTCTCTTCTCCTCACCGTCTGCCAGCAGCAGTGACAGTTCTGAATCTGACACTCAGACTCAGATGGAGGAGGAGGATTTGCGCAAGGAGCACTCACTCAGCGAGCTACGAGACCACCACAGCCTCCTCACCCAAGGCACAGAGGATGAGGGTGACGGCCCAGAAGATGACCGAGGCATGGATGATAAACATCACGAGGATGACAGTGACGGGTCAGGGTCAGCGAAGCGGCGCTACCCTCGGCGCAGTGCCCGTGCACGCTCCAACATGTTTTTTGGCCTCACACCTTTCTATGGGGTTCGCTCGTACGGCGAAGAAGACCTTCCTTTCTACGGCAGCGGGGATGGAGCTGGCGCCGTGGTTAAGAGGAGGACCGGTGGCCGCAAGAAGTCAGCTGAGGGGCAGGTGGATGGAGCAGATGATATGAGCACCTCTTCTTCGTCAGGGGACAGTGGAGAGGATGATGACAGCGCAATGAAACAGAGGAGTAAAGACCCCTACTACTACAACTTCACTCGGACAATAATAAACCCTGGTGAGGCCCTACCGTCTATAGAAGGGATCGACCGGTGTCTGGGACGGGGATCCCAGCTTCAGCGCTTTCTAAAAGACGAGGAGCAGCAACAACAAAGGGCACAAGGAAAGGCTGAAGAGGACATGCTGAGTGCTCTGTAAGTACACACACTTATTTTTGATAGAATTATTGTCTGGAAGTTATTTGTGTTTATTTTCTGTTGTCTCTAATAATGCGTCATATTGTCTTTGCTGTGTTTGACAGGACCTTAGGCAAGCAGCGTATTGGCCAGCTCGACGGTGTTGATGATGGATCAGAGAGCGATACCAGCATCTGCACCACCAGCACCACCACCACCACTACAGCCACCTCTTCTTCCACACCACATAAAAGTGCTCCCAAGAGAAGGGGCAGAGAAAGACACACTGAAAAACCTGACTCCCATGACTCGAGCAAGGAGGCTGACAACAGCGGTGGAGCTGTAAGCGGAAACACGCGGGAAGGCAGAAAGAACCAGAAAGAAAACTGTCTTCCTCTTGGAGGCGGGGCAAAATCCCAGCCGCAGAGTCAGAGTCAGGATCCTCTCGAGGCCCAACTGTCCCTCAGCACAGACCTGCTTAAATCAGACTCTGACAACAACAACAGTGATGATTGTGGTAACATTTTGCCATCAGATATCATGGAGTTTGTCCTCAACACACCTTCCATGTCAATGCAGGCTCTGGGTCAACAGTCTGAGCCATCCTCCTCAGAGCTGCTCCTGGATGACGGCTATGTTGGAGTGGATGGCAACCGGCCCAAAGACATCCTGTTTGATGACTTTTCCCAGCAGCTGCCCAGTGCTGAGAGTGGAGCTGTAGTGGAGAGTAGTGTGAATAGCTCCATATCTGTAGAGGAGCCATATCTTCCTTTGGAGCTGCCATCTGATCTCTCTGTCCTGACCACACGCAGCCCCTCTGTCAACACCAGTCAGAACCACACTGCTGGGAGTCTTATCTCAGATCCTACAGACCGTACCATGCTGGGCTTAACTTCTGACCCAGAGACGATCCGTGGAGAAAAGAATGGGGACAAGAAAAGAGCAGGGCCGGGTGTGTCCCCATCAGAGAATCAGCATGATGCTACAACTTTGGGAAACAGGGACACGCAGGTCACAGAGGGTCACATGACTCCTGAGCAGTTTATTCCCAGCCCTGCCATTGGCCAGGTGGTTGAACCTCCAGGTAACCAGGATGTTCCCAGGAGTTCTGGTACCCCTGGTTTGCCAAGTTCACCCTCCCTGCCTCTTCAGGGTCAGAAGTACATCCCGGCATCAGCTGTAGTTGCAGGCAGCCCCAGTACAGTTCCTGGCCCAGGACCATCCCAGACTCAGGTTTCTAGCCCAGCAGTCATCAAACCAGCCCCTGACAAGCTCATTGTGGTCAATCAGCAGTTCCAGCCTCTCTATGTTCTCCAGACCGTCCCTAATGGTGTTGCCCAAAAAATGAGTGCCACAGGAGTGATGGACGCTGGCTCTTCAGCAGTGCTGAGCTCTATGACACTTACCACAGGGCTGAATACTGCTTTATCCACAGCCCAGTCAATATTTCCTGCTGGTGGCAAAGTCCTGGGCACGATGGCTCACCCCTCCCAGATTCACACCTTTACAGGAGCTACACAGACGGGCTTCCAGACGGGAATCCCCAGCACCACCTCAGGGCTTCTCATTGGGTTGCCCCACGACCAGTCCCAGATTCTGGTCTCGGAGGCTGGTCGGCCGCACGAGCTCGGTCCCAGTGTTGCCATAGTGTCCAGTCCTTCCTCCCAGACTATACTCGCGTCTGCTCACGGCAAGAAGAGGCCCATCTCTCGTCTTCAACCAAGAAAAAGCAAAAAGCTGGCCCGCTCCCGTAGCCAGCCTACTCTGGCCCCGTCTGAAGTGGGCCCTTCCAACATGACACTCATCAACCTGTCTTCCCCTCAGATTACTGCTGGCATCCCTGGCCAACCTGGTGGCCTGGTTGAGTTGAGCACTCTCTCCACTTCCCAGCGCAAGGTCCCAAATATTATCAAGAGACCAAAATCGGGTCGGGTTATGTACTTGGATCCCACTACTCTCATTCAGCAGAGGATTCCCGGTACTGCCCAGCCTGGTATCCTGGGCCATGATTCCTCCACTCACCTTATACCTTGCACAGTCTCTGGTCTCAACCCCAATCAGTCAGTGCTAAATGTTGTGTCCCTGCCCTCTAGTGGCGCTACTGGCCTTCTTGCACCAGGATCAGTGTCCCTCTCCACCCCTATCCTCAGCTCTACTGAGATCACAGGGCCAATTAGCAACCTCCTGTTCAAAGCAAGTCCACATGGCTTGGGCCTCCAATCAGCAGGAGCTCCACTGATATCACACCTCAGCTCCTCTGTCCAGACATCTATTGCCGGCAGCATCTGCGTCCTACCCTCCCAACAGACTATCAGCATGGCTGTCAATCAGCAAGGAGAGACAGAAGTTAGTAATATCCACTTACAGCACCAATCTCAGCATATTAACAGAGCCCAGACTGTGGACTCCAGTCCAAACACCACTGTTACTTTAGCCACCTCGCTAAGCTCTGCCAAGAGACGTGTTGTTGGAGTGTTCACCCAAACACAAACCTCTACACACTCCCAGAGCAGTAGAACAACTCCCATCTCCAGATCTTCAGAACAAAGGCCGCCTAACTCGACCACTTCAGGAGCAGAAAAGGGCAAACCGAAATCAAAGAGGAGCAGGCAGAGTCCTGACATAACCAGTGTGAAAAAGCTCAAGGCCTCTCAGGCAGAGGAGCATCAAAGCAACCCTGCAGGAAGACATCCCTCAAAGCCAAGGTGAGACAGTTGTTATTCTGGCTGCTTGAGATGTATTGTGTTTTCGGTTTATTCCTATTTACATGAATAAACCTTCTAAAAAATGTTAGGTGCCATAATATATGGAGAATAAAGACAGTTTTTTTTGTCATGAGATACATTGTACAAGGTCCGTATGATCATAAAAAAGCTGGAAAAATGAAAATTTTGGAAAACTCATGGACGTTTGCTTCATAAATACCTCAACTAAGAAAAATATACTGTTTAAATAGTACTTAAATGTGCAGGCAGGTCAGTTACGTCACTTAACGGTGTTCTCTGCATGGGGTAACGTCTTTTGGCTGCTGATATTGGGGCTAAATTACTTTGAAACCCACTAGCCACAGTGGCTGGTGAGCAACATTTTTTTTATTTCAAGCCCTGACTACACATTAGTTTTGAAGGTACAAGCTTGCCTTTTCAGGTCATATTCCCAGACAGCCATTGTTTGTCATTCATTTTTTTTAAGATATACTGTGGTACATTTTTGGTAGATTTTCATTCTTATTTTTTCATGTATGCACAGACGTTTCAGGACATATATGGTCATGAAATCTTTTGGATAAAACCCTGATTGTAATTAATTGTGAATACAAGAACAGGATTGTGTTTATGCTTTATTCTTGAGATGCTTCTTTATAACAAACAGATTGTTTGTACACAATTATATTTTTAGTCACTGTACAGTTTGGTTCGGGTACAGAGAAGTGAAATAGCTCATCTTGACTGAAACTATAACTCCCAATTGGTCCCTAAAGTACTTCCGCGTAAAATGTATTATATATACATTATATAATATACATTTTGAGCCTCTCTTATCGTCTTTGCAAGCAGTTCCAAAGAGCTGAGCTCCCCCGAACCCATGGATACAGGCAAGCCTGCAGACAAGGCAACCAACAAGAGGTATGGGGTCATCCATGCTAGGTGCCCAATTTCATACTTAATATATGAAAGAGTTCTAATGCTTGCCTATAATCTTTTCCAGTGTGCTTGGTAAAAAGAAGACATCTGATAGTCCCGTGTTACCGGGGAAAGTAGTGGGGAAAGACAAACCATCTGCAGCTGGCGGAGCAGGGTCTCTTCCTGTGGCTTCACCACCCGACCAAGACGGCAACAGCAGGGACACCAGCCTGGATAGCAAACCCAAGAAGGGCATCATCTTTGAAATCTGCAGTGAGGACGGCTTCCACATCCGCTGTGAGAGTATCGAAGGTGAGAGGATAGGACTTTGTTTCCTTTGGCAAAAAGGTCATATAATGTGCTTTTAAAGTTGATTTAGCTATATTGAGTAGCTTGTTGCCCATAAATATAGAGCACAGGGCTATTTGCAGTCACAGAGAAACAATGTCCTCTTTGTTGCAAAGTGTTTAGACTACATTTCTAATACAAATCATTACTGAGAATACAAATCGCGTCTCACTTCCTGACTACACTCGACGTTCTTTGTCAGAACTAAAGAATTAGTGCAACTACAACATGTACACAAAAGGTTACATTTCAAATATATGCCACACATGCATTCAAATAAAGGTGATGAAAAAAAGATTAGAATAAGAGCTGTTGATGCGTGTGAAATATTGAACATACGTTGTGCATGAAATGCTGAGCTGTCTTGTCCTAACTTTGCAGAGGCTTGGAAATCCCTGACTGATAAGGTGCAGGAAGCTCGCTCCAATGCACGACTCAAAGAGCTCTCTTTTGAAGGTGAGGCATCACTCTGACTACACCACAAAACAAAGAATAGATGCGTTGTTGTATCTGCAAAAAAATGTATTGTGGACGCTTTCCTTTGCTCCTCCCAGGTGTGAATGGATTGAGGATGCTGGGAGTCGTCCACGAGGCAGTGGTCTTCCTGCTCGAGCAGCTTTACGGCTCCAGACACTGTCGGAGCTACCGTTTCCGCTTCCATAAACCAGAGGAAACCGATGAACCTCCCATCAACCCCCACGGGTCGGCTCGTGCAGAGATCCACCACAGGTTGGTTGGACACACACACACACACACACACACACACACACACACACACACACACACACACACACACACACACACACACACACACACACACACACACTGTGGAGTGTGTACCAAGACTGTTCTTCCATCACAGGGCCTCGATGTAGGGAGATTGTAGCAGACAGATAAATACTAAACACTGTATTGTAACAAGCTTCCGTTACCACCGTGGGTTTCCCTCAGCACAATGAAGCCCAACACACTCAAATAGCATTTATCAACGTTTTTATTATCACCACTGTCCAGGCTGCCCTCGGACATGCGCTCTCCTGCTGTGCCTCCGAGCACACCCGCCGTGTACGCTTGTTCGTGGTCCGCTCTGCCGCTCGGACAGACTGTGCTCCCGAGTCTCCTTCTCCATCTGTTCTTCCATCACTACTGAAGTTTATCTAGCAGAGAAACACAATCAAAGATTGATTTCAGCTGAGGCCAATTAAGCCTCTTCCCTGTCCCCTGTGCAGCTGAGCCCAGCCACGCCCCGCCACCACATGTATATTGTACACACTGTTGATAAACAATGTTGGAAATATGAGCACAACCCAAAGATTGGGTAAATGATTCATTGGCCGATTGGGAAACCAAGAACCTTCTTTCTGACTTTAATGCTCCTAATTAGAAAATTGGTTTTAATCAAACTTGTAACCAAACCTGTTTGGATCCTAGCGTTTGTGTTTCTGACTGATGCCTATTACATCTGTTTGCCTTCCAGGAGGTCTGTATTTGACATGTTCAACTTCCTGGCCTCAAAACACCGCCAGCCTCCTGAGTACAGGCCGCAAGAAGACGACGATGACGAAGGGCAGCTGAGGACTGCCAGGTCAGTTACTGCGCCCACAAGATTTTTTATTTATTCACAGTCATTACAATCGGTCATTGTGCTGCTGCAACACCTGAATTCCCTCCTGAGGATCTTGTCTTACATTATCTGACCTGATCTTATTATCTGAAATTGAGAGTTAACAGTTTATAAAATATAATTTTGTCAAGATGGTTTCATAAGACCACAACATTTATTTTTGTTGCAGGCGTGCCTCCATGGAGCTCCCACTGGCTGTGAGATTCAAACAGCTCAAGGCCACCTCTAAGGAAACTGTTGGAGTCTACAGGTTAGATCGGGGGGGCTTAATCTGTCAATCATTTATAAACAATTTACAATTCTGTTGATGAAAAGTTTCACAAGATGTAGATGATGTTCAATAGCTGGGTTTCCACAAGGAACTAAAAGGTTCCTTCAGACTATTGTTGTCTGTATTTCCAAAGACCAGAGAGGCTGATGAGGAATACTGGTGGTCGCAGGGGTAAACACACTCTGCAGCCTTTAGTTCAGTGAGCCCACCTGTTTCATCTAATTATCATGTTCAAATACAACCATGGTTCTATCTCACTGCGACAACGTTTACTGCTGCTTAGTATTTACTGATGCTTGTTGGATGTAATGAATGAAATGCAGGGGGTGAAAATGAAACTAAGACCGTCTGTCTCCACAGTAAATCATCTGTGTGTGTTTGATGGTTATTTATTTGTACTTTTGAACGTAACCGGCATGAAACATTTTGTTCCCACTCACAGCAATGCTGTGTGATGTTTCTCTCTTTTTTTTTTTGAGTTGGGAAGCCGAAAGCCTAGTTTAACTTTACATTTAGTGTCAAACAAAGACAAATGCTCTCCCCGTCTCCTAAAATAGTCCTAAATTGACACAAGAGTGCTTCCTTGTTTTATGAATGTATCCTTACATGAGTTGAAGCAGAGGTGCTTTATGTGTATGACCAATCAGCAACATCATCCTTGCAAATCCCACCCCGAACATTCTCACATCAGGGATTTTTAGCTTTTTAAAATTTCCCCGGAACTTAATTTTGACCCTGAACTCTGTGGTTGAAACACAGGGAGTTCCCCACAAGGTTCCTAGTCCCGAGGGGAAGTCCTGTGGTCGAACGGAAATTTTGAGACATTTGCCGTTGGATTTCCCTGTCACATTTCCCTTTGTCGTTTATAATTAATGAGATCAGTTGTGGTTGTCCATGATCTTGATAAACTTGAAGGTATAAAAAAGGCAGATGGCCTAAACAATATCAGCATCTACATATGCAGGCTAAAGCCGTTACTGGGATTCAATTCCAAATACTTTATCCCTCTGCAGGTCTCCCATTCATGGCCGAGGTCTGTTCTGCAAGAAAACCATTGATGCAGGGGAGATGGTCATTGAATACTCTGGAAATGTCATTCGGTCTGTGCTCACTGACAAACGGGAGAAATATTACGACGGAAAGGTGAGAGCTAGGGAATGAACTTTGAGTTTAAAATGTATTCATTTGGTGAACTTAAACAAATGCAAAAAACATTGGGAGCATACTATAACATACATTAAACTTCTGTCTTCACTTTTCTCAAAGGGGATTGGCTGCTACATGTTTCGCATCGACGACTATGAGGTGGTAGATGCCACGGTGCATGGCAACGCCGCCCGCTTCATCAACCACTCCTGCGAGTCCAACTGCTACTCTCGGGTCATCACTGTGGATGGCCAGAAGCACATCATCATCTTGGCCTCTCGGCGCATTTACTGTGGGGAGGAGCTAACCTACGACTACAAGTTCCCTATTGAGGATGCCAGCAACAAGCTGCCCTGCAACTGCGGTGCAAAGAAGTGTCGCAAGTTCCTCAACTGATATCTGAACAATTTAAAGAGGACTTTTAGTCTGTTGATCAGCAGTGCCACGACGTTCTGAGGTCCTCCTTACCGGGGGTTTGCCGTGGCACTGGCTTTATGTCCATTTCCTGGGTCCGGTTCATGTAGGACCACCGCTGCCAACAGGCCAGTGTTTCTGCTGCTGGTGTTGGCAGAACACAGCAGAGGCAGCGGTCGTGGGTCGTACTGTACATACAGGAAGGGCCATTTTGGAGGAGGGGCCACTTGTAGAAATTCAAACATATTGTGCCTCCTTTTGTCTCATTTACATTTGGCATGGGAAGTTTCGCCTTCAGAGGTCAGTTATGAAACGGTTTGAGCCTTCACAGCATTGCAATATAACAATAACTTTAATTTACATTTGGATGATAAAGTTATCCCTTCATCATTTTTTACATTGGCCCATCCTCCTTCATTTTCTAGAAGTATGTTATGGTCCACTAATGCTGAGATGTAAACTTAGAAGAACAAAAATTCAAGAACTTGGTTCCATTATTACACCAAAGTGCAATTTGTTGAAGGGACTTGGAACAGTAATTTTAATAGAAAGAAAAATTAGAAACTTGTTAGTATTTCTGTTTTTTGTTTTTGTTTATTTTTATAAATCTCAGTGTCAGCTATAATTGATGCACATCTCCCTGTCTGAATGTGCCCTGATGCCTCCAGAGCCGTTGTGATTTACTGAACCTTTCCCCCTTGAGCGTGTGTACATTTAACACTGTAAATAGGAGCTGCTTGTGAATAAGCAGCCTGAGAAGAGCTGTACAGGTGGAAACACTAGGGGGAGCAGTGGCCACAGAAAGGGAGAGAGAAAAAAAAAGTCACAGGGGTAGAAATGTAAATTTGTTTAAAAAGCAAAAGGTTATTTTTGTCCGTTCGTGTAAAGGGTGATCTCTGAGGTCGATACCATCCGTTGTACTTAAATTGACTTTAAGTCTGACAGCTTGGTAGCTATGTAGACATGTAATTGATGGGATTAAGCCTCTGGCCTGACAGAGCGAGGCAGCTAGAGATTCTGGTGGACTGACAGCCAAGGGACCGGAGAACCCTACTGATGTGCTTTAGTAGACATATTTATAATTGATTTTCGGAGCTGTGATCCAGATACAGCCGTGGATCTTACAGAAACATACAGACATGTGCATGCTGTTATCAAAATTGATTTTGGTAATTATACAACCTCGGACTTTTGAATCACGTTCCAAATTACAGCAGCAGAGAGAACCAAACATCACGCCCTTGAATTGACTTTTCACACAGCTTGTTTTCTTCTTGGCCTGTTGTGATAACCGTTACTTTGGAAAATGTTTTTTTATTTGTATTAAGTCTTTTTTAGTCTTGTCTGTTATCTTTTTTATTATGGACAGGGAAATATCATGCTTGCTTTTAAAAAACAAATGTAAATAATGTATATTTTTCTACAAAAAGACTTACAAAGCACTCACTAGTGAATAGCACTTAATGATGGTATTTATATTTTTAAAAAATTGTATTTATTTTATTGCCATTTTTGTAGGAAATAGAGGTTTACAAACACTAATGCTTGGTCTCTATGTTTTGTATTCCGCTGCCTTTTCAAAGTTGTTTTTTGTTTTTATTTTTTTTTATTTTTTATTTTTTTTTTTATTTGTAGCCTGAATGTTTTCTTTGATTCCAAAGACTGACACTGGTCTGTGGCTTGGTCCGTTGAGTTCAGTCCACCAGTTGCTCTTTTATCTATCCCGGGCCGTTGCGTCGGAGCTGACGTTATTTTTTATTGTTCCAGTTCTAGCTGGCAGTATGGCAGTCGTGAACTATTATTATGCACTTGAGAGAGTTAAGATTGTTGATCCCTAGCAGATATCTCCTCTCTCCAGCCTTATTGTCTCCACACCACATCACACCGAGAATCAAGTCCACTTACAGGCTGCTGCTACCAGGCAGTCTTATCGAAATGAGTCGTTTTGTTTTTCTTGCCACTAATCAACCATTGGCTCACAGCCAAGTGGCACGTGTTTAAAATCCAACAGGAGATCCATCAAACAGTTGTGTCCCTCTGCAGACTAAAAACAAAGAGGTGCCTTTATTTTAATGCTATCAACAAGCATTCATCAGACCCCTGTCGAGCCAATCCGTTTATTAAAGAAGCCACTTCGTCCTGGTGACCACTCATCTGTGCTCACCGGCGTTTAGAAATCACTTTTTATTCTCTCAGTCACTGTCCTTGTGGTTTGCCTTAGTTGTAAATGAGCATGCCTCTTCTCTCTCACAAGCCTTCATGTCCTGGGCGGAATATCTGATGAGAAGGTTTAGGAATGACTGCTTTCACTATGCGATTAAAGTCAATGTTTTTGTCCCTTTTTAAAAAAAAAAAGAAAATTAAGTTATTGTTGTCCGCCGTTCATGCTGACTTCGTTATCACCTAAAGGCCGTTAGCAGTTACTCCCACACTGCTTCTTGTTGTGAGCTGAAAAAAGAAATACGACCCACACATGATTTGCACTTTAGCTGTGACACAGGCACTGAATAGACGTAGGAAAACTCTTTCACCAGACAGACAGTACAGCTCCAACGCTGAAACCACAAGCACAGATGGTCACTGAGAATACTTTGAGTTTGTGCATCAGGCCCTGATATAAGAACTGAGTTTGGTCATCTTGGGTTGGTCTTGATGACTCCTGAAAGAGAGATGTTTGAGGCTCTAGCCAAGTGCACTTGACTCCCTTTTCTTTTTTTTTCCTGCAACAAAGTGAAGGCAGGGACCACGCCAGCAGCCCTCTCCTTCCTGAAGGTGCAGTGTGTACAAACCTCGGCTGTGCTTTTCCATTCGGGCCTGAAGATCAGGCGCCCCCCCAAACCCTGGCTGACTGGCCAGCCTCGTGGTTGTACAGCTGCACCTCCATTGGGCTCGCTGAGTTCAGCTGCTAAGGTCAACAATGAATGTATATTCCTTCACGTCACCGGATAATGTTGATGCTTTGTCGGCTACATTTGTTTTCAGTTCTTGTGTCAACAACCCTGGTAGAGATATGAACAATGTGTAGATGTGACCTCAAACTGGGCAGCATCGGTTTTCATTTCAGCACCGGGAATAATACTGAAGTGTGAACAGCAGTGGCATTTCTATCTGCAGGACAACAAGTTCTTACTGGGTTAGCTCTCCGCTTCACGCTAGCATCGGTGATGACAGGTTTACTGATGCCAAGGGCTCTGTCTACGGCTCTCACTCCTCGAGATCCACGTCTGAATTTTCAGTGAACAATAAGTCATTTATTTCACTGTCAAACGGCATATATATACGATAAGGAAATGGTCTCTGTTGTTTCTTTGGACTTCATTTTACCACGCCACACCAGTGGTCCTTCTCCGTCATTATCTGTAACTATAGTATAAATACATAAACAATATTATACGGAAACATGCATAGCAATTTCTTGTACTTTAGTATCTATACAATATATGGAATGGACAGACAAACTTAGTTACAGTAGCAAAACAGCAAATTTATAACGGTTAATAGCAATGTTTCAATGTTCTCTATAATGGTTTTGTGTTACAGTACTATCAGATGAAACTAACGTGCATCATTCTTTTGTATATTGATATCCAGTACCAATTTTGCTGTGCCTGTGAGTGTTCCTTCATCAATGAGGAGCACTGCAGTTTTGCTTTTCAAATTTCTTTCTGGAAAGGAACGTTCTTTATGTGATGACAACTGTAACTGTATTAATGTGGTTGTGAACTTCTTGAGGTCAGCCATTTTGTCCCCCCCCCCCCCCGACCCCCGACCCCCCTCTGGTTGTTGTAGTGAATGTTTTTCCGTTTTTTCTTTGTATGTTTTAACAGGGACTTTTTAGACGGCTTACTTGATGTGGTATAAATTAAGAGTTTGGTCTGTGGAGACTGTCCAGGAGTCCCACCAAAATGGCGTTTTCCCATTTTGGAAAATCTCTCACATGTCTCCCTGACGACCTCTCTCGCCTCCGAAGCTTTTGTTGTACTTATCATGTACTGGTTTTTTTTTTTTTTTTTTTTATAGAAAGTCATAATGCTGAGATAATGCTGATGTTGAAAACATTTTGTTTATTTATTTTGTGCAACATCCACCCTGAATTGTTCTTTTACAAGTCATGGTTTGGGAGAGGTCTGACGAGTACATAACATGTATTTGTAATTTTCTAATTGTTTCTTGTGTATAGAAGTTATCAGCCTAGGATGGGATGTGGTGTCACAGGGGGAGCGGAGGGAAGGACATGCAAAAAAGAGGGATCATGGATCATGAACAGGCTTGTTTCTTATGCCTTGAATATACCTTTGTCTTATCAATATTCCTCCTGCTCTCTGTAATAATGGTATTCATGAGTTCAACAGTCATATTTTATCCCGTTTTAACAGTGTTCTTTCAATACACATCAACAAAATGAAGGAAAACCACCACAGTGAAAATAGACCACAAACTACTTGGTTGAATGTATAATTAGGAAACAAAGTTGTATATAAATGTAAAAAGAAAAGTTTCTAATCATGTTTATTTTCTATGCACTTTTTTTATTTAAGTGATAGTTTAAATAATAAACATGTCTCCTTTACTCTTTGTTGTCTCTTGCCTCCTTTACTGATTTACTGAAGTTCAGGACATGTCTTTCTTTTAATATTAAGGAGTAGGGCTGTTTCTGAGTTCACGCCCAAACTAAAACTGATACGTTTTTCAGCAAACCCAATCTCACTTTTGCTACAACTTTTCCACTGCCACCCACTAGAAATAAATTCAAATTGTTAGTTTGCCAAGTGGTCTAAATCAACAGTAAATCCTCTGAGCAGCAGTTTATTGACTCTTAACAGGAAATTAGCAGAACCAGTATGTGCTGATTCAGGTGCTGCTAATTCTAAACATACCTCAACCCCCCCTCATAAAGCCAGTGTTTTATCGTAAAACACTAAGCAGCCACACGTGTACAGTCAGAGCAGTTTCACTCTTTGTTTTCAGTGGGAACATATGTCACAGCAAATACATATTTTATATATGTATAACTGTAGGGTGTGTGCACATTTTCACAATCAAGTAAGTCATTTTGATTGCCTGTGTATAAATAAAACATAAAGATGTGTTGATTTTAATGACATGATTTATTGTATAGTAATTAAACTATTATACAAGTGGTTGGCCTGTGGACCAAATCCAGCCCTCTAGCAAAAATGTCCCCTTGACAAAAACTGAAACTTATCACGTTCAAGGTTTACAGATTTTATAGCTTACATACTTTTCACAAATCTACTGAAGATATAAATGTACAAGCCTCAAGTAAATCCATGTGATATCTCATACTACTCATAGCTGTGCCTCGTTCTGCACTAAGCTATTCCAACAGCACAAAGGTGTTGAAGTCCAATAAACATACCAGAATAATTAGACAGATAAATACTTAACCCACGTCGTTTAATTGTAAAACAAGTATTCCTTGAATTTAAAACAGTTTTAATTTCCTTGCTTGAGCCTTCTTGACCAGAACAGATCTGTGTCTCACAAACAAATAGGTGACAGTCCAACTGAAGTTGTATGCTGATGACATTGTATTGTAAGACAACAACAGTAGACTTTTATTCAACCATAACTGAAACTGTTTATCATTGTGGTAACCTGTCAATTACAGCTTTAGTCTCACAGGTAACATATATTTGCATGTACTAGTCATTGATAATTCTCGCTAAATACAAAGCAGCAGCTGTGGCTGATGGGAATGTTTGCAGTTATTTAATGTCAGTCTGGCATTTGTTGCACTCCTGTAACCCGAACCCTAACAGCAGTAGTTGTTGAGATACTTGGCTCAAAACCACAAATCACTCTAATGGTGGCGCTTAGGGTAAAAGTTAGGGAATCACCAAAGTCAGTAGGATTGTCTGTATGAATGTTGTATTGATCCATCAAATAGTTATTGAGACATTTCAGTCTGGACCAAAGTGGTGGAGGGATCGACGTTTCCATCCCGAGAGCCACTAACACGGCTTGAAAAATGATTGTTGGATACAAACAATTTTATCAGTCACTTATATTCTGAATTACAAGAAACAAACATGTGGAGAACATGAAAACCTATAAAACATTGGCCCATAGTTGAACATATTGCTGCCCCCTGTGTTACACTAAACACAGTCCTGCTGCGAGGCTTCATCCTGCTTATTATCAGGTCTCTGTCAGGAAAAACCTTTTTAATCAATGATTTTATTGTTAGGCACAAACTGGATTTTTTGTTTTTAACTGAAACTTGGTTAGACCAAGATACCAATGCAGCTGTTCTTATTGAATCAACACCTGACAACTTCAGTTTCATGAGTGAAACAAGAGCGCATAAGAAAGGAGGTGGAGTTGCTATTTTATTTAATGATTCTTTTCAATGCAAGCAGATGTCTTTTGGTCATTTTACTTCATTTGAATATGTGGCTATGAATTCCACTCAAACTTTATTCCTAAACATTTACAGACCACCTAAATACTGTGTAAGCTTCTTTGATGAGTTTACTGAACTGCTGTCCATAATTTGTATTGATTTTGATTGTGTTGTCATTGTTGGCGATTTCAATATCCATGTTGATAATCCCCAGGACAGAGGGTCTATGGAACTATGTGGTGTCCTTGATAACTATGATCTGACTCAGCATGTAACAGGACCAACCCACAACAAGGGGCACACTCTGGACCTAATCATCACCAAAGGTCTAAACATTTCCAAGGTTGCTGTGACTGATGTTGCGCTGTCTGATCATGTCTGTGTTTTCTTTGAGAGTACAATCTCCTTACACACAAATGTCAAAACCGAGGTTGTGACGAAGCGTTACATCTCTGAAAACACCAGTGAACTATTTATTCAGAAGTCCTCCTCCACACCAGCCCTCTCTTGCATCTCAGTCAATGAGCTTGTAGATAACTTCAATTCTAAAGTTAAAAATGTTATTGATGCCATTACACCCACTAAAGTGAAGGTTGTCTCGGGTAAGCAAAGATCTCCTTGGAGAAATACCACGCCGGTCAGAATAGAGAAGAGAGAGAGTCGGAAAGCTGAGCGCAGGTGGCGAAAAACTAATCTCCAGGTTCACTGTGACATCTATAAAAAGAGACTTCGCAATTATAATTTGGAACTTAGAAATGCAAGGCAGTCCTTCTTCTCTGACATTATAACCAAAAACAACAACAATACACGCGTCTTATTTGCTACCGTCGACAGGCTAACAAACCCTCCAGTGTCAGTAACTGCTGAGCTCCAATCCACCTGGGCTTGCAATCAATTTGCCTCCTACGGACAAAATTCAGAAAATTAGACAAGCAGTCGGTGCCTCCACATCAACTATAGGACATGTGTTGTCCCCATCTTTAAATAACATCCATTCAAATATCATGACACAATTTCATTCAATCAACCAAAGAAGCCTAGAAGACATTATACAACATCTGAAATCATCCTCCCGCTGCTTAGATATTCTACTGACACACTTTTTCAAAAATATTTCACACAAATTGTAAACACCTCCCTTCTCTCAGGTGTTTTCCCACAAGCCCTAAAAACTGCAGTTATTAAACCACTCCTAAAGAAGGCTAGTTTAGACCCCGCAATAATGAAAAATTATAGGCCAATATCAAACCTCCCATTTTTAAGTAAAATAATAGAAAAAGTGGTTTTTCAACAGCTGAACAACTTCTTAGCCGTAAATAATTGTTTTAATGTTTTCCAGTCCGGCTTTCGACAGCACCACAGTACTGAAACTGCTCTTGTTAAGGTTTTCAACGACATCAACTTAAACACAGACAGTGGCAGAATCTCAGTCTTAGTATTGCTGGATCTCAGTGCTGCATTCGACACGGTCGACCACGACATACTCCTAGACAGACTAAAAGTCTGGGTAGGCCTCTCTGGCGCAGCACTTAACTGGTTTGAATCCTACTTGAAGGACCGAGAATACTTTGTGTCTGTAGCTAATTACACATCAGAGCTGACTAGGGTGACGTGGTGTTCCCCAAGGTTCAATACTGGGGCCTCTTCTGTTCAACATCTACATGCTTCCACTGGCTCAGATTATGGACAACAACAAAGTGTGTTATCATAATTATGCAGACGACACACAAATCTACGTAACTATATCACCAGGGGACTATAATCCCATATAAGGGCTGAGTAAATGCATTGAACAAATCAACAACTGGATGTGCCAGAATTTCCTAAAATTAAATAAAGATAAAACAGAAGTAATTGTTTTTGGTAGCAAGGATGAACGATTGAAAGTCAGCGCTCATCTTCAATCACTGATGTTAAAAACCACAAACCAAGCCAGAAACCTAGGTGTAGTTATGGATTCAGACCTCAACCTGAACAGCCATATCAAGACAATTACAAAATCAGCCTACTATCACCTGAAGAATATAGCAAGGATTAGAGGACTTATGTCTCAACAGGAGTTGGACAAACTTGTCCACGCTTTTATCTTCAGTAGACTGGACTACTGTAACGGTGTGTTTACAGGTCTCTGTAAAAAGTCAATCAGAAAGCTGCAGCTCGAGTCCTCACTAAGACCAAGAAAGTGGATCACATCACTCCAGTTCTGAGGTCTTTGCACTGGCTTCCTGTCCAACAAAGAATTGACTTTAAAATCCTGCTGTTGGTTTATAAAGCACAGAATGGTTTCGGGCCTAAATACATTTCTGATCCCGACCCCTGAGGTCATCTGGGACCAGTCTACTTTCTATTCCAAGAGTCAGAACTAAACATGGAGAAGCAGCATTCAGTTTTTCTGCTCCACATATCTGGAACAAAGTCCCTGAAAGCTGCAGCTCTGCTGAGACCCTCAGCGCCTTTAAATCCAGATTGAAGACTCTTCTGTTTGCTGTTGCCTTTCATTGAACCAGATTCAAGGATCTTAATCAATTTCTGCATCTCACTACTGTATTTTATTTCTTAAACTGCACTGCAACTTTTATTCTATTTTTTAGCTTTTTAATGTTTTACTAACTGTTTTTAATGTTGTTTTTAATGTTTAAATGAATGTTCTTAATTGTTTTTAAATCTTCTTTCCTTTTGCATTATGTTTTGATGCTTAATGGTTTTATGTGAAGCACTTTGAATTGCCTTGTTGTTGAAATGTGCTATACAAATAAACTTGCCTTGCCTTGCCTTGCCTTGCCTTGCCTTGCCTTATTTTCTTTTTTCGCTTCAGAGATTAGACACTCCTCTACCATCTCCAGTTTTGGCACAGTTCTGGTCTGTTTGGGGTCACTGCTGCACGATAACAATGAAAACATGTTTTCCTTGGCCAAAATTCAAGGGAGCTGCTACATTCAACCGGCTCAAGTTTAGCTTCCTTGCCAAAAGGATATTAAGAGCTCTTGCTTTATCAATTTAACACTGCCAGTGAAGGATTCCAGGGAGGACAGGATTACTGTCAGAGAGTCTTGTCTGAGTGGGAGACTGATAATAAATAGGATGATGTTATCTGGATGGAGCAAATTGCCTCTTCTTGGAGGCCGATACAGAAAATCAGTCTAGAGTAGAGTAAAGAAAGTGTGATTGTATCTGTTCGCTTTTATGTCAGTTGATGTCTGTATTTATCTCTCTCTCTCTTCTGTCCTTAAGACTGTGGTGTTTTGTATAAATCTTGTGTAATAGAGCTCATTTTCTGCTGCAGTTTGATGTGGTTGTTTTTGCCTTTTTCTGACCACAGCCATCTGAACTCTGAGGTTACATCTTGAAGAGTTTCCCAAACACTGGTATGCAATCTTCCAAACATTAAACCCCTCCTTTCATATTGATTTGGTCACAATGTTGTTTCAGAGTTGGTTATTTCTCTTTTGTTTCTTCTGGATTAACATCAAATATTTTCCTCTGTCCTCCCTGTTCTCTCTCCTCCCATTTCCTAATTGGATTTCATTACCATTTCCTTTCGGTTTTTCCCAGCCAGACGCTCTGGTTGGGAGGAACGGCTTTCACTAGTTTCTCTTTGATGCACTCAAACATCTGCAGCAGCAGCTCCCAAAGACTTCACACTACATCGTCTGGTAAGTTAAGTTAAGTTTTCTTTCCTGATTTGTGAGTGAAAGTTGCTTTTCGGTGTTTCAGGACACACAGGTGAAGTGTACACGTCATAGAGTTGAGATATGTCTGAAGGCTTTAGTGTTGAGAAATTAAGTAATGGCAACTTTTTCCCTTCAGATCAACCCATGTACATTCGTTTAAAGTGTATCATTGTGTATTAGATGTGACTGCTTGATGGAGCCAGTCTTCTTATAATCTACAAATATTATTATGTAACATAAGTAGTCAACTAAAGCTGTCAGATAATGTGTTTGAGTTAAAAGTACAATAATTATCTCTAAAATGTAGTGGTGTAAACAAATAATGTAGCAGAAAATACTGTACAAGTACCACAACATTGTACTTAAGTACAGTACTTGAGTAAATGTGCTTTCAATCAGGGTTAAAATAAATGTGCCGCTCTGCCTTGAATTGCCTGTTATGGGCTTACAGTAAATGTGGATAATATCAGTACACTTCAGCTGGTCTCAATATGCCAAAAAAATATTTCAGTCTTACAGATAAATCAGATCTTTGAACTGCCTGTAAAGATGTATCTCCAACATCCAGGTGGCTGGACATTCCCTCATAACATATATAACGGCAACCTACGAATATAAAATGAAAATAATCTGCACATTATGAATACACATTAAAAAACAAAGACCAAACGCTGCTCTGTTAGTATAAACCGAGTCAAAAGTGTTTGTAATTGTACAGTTGACACTGTCGTCTACATATTAGTGGCCTGTAAACGGTGGATTCATCGTTTGTTCGGTTATTGAAAACATTCATGTTTCTAATCTTCAGGGGCGTGATGGCAGACAGCTGTTCAGACTCTCCATTATTTGTCCTCTTGTCTGCTCTCCTCTCCTGCCAGGAACGCTGACATGCATTTCTCTCTCCCCCTTACTTTTTTCACTCACTGTTTCCTTCTGTTTTTATCCCTCTTCCCTTGTCCCTCCCCCTCCTCCCTCCTCCTTCTCCTCCCTCCTCCGTCCTCTCTCCTCCCTCCTCCTCTTCCCTCGTCCCTCGTCCCTCCCCCTCTTCCCTCCCTCCTCCGTCCTCTCTCCTCCCTCCTCCTCCTCCTCCTCCTCCCCCATCCTCCTCTCTCTTATTTTGCAGCTGTTGTTGACGTAAGCTTTAGATTCCAATTAGGAGACCACCAGATAGATGACATAAAACTCTTAGCTGTTCTCATCATTGTCACAAACCACAAACAGCGAGTTTTGACCATAAACACGGAGTCCACAAGAGAGCTGTGTTCTGTCAGACAGCTGTGAGTCCTCCTGCTCAGCTCATCAGATCGGTTTATGGTCCTGTGACGCCTGTCCTGCTGCCAGACAGACGGCCAAACAGGACGACGGACTGTGGAGACGAGCTGACCAAAAACCCCGCAGGAAAACATAAAGCTTCTATACAGGCTGGGTAGCAGCACAATTTGATACCTCTCACACTGTCCAAGCAGGGTCAGGATAAGATTGAGGTGCACACACGAGCAGGAAACCCTTTTAACGGTTAAATGTGGATCTGAGTAGTTTCTGAGACGCCTGTCTGGTATTCAGCATCTCATCACATTTTTATTAGAAACATCTGTTTTGTCATCATATTTTGTTTTGAAGTTGTGATTAGTCATTAGCCCAGGAATTTGTATTACTTTCATTCTTCTGAATTTAAATTACAGACATTTTGTTATGACTAAATGGCCCTCACGGAAACAAATGTTACACGTACACTTTTTTTTACATGGATTTCTGATCTTTGCACTCTCTGCAATTTTACCAATGTTTCATGTCAAACAATTAAATTATATCTAGTTTAAGTTTGGAGTTATTTATGTAAAAGTAAAATCAGTCTGGGATCATAGATGATGGTCTGTTTGCATTATTTCATTTCTGGTCTTTTTCTTTTTCTCCCCATCACTTTCCACCACGTGCTTTCCCTGAAACAGAGCATGCTGTTCTTGTTATCATGACTCTCAATCCATTATTACCGAAAGCTGAATCACCAGTTGAAACCAAAAACTGCACCTGCGTTAATATAAACAAGCTCCATGTGGGACGAATCTCCATTTATAGGCCTGTTTTTATATTTTTAAAGATATCAGATTTTGTGAAAGTGTCCTTTCTCATGAAAGGATATCTGTGCTAAATTTCTGGCTTTTTTTCTTTTTTTGCCAATCCAATGAGTAATGCTAACTCAGTCACGTAATATGGTTAGTTCAGTTTTACTTTGTCATCTAACCAAGTTAGGAATTTGAAAAACATAAATTATGATAATTCATCTTTTTTTTTCAGGCAACAGATCTTCTTGAGAGTCCTTAAATTCATGGGTTAAATTCCCTCTCTAACTGCAACTAAACTGAAGCTTTTAATCCTGCGCCACAGTAAACTGAATTGTACTGCAAGTCCTTCAATTATGTTGTAAAACACTCATTACAGTGTGTTTACACAATTTCAACATTTATATGTATTCTTCTGGCGTCTGTGATCTGATGCAGTTTGATTTTAAGTGATGTTTATATGGTGCACTCTTGTTTGACTGGATCATATTATCCCACTGTATTTAGTCCAGTTCACTCGTCTACAGACTTGTTCGTAACCTGTAATGTTTCCTTTATCTTTTCAAGACTAAACTATATTTCTCTTTTTTTCCCTCAGCCCTGACACTGCAATGACCTCACTCTGGCTGTTGCATGCCCTCCTTCTCCTCCAAGTCTATCTTTCCAACCAGTTAGAAGACAACAAGATCCCTCCCAGTCTGTGTACTGGTCACCCTGGTATCCCGGGCTCTCCTGGAGCTCATGGCAGTCCTGGTCAGCCAGGGAGAGATGGGAGGGACGGGAGAGATGCTGTTCTGGGGGAGAAGGGACACAAGGGGGACACGGGAGACCCAGGTGCTCTATTTTATTTATCTACGTGTGAGTATGTGATACATGTCTGCTGTTGGTGCTCATGTCTGTGCTCCCCCAGGTGAGACAGGAGTGCGAGGCCTGACCGGAGACAGAGGTGACCTAGGAGAAAAGGGAGAGGGGGGAAAGGCAGGAGAGTGTGCAGTGGCCCCAAAATCAGCCTTCAGTGCCAAACTATCCGAGGGTCACACTGTACCCCTCACTGTGGGCGATGCAGTCCGCTTCGACAAGCTCGTGATCAACGAACAGGGCGACTACAACACAGAGACGGGACGCTTCACCTGCAAAGTACCAGGAGTTTACTACTTTGCCGTCCACGCCACAGTCTACCGCGCCAGCCTCCAGTTTGACCTGATGAAAAATGCACACACGGTGGCATCTTATTTTCAGTTCTACGGTAACTGGCCCAAACCGGCGTCCCTGTCAGGCGGCTCCCTGCTCCACCTCGTCCCTGGTGACCAGGTGTGGGTCCAGATGGCTCTGTCAGAGTACAGTGGATTTTACTCCAGCACCAAGACAGACAGCACCTTCACTGGCTTCCTGGTGTACTCAGACTGGAAAAACTCTGCTGTGTTTGCATGACACGGGCTTATGAACCAAACAAAGTCATATCCCACTTTGGGAAATGAACCACAACCTGTTTTTCAGTTTGCTTATTTCAGTTTTCTTATTGAGAAGTGAATGGGCCATGACTTGGTGCATCTGTATTTGTGTAATGAGTTTAAAACACACCAGACAATGTTACTTGAATGGCACATACCGTACTGGTGAGGTGTGAGGTACATACACTGTTTATTCAGTGTCTGTTCTTCAGTTGCAGCCTTCGAACCGCTGTGACACTTAATTCTTGTAACAGATGTTGCGACAGCCGCCTCCAGCCAACTCCAGGCCACAAATTCAAACAGCTTTTATGCTATTACTGCACTTTGTTTCCTGTCAATATCTGCGCGGCAAACATGCAAAATGAATAAACTATCTTAGTTTTTAAAAAAACACACATGACTGACATATTTTTGGCCATAAATACCAATTCACACTGTGTGAGGAGATCAGTTTTACTTATTGCTGCAATAAGGCAGTTCTACACTTTTCAAATGAATCTCCAAACTTTATATTTGGGTCCTTTTCTCGTAACATGCCAGACTGTGCACGCCGGTGAGTTTTATTATCTTGGCATTTACCTGATTGCAGTGGTGGGAAAAGTACTCAGATCCTTTACTAAAGTAAAAAAACCATTAAAACAGCTGAAAACACTTATTTACATGCAAATTCCTGCATTAAAACTTCTACTTAACTTTAACTACATATGCATTATCAGCAAAATGTATTTAATGTATTTAATATCAAATTGATAATGCTGAAGTATCAAAGTATGAGTGACACTGTTATACTGTTGAAGTTGGTTGGGGTGAAGCTATATTAACTACTTTATATACAGTTACAGACAAGTGTTTTGATCCAGTGGTGTCCAACCTAGGGGGTTGAGCCCCTCCAAAGGGTCACAAAATGAATCTGAAAGATTGTGAGAGGAAATGTAATTTGACCTTATTAAGCTTCAAATTGTTACTCAAATGAGACCATCTGATAATTTAGATGGTAAATCATTTCTTCTAGAGCTGGTAACAATTTATAGACATCTGAAACATGACAAAAGACTTCACAATAAGGTCAATAGAGGGTTGTAAGATGTCACAAATAAAACACTGCATTATATTTTATAAGATCATCATATGTTTTTTAAATCTAAAATTTTAATCTGAAAAAGTAACTAGCTCTAACTGTAAATTTTGTAGTGCAGAAGAACTGAGTAGAAGTATAAAGTAGGATGAAATGGAAATACTCCAGTAGTACTTTAAAAGTCCAGTGCTTGAATAAAAGTACTTTTCCACTTTTGACCACTGCCAAATTGATCAACTTTCACGTGGCATTTATATCAATTAAATCCACCCAATACACCCAACTCTTTGGTTTCCAATCCCAAAGGCAAAGCAAAACTAAAGTAAATACCAAAATGAAAACGTCTGGAAATTATTCATTTTCCACTGGTCTACACTGTTTACTTCGGCCTAATGGTTTCACCAAACGCTGTGATGCTCTCCAGCTACGCTTCAACACTGTGAACTGGTTGATGTAAGTCACCTCCTTCTTCCAGTCACTGATAATAGTTTAAAACAATAATAAAACGTTAGTTTCCCAGTTTACTGAGCTAAGTGTCACCCATCATCTCTTGGCATCTTTCTCGAGGCAGGGTTGTTTATTTAGGAGGGTAAACACTGACAAGACCAGATCCCAAGATATGTATTTGTGTGCCTGTCAAGTACACAACCTCACGCATGAGGTAATGTTATTTTCCCTTCATTCCCTGACACATAATTAATCAATCTTCCCCTGGCATCAGTCAGTTATTTCCATTAGTTCACAGCCTGTAAATGGCTCTGTTTGAAGCTGACGGCCAAGCAGTGACATTAATCCCTGAAATACTGAGCTCTCATTGGTTGATGAGTGTCTGTGGTGAAGAAAGGCAAGAGTTTGACATCTAAAGCCTTAAATGCAAATACAATGTAAGTGATATAGTGGGACACAGACAACATGCGCTATAGTTCACCCACTGTAAGATATGTTTGACAAGCCGCTAAAGTGTCTGTAAGCTCTCATAATTTCTCATTTTATTAATTAATTAAAGTTAATATAATATATTTATGTACATGGTATGTCCTTACATCATGGCCTAAAGACTTTGTTAAAGAAATACGTCAACATTTTTACCTTAAAATAAAACGTTATTACTTTGAATATTTAGACGTTTCAACAATTTTGCATTTGCCATCAGGTTGCCAGGCAACCAGTGGATAAAGGAAATAGTCCAGAACACACAAATTTGTCATTTTTACAAATTATCTTTTGTACATCTCAAACAAATGACATTTAAAGTGTTAAATAGTGAGTTTTAGAGGTTTTGTCACGGTTTCCCTCTGACACCAGTGTTTTTGCTAAGCTATGCTAACTGGCTGCTGGTGGAAACACACTTGAGAGTGGTTTTGACCTTCCCACCTCTCTCAACTAACTCTTGGCAAGAAAGCGAACAAACTGTATTTCCCTAAACTATTCCTTAAAAGCCTTCTCCTCATTGCCGAGGACTAGCCTATATTTAAAATCCATTTAGAAACACTTTTAAAGACAATTAACTAAAAGAAAGAAAGAAAACCTGTAATTTGTGTGTCATTTTAGAATACAAACTTCTCCTCAGGTAGATGACCCCCAAATTACCAGAAACTATATATGACTTCATCGTCCTGAATGAGAGGGCATCTCCAAAACAAAATTAAGATATGTGCATATGAATTCTGATCCTTTAAAACTAAAATATGACAAAGGCAAAATATTCCTGATAAACACAGGAAGTCATGCAGCTAAAGTCCGGAGGAGATATACTGCCACCAACTATGTTATTCTCAGTCTTTTGGTTGAGGTGGTTCAGCTGTGGTTGCAGGTGCTACTTCATCCAGCAGGGGGCAGTGGTGCACCACAGTTCAGCTAAAACATTGTAGGAACATCTGCAGAGGTAAGTATCACGTATCGTCACTTTGTGCTTCACATTATGGAGGACTGAGCATTTCAACCATCTGTGTCAACAGTCTGTGAGCCGCGAGGTGACTTTATGATGTGTGGCTGTGCTCGAATGAAACCTGAACTGTCTGCACACACAGATTCGTGTCGTGTGAATAACTTGATACAGCCACTGAGGAGAGGGTTTCACGCTACTCTGATAACGACAGCTCCGACTTCGTATTACATGTTGAGGACTATTTTAAATGCGTTTAAACTTAAATATTACTTCTCATAGTCTAGTTTTCCACATTCCTGAGGATGCACGAGTAATCTCTACACAACTCTTTTGTTGGGCTTTTGCATGTTATTGTGGAACTAGAACGGTACTTAAAGTAGATTATTGCTGAAATATTAAACTGAGCAATTACTGAACAGTAGACTACAGTTATGCTGTTATGGCGCAACCAAGAAGAAATTCCACTGAAGTGTACTTCAAACCACGTTTCATTTGTAAATTAATCTCTGAGAAGATTTCCAAAAGGAAAAGATGTGCAGTTCAGTCTTTTGAGAGTATTTATTGAATCAGATATTCAGGGTGTTCAGGATGAATCAATGTCCTGTTTTACTGCAACATAGGCTTAAAGAAAATTCAAACTTGCACTTACACCAGCTATAGTAACAGTTTTGCCATGATAGAGTCTCATCAAACATTCCCAATACAGGTGTATTCATACTACAGTCAACTTAAACCTCTTGACTAGACACAAGTGATCTTAATTTAACTAATCATGTGACTTTCGAAAACCAATTGTCTGCACTACTGTCGATTTAGGTGTGTCCTCTAAAAGGAGGTGATTACTTCCGTATTTGTATATTTAATGTCCTAGATTACTTTGTACAGATCTGTTTTCTTTGACTTCACATGGTCAAAAAAAAGGCCACATTAAATCCTCTTTTGTTTCAATGTTATAAAACAATATCATCTGAACATTTACACAGGTTTTTTAAAATTTTTTATTGGCACTGCATTTAAATCAGTAACAGTACATCTACGTGAGTAGAGTACTCCTCCAGACTTGGCCATCCTTCTTTTTGTGTTGGAACAGTGGCACATTTCACTGCATCTCATTTTGCTCTCTCAGTCCAAAGGTCAAAGTTCAAGTACCATGGAGGGCTCCTACAATGAGCCCTCTGACCTGATGGCTATCATCCAGCTTTAATCGCCATGTGGCCCATTCATCAGACACTGCATTTATTCAAGGCTGTCAGGATTATCTGGATTACTTATAACAAACCTCTTAATTACAGTTGAGTCAGAGTTGGGTGGAGGCCAGCACTAATGAGCTGCCTGTCTCTTCTTTATCTCGTCACGTTACTGTCAAACTCTTGTTTTCCATCTGAATTCAACGGCACCGTTTCCTCTCTATTCTGTCTTCTCTTACCTTTTGTAAAGCTCAAGATTTTATCCTCTATGTATGAAATTTTGGGGCCTTTTGAACTTGCAGAAAATAAGCGCTGTGGCAAACAAACGTTTATGGTACCTCAGCAAGATAATCTTCACAAATGGACACCACTTTTAGGATTTTAGTAAAGAAGTAAAGAGCTAACGTTTAAGCTATAGAGGAACTACACCACGGTCACATGACTTCACTTCACCACCACGGAGCTAAAGGCGAACTAGTGTTGACGTGATGACGTTTAGTAGTTTCATTAAATCAATTGTTAACGACTTCCTTTTTTAACCACAGGCCTTATGCAAAAAGAAAACAAACAAAGAAAAAAACATTAAAAAAAAAACCATTGACTTTGAGATGAAGGGAACCAGAAGTGCAATAATGCTAACTCATTTGCGAGTTTTAAGACTAATTCCTGCAGTACTCTATAGAAACTTACACTAAAACCGCGCCATAGCTCATCTATGCAGAGAAGTTCTCTTATTGATTATGAGGCCCCATAGGGAGGTCAGAGGTCAGGGTCGACTTGCTGTTTGTAGCTGGGGACATCTTAGACATTTTAGCAGGGTAGATGCTCACTGTTATGATGGCTTGAACCCCTCTGGTCACTCGTTAACACATCAAGATTAAAGCACACGGTTTAGACATGATGGAGAAATTAAGAGTCAGGGTAAGAGACGGAGACAGTGATCATAAACAGAAAAAAATAGACCCTGAGTGAGGCAGGGAAGAGTGCACTAGAGTCTGACATTTTCCCACAGTGCTCTAGACCAGGACCACCAAGGTCAAAAGGAAGAGGTCGAATCCCCGGAGTATAAAGCTCTCCTCGGTTTACCCAACCCTGCTCTTCCCTGACATTAAACTTCCTCTCCACTGTTAACACCACCCTCCCTTACAACTAACACATAAACACTGCTGACGCTGGGCTCAAGGGTCAGGAGACAATAAACAACTCCTGGATTAGTTTTCTGGTCTCTAACAAGAGTGTTTAATTTGTGGTCGTCCAGCTGAAACCTGAGCACACCTCTCAGTTATAAAGATGATAAGATGTCATGTCTCCTGCTTAGTCCCACATGACGTCAGTGCCCTTAAATTAGAGGCTCAATCAAGATGCCAATATAATGTTCAGACAGAGATGAATTCAGAACATCACACGTAAATCGTTTTATTACTGTAAAAAATACCCTAATTAAAATATATTCTAGATCAATGCCATTCTCCGCATTCTTTTATTGTAGCAGATGTCTGGTATGAAGCTGGAGCTATTTTTAGAGACAACATTGGGAACGGGAATAACGTCATATGGTGATGGAAGTGGTCCCATGTGACAATTAGGGGCCCACCCCTCTAACCCTGCAACCCTACTGCACCCCCCAAACACTCCCTTTATCTAAACGGGTACAAAACATGAAAGTTGAACTATCTCAAGACTCAATGGTTGCATTATCTCTGGTTTCAAAAACAGCATTGACAAGTGAAAGGAATCTATAATTTTGTGTGCCCAGACCCCGTATAAATACTTCCCACTGTACTTCAGTTGTAAACATCTGCATCCTCTTGATATGTAAGTCCCGGGGGCATAACGCAGTCTGTGTGGACCTCATGAGGAAAACCAAATTTGGTAAAAGATACAGACGCCAAAGCTTAGAATACATGAGCATTAGTAAACTATGTAGTTCGGAATGTGAGATGGAAACATGGTCCTCTACTCAGCTTCACATCCCTACTGATGACTACACAGGCCTTTTTTTTTTAATTTTTTTTTACAGCTTGTTGCAGAAAAGGCACAGGTGTTACGAATAACATTAACGGTCGCTCTGTTCTTTTCATGTCCCGTTGAGTCATAAGTGTCACAGTGAGCCAGCATCAACACCAGGACACTGAAACTGTAGCAGCTGAATGGAATCCAGCCATCGTTCCTTTTATCATTTACACCTGTTCCTAATGTGACACGTCAAATGTTCCTCTGGGGGTAAAAAAAGGCCTTTGTGATGCCAGCCTGTGATGCCTGCTGTTTATTCTGAGCTGCACCTGAAGGCAGCATAATCAGCAGCATGTGACCCAGCTGGGTCCAGTGAGACATAAAGGCCTGACTGTGGTTTACCCTGAAGCACACTGCCACTCATTAGACTCACCTAAGCGGCTCTGTGAAGCTGATGGTGTAGTGGTTATTGTGACAAGAAATATTCCCAAGAACAGCCAAGGACCATTTTGTAATCCTACGTGTGCATTTTTTTTTTTACTCCTTAACACATGCTTTTTTTTTTAAACCAAATCATAATTTCTATTTTTCTTAAATAAGCTGAGCTACTCCACTATCTTTCCATGTGGCCCTGGGGTTCACATTCCCCTGGTGGGGATTCATTGCCCTGCACTACTGATATTACAGATTTAATTTTTTTACTTTGATAATCTATTAATCAATTTTGTTTCTTATTTTCAAACGTTTTACTCTTCTATGATAATAGGCTGAACATCTTTAGATTATATACAAGGATCAGTAGAACAAAACAAGACATTGTAAGACATCACCGTGGGCTCTTTGCTATTTGCAGACATTCTTTAGACTAAATTAATTATGAATCAATCAAGGACATAAGCTGTAGATAAATAGATAATGAAAATAACTGTTAGTTGCTTTGTGTTTCCTCATGGTCTAAGAGTTCAGCTGTGACAACATTTACAAGGAGTATTACATGATGGACTGATAAAGATCACAAAGGGTTTCAGTCGTTGTTTTATTATAAACAGAAAACTTGCCGTTATGTGGCAGTCATAGAATTAAAAAAAAAAACACAAGTTACATTCATGTATTCAAACCACATTGTGTCATACAAACTGCAGGTAACAAAAGATGATGTCATGTGAGCCGTTTTCAGTCCACTGCAAATCGTAAATTAGGAATGCCGTTGGCATTTTAGGAATAGTCTATAATGCCTGCAGCCTCTTGTTAGTAATTTGTCCAAACACAATGCATAAATCGAATTAGTCAAATCATACAATTTTTTTTAAGAAAACAAAAGGGCGTACGATGGATCTGACGCCACACCGCCCACCATCAATAATGGTGGGGTCACAACTCTGCCCTGTAAACTTTAAACACCAATCAATGTCAACACTTCAGTTTCGACGGCAACAAATGAAAAACAAAAGCAAATTAAATTGTAAAGCCTTATTAGGTTATGGTCCTCTGATACAACATAAATCTGTTTTATTAAGATGACAAAAGGAAAGGGAAAACCTGCTATGGATTATGTGTTGGTGGTGACTGTAATATGCCTCTGATGGAAGACTGGAATAAGCCCTATCAATAGAACAAATAACTGGAATGAAGCTATATTTTATCAGGCCTGACTGGAAAAATACACATCACTTTCCTTAAATACAGAACACCTTCTTCATATGGCTCTCTGTGAGAAGTGGTCCTCGTTTACAGAAGTATTTTTAAATGGTAAAAGCTTTTTACAACAGAACAAAACGGTCACGGTGTTGCTTGTAATACACTGTTACACATACAGCGTGTGTTGAATCAGTTGTATACTCATGCAATAAAGCACAGTGTTAGTTTTATCTTCTTCACAGCTTGGCCCACTGAAAGCACAACATTTTAAGACATGAGCGGTGGTAGACATTTCAGCATCAGGGATGGCACTGGCGGGTTACCATGGCAACAAGACCTGAGACTCAACGTGGCAATACCGGAATATCCAAACAGGTGCATCTTTGTGCCAAAAAACGACTGCAGCCGTGTCCCAAATCCACACTGCATACCTATTCTAAGCAGAATTTTAGTGTGTCGTGTGTTCGCAGGTGACACAAACACTATTCTCCCACAATGCAATGCACAAAGGACATGCAGGAGCTGTTCACAGCTGTGTGGATGGCAATGAAACCGTTCTTATATAATAGTGGCATTTTACTATTGGAGTTTGATTAACATCCGACAGCGTGAGTATTATGTTATTTCCTATTCCCTCAGTTGAAACAGTTAAGTATCTTGATTTCTTATTTGCCAGACTGCAAAAACAGTATACTATAAAGATTAATATATAGTATATAGTGTATACAGCTGTTGATTGTCAGATGGAATTGGGACACAGTATGTGTTTTCTCTAGCATTTATTTTCGAAACTGAGTTTATAGATCTGAAACCTAATGTTAAAAAGATAAGTTTGATAATGTTCTCTATTTTAGATTATCAATAAATCCCACAAATCCAGCACGAACAATAGATTTGACGTTATTAGCAAGAATTGTCAGTGAAGTCAAAACCTTCCCATTTCTACCAGTTTGCACTGTTTGAGTAAGACTTTTCAGAGCAACGTTATTAAAGATTTACATCTTCAGCAGAAATTAAATAGGAGTGCCACCGTCGGGGTAGAGAAGCAGGAAAGTATTAACAGACCGACTAACATGTTGTGTGTACTAAAAGCACAAGTCATACACCATAGTGTCAGTGGTGGTAAAACTTTTAGTATAGATACTGGTGGTGTAGTCGGCCCACAGATCCACTTCTGTTGGTTCCTCATAAATACACGTCCATAGTGTCGAGGATCATGTGCCGACAGAGCGGGCAGTTCTGTTGATATATGGGCTGCCTCAACAGGATGTTCGTACAGTCTTTACACAAGCAGAGGTGCCTGCATGGCAGCAGCACCACCGTCTTGGTACAGTCCTGACAGATCACACACTTCTTCCTGTCCTCCTGCTCCTTCAGCAGAGTCAGCAGATTCTCAGCGGGTAGATGTTTACTGTGCTTGCCTGAAGACGACTGCTTCTTCAGTGGTCTGTCTATGCTCGATGATGGGAAAACTAAGTCCAGCAGCTCCTGGTGTGCTCCATCTTCTGCTCTTCCATCTGGCGGGTCCCGCCTCTCCTCTCCGTGGTCACCATCGCCACGTACTCTTCGGTTGTTGTCCCTGCTAAGCTGTGTCCTCAGAGCTAAACCTAGCTGGCTGCTAAATTGAGACAGCTTCTGCCAAAGCCCTCTCTCTAGCAGGCAGAGGTGAAGGAATATTCTTTGCAGACGCTGCATGGCACCACGTAAAATATGTGGGGCGTTCTGCAAGGCTGAGGCGAGGCGGTGGTAAACCAGATTAAGTCTGTGCAAGGCAGGAAAAAAGTTAACGTAATCTCCAATTCGCACAGCGGCCTGTCGGGTCAGCTCTGGATTCAGATAGGCGGTGGTGGTTAGAGCAATAGTAACAGTGAGCAGGAGACCGTAGATGTTCAATATGAAGATGCTGACAAACATATGAACCAGCGAGACCAAAAAGTCCAACATCACTTTACACGGTGACCACAGGAAAGCTGAAGTCCCAACCAGGCTGCTGTACAGAAAGGTGAAGGAGGTCAGCGTGAGCTCCAGTACGGTCTGCAGCGGGCTGGAGACCGTCTGCCACACACTGACCACCACTGTGTAAATGTTCTGGGTGGCAATAAGAGCAAAGTTGACCACAGTGTTGGTGAAGTAGACCACCAGGCTGACGGCGATGCCACAGCCCTCCAGCACCGACAGCAGACCTCGACACAGGTGCTCCTTCCCGCGGAGCAGGACATGCATGGACAGGTAGCCCACCATCTTCAGGCTCTCGAGCAGCCCCTCCAGAGCCAGCACCAAGCTCCCCAGCATCGTGACAGTACTGTGGGCGACGTTGGACGTGGCCTCTGCCATGGACATCAAGCAAAACACGGCCAAGTTCCCCAACTCCAACACCGAGTGGAGGAGAAGGGTTGGCAGGCTGGTTATAATGGCGACAACCGCAAGGATCGTCCGCACCACGCTGTGGACGACGAGGAAGTTCAGGTCCAGCAGTAAGCAGACGGCGTCCAGGCATTTTCCTACAGTGGCGATTACGAAGTTCACCAAACCCATGGTAGTGTATCTTTGCCTCGATGTCTACCTCTCAATGCTCCACGGTGCAACGTCCATGTCTTGTTTATCTGCTGGGGGCGAGACACTCAGACGACAGTTCATGCACACGTTACATCATGTTGCTCCTCGTGTCAGACGGGACAGGACACGAGGAATCGTCCCGTTGGCCTGAGGATACACTTCACTTTCATATCTTCCTAGTGTTCGTTCGGCCGAGACGACGAGCTAACATAGTAAACACACGCGTTGTTGTGGCGGATGTTTGGTTTCAAACCAGAGGCAGACACTTCCGTTTATTTTCCGGGTTTCGTTTAGGCTCTCCGTTCAAAAACACGCTCCGAAAACATTTGACTCGTTAAATGGTCCGTTTACGGCGCGTGTTGTGTGTGAAATTGACCGGCAAAGTCAAGAGAGACGGAGAGAACACACAAAAAGCTTCGACGTGTTTACCGTCGTTCCTGCGGCCGCCATGTTTGTTTTGGTCGCAGCAGCAGACCTCTCCAGTTCCTTCCGGTGAGATTGCCCAATATCACTGACGTCAGAGAACCGTTAAGGAATTCAAAAATTTGATAAAATGTTGAATAAAATATAAACATAGAATAAAATGCTGTAAAAATATACTATAATATAAAATATACTATAATATAAATTAAACAAACATGTAAACAAGAGTAATCGTTAGCTTATTATCCAACTTTAATAACGAAGAAAGGAAGTCGACAGCCGAAAACACAGACAGCTCGCCTTCAAAGTAAAGTTGCACGTTTTCAAACGGAGCAAACAAACACGTTTGAAAACGTGCAACTTTTACTTTGAAGGCAACCTTAAGGAGAGATAAATTAAATAAATAAACACATATTCTAAATATTTAAATAATATATGATTGTTATAAAGTCATATTTATGCCACTTTCCAGATAATGATCGAGAATAAACTGCCAATGGGCGCGAACACTGAATAATCTGTCATGATTCATTATTATCAATTTATTTGCTTCTTAAACTATTTGGGTGAATTATACCATGTTGAGACGTGTGATGAGTCTGACTGTAGAAAGAGTTGATTTTAATTGAACTTTGATTTTATTGTCATGACAATAACGCCAGTAAGCTATCCCATGTAAAATCTTTAAAGTGTATTTATCGTTCGCACTTTTAACTATTCTACATAAAATAAAATAAATGAATAAATAAAACTGACATTGTTTATTATACAACGTGAACAATGGCAAATTAATTATACTTCATGCATCTCTCTTCTGTATATCAGTTTAATTATGTTCAGTTCATTTTAATGAACTCTTTCTTTGTCATTTGTTATTATTATTGTTTGTTTTTTGTGTTTCAAATATTATTAAGTGTAGTACTTCTCCCCCAGAATTATTTATAAAATAAGGACAAATGTAAACCTTTTTTTGTTCTTAGAAACTGTGTGTGTGTGTGTGTGTGTGTGTGTGTGTGTGTGTGAGAGAGAGAGAGAGAGAGACACAAGTGATGAAATTGATTGCAGTCAATTTTCAGCATTGTGATCTTTCATGCCATCACCAGGATTTTCCAGTTTTCCCAACTCATTCCTTTTAAATGAACACAATGCCACTTGTTGAGCCATACTCTCCCATTACCTCAGCCACTTTAATGACAATGAAACACAAAAGTGTTGTAATCCTGAACAATATCAACAGTATTTCCTTCCCTGCCATGTGCCTCATCCTCCCCATCTGAGCCGTTCAACACTAGCAAAGGGAAACTCTGATATGATCATGGGAAATCCTGTTCTGAACCTTCGGACACTTGATAAACAGCATTTGTTTAAGCATTTTTATGGTACAACAGGGATATGTAGGAGCAGTGCAAGAAGCTATAAAAAGTATTGTGCATTTCTTTGTCTCCGTCAGAGAGCTTCTAGTCCTGCTCCTTTTATGGTAGCTAACCTTCCGCACAGTCCTTTAACACGCTGGTCGTCAGTTTCCTTTGTTTGTTTTCTTGTCAGCCAAATCCTTCCTCTGTAAATGACGAGAGGTTACAAAGGCTTGCTTTCATCTGAAACGTTCTACAGCCTCCCTATAAGTGTCCACATTTTTTTGTCTACCTTAACTCAAAAGTTTCTGTATAGGTATCAAATGTCATAGACATCTATTTTTATGAAAGAGGCCTCTCACAACAATGATACAGGCTTTTGAGTAGAACCAATTGGATCCTCTTAACTTTTTGTTGGCACACAACATCCACAGCTGCCTCAAAGTGTGTATCTTCCAGATTTATCAGCAGTCTTGATGGTGCTTGCATTCACAATCACTCCATCAGCCGAAGTAGACAGCAGCCTGAGAGCACCACTCCAGCTGAAACAGCGATTGGCCATTTGTCAATGTTGACAAACCCTGAAATCCATATTAAACTAAGACCTGGAAGCTGTTCGCTCAGAGATGTTCAGTGTGGAATGCAAATAAGCAAACAATCTAAGAATAAAGGGCAAAACAAAACCATACACATGCGGGAAACAAGAGAAGCTTGCACAGGATGAAACGGAGACAGCAAGACAAACCATCCCTCTGATGCGCTTCCTACAAGGAGCTCAGAGCCCACGGATGACTGATTTACAGCAATTAGGCTTCTCACCCGCTGGGTTATTTCCACCCTTTAAAGAAACTTGAGCATCAGACCTGCATTTCCACCTCTTTGTCTGCTCCTCTATTCCTCAACAACAACTCTTTACTGCTCTGTGTCAGTCCCATATGTAGCATGTAGTATGTAAAATAAATGTATCAGTGCAATCATGGCCGGTTGTCTTGTTAAATATCTCTAATGTAAAGTTAAATGTTATCTGTAACGTCTTAAAAATGGAAAGTAATCATCAGTCGTACAGTTTCAAGCTCTCTTTTGAGAGAGCAACTGGCTTGTATGTATGAATATCAATTATCACACTATTAAAAGATTTACTTTGAAGAAAAAAACCCTATTGCCAGATAAGAGTGCTGATATTTGGCAAAAACATGGATTATGTTGAAAAGACAAAAAAACAAAAGAAATATAACATCTTAATTAGTGAGATTAAGAGGTGCTAGTGACTCTGTTACCGTTAGCCTGTCTGAACATTTCCCCGTGTTTCTTTGTGCTAATATAGCTGTCTGGCTATTGGCTGCATAGGTTTGTAAATAGATCATATAGTGGTATCAATCTTCTCATCTAACTCTTGGCAAGAAATTGAATAAGAACAGTTCCCAAAATGTGTCACACTGTTCATTTAATGTCTCCTCCACACTGCCACGGTAAAGTTTTTATGGAGAAATTTGAAATCAATAAACTACATTTCACTTAAGCTTAATATCAAATTTCGAAACATTTTTGACTAAAAATTAAATTGTGAGTTGCAGAATAATCCAACAGTGATACTAGACTAGAAATATAGCTTGCACAATGCAAATAAGATTTCTGAATTCAATCAGCTTTGAACTTTAGGATGATGTTCGGATTTTTCCAGATTACAGTTATATAAATTAATAATGTTAAATAGAACAAAATATCTTCCCCTCCGACACATTGTCCACTGTACATAGTGACCTAAACATTTTTGCGCAGACCAGTCTCCACACAATCTCAATAATCTGTCATTGTGGCCGTGGCTTAACGTTCCGTGTTGTGTTCCCAGACTTTGTGGTTCATTTTGGGATGTAGAGTTCGGCTCATCTGATTCAATGATGACTTTGGCTGCCAGCCAGTACACTCGACTCACATAAATTGACTTTCAGAATACATCTGTGTGAGTGTTTTAGATTTTAGGTAGGCGGCAGACCAGAAGCTTCTCTGGGAAAACACAAACTCCAAACAGTAGAAATCACTGGAGTGCAGACTGGTTCAAGACCCAGAGCAGGACCCTGCATTCCTCAGAAACCCTCCGCCTCAAACCCACTGCCTCCATTACACGCTGAGCAGACGAACAAGGGAGGGGTGGAAGTCTGAGAAAAAAGGTGGGAAAATGAGGACTGGGACAAAAGACTGATTTCAGGAAAAGACCGAGTGAGAATTTTATTGATGTGACTCAGAAAGATATGAATAGGATGACTAATACCGAGGTCCCTTAGCATGACATTCCTGTTCTTTATGTTGTCTTCTCAGGATCTTGTCTGTGCATCTGCAGGATGTTCGTGTGTTTGCAGGCTGAAGTAGCAGCTTCCTGCTTCGTGACTCATTATTTCTGGAAAAATTTAATTCAATCTCAATCTAAAATTGCAAACAGCCAAAAACTTTACCAAAATTTAAAATATAACGATTTCCAATATGGCTGCAACAAACACTTATTTTCATTATGAATAAACCTGTTATTTTCTCACTTAATTCTCACATTGTTATATAAAATATCCCCCAAAGTCTTAATCTAGAACCCCCAAATATTCACTTCACTATCTTATTTGACAAATAAACATTACATTCTCACACGTGAGCCACTGGAATGATTGAACATTTGACATTTCAGTTTGAAAAAACTGAACTGAAACAATGAATTAGTCACCAAAAAAGTTGGAGATTAATTTTCTGTCTTCTGATTTTGATTCAGTGAGATTCCTTATTACTTATGTTTTATGATCCAGACAATCATCCCGTGAAAATATATAATTTCTAATTGAAACAGGTTGAACTTATCACCTAACAATGACAAATTTATTTTAATTGTTTAAAGGAAATAAGATTCATAGACGTGAATTCTAGACAGAAAGGTCTTCTGTAAAATGGGATTTGTTTTTGCAGTGTAAGTGACTCTTTAATCCTAATTTTTCTCAAGTTATATATTACTCCAAACAAGGAAAACAAGTTGCATTACTAAACTGAAGTCATTAACCTTTTTTATTCATCTTCCTATTCTCTTCTTCTGAATACCAAGCTCTTCCCAAGCTGAAACACTGAAGAAACATGTCAGTGGGTGGATTTATTATGATGAATGCCCCCATTACATATAATCACCATGGAAAAGCGATGTTCAATTCTTGGCCCGAGTAGATATCAAAGTGTCTCTTTGTCACAATCCCTGCTGTTGTGACGGAGTTTAGCAGAAATTCAAATTTCTCTCCCACTCTTCCCCCCCCAAGCCCCCTCACCATACCACTGCATGCTCAAAAGCCCCCCGTCCTCTGGAGCAACTCAGACAATAGCCGTCTCTCATGCCGGGGCAGACTACCCCCCAAAACAGCTTGCTCTCGAGTCCGGTCTCAGTGGCTCGGAAAGAATGACATCTTTTCCTCTCTTTCCTTCCTAAAGAATTTCCTCAGCCCATGAGCACAGCGCTGCGATGCCTGGTGAGATAAACATACGTGGGTAATCATCAATCACAAAGGAATGACACACAGGGGTGCATGGTAAGGATGCTCAAGTCAGTGCAGCAGGAAACTCTAAAGGAGCCAAGTTCAGGGGTAAAAATGAGTGTGAATACTCCCAGTAGAGATACGGTTGATTATCTGATGGGCAATCCCACAATGCAATATGTCACATTTATGCATGCAAAATATGCAGTCGCAGAAAACTACACCCGTCATCACTGGCAGGTTGATGATGACTGTTTATGTCTCCAAAATGACCTGCTCACTACTTTTACTATTAGTAATGCAGGAAGTCCCACAAATACCTTCCTATAAAACAGTGAATGGGATTAAATGATATATAACATGTTAATTAGTGGGCTTTAGAGGTGCTGTAAGTGGATTTTGTAACATTTCAACAATGTCAGACTAGCTGCTTGCCTCTGTTTCCAGTCTTTATGCTCAGCTAAGCTAACCAGCTACTGGCTGAGAGTGGTAGCCACATTCTCATCTAATTATTGCCAAGAAAGCAAATAAGCTTATTTCCCAAAATGTTAAACTATTCCTTTAAATGAGCCAAGCGCAACCGAGTGTGAATACTCCCAGGACAGATAAAGGAGATACTTGTTTGTAAATTACTCATATGTGCAGCTCATAATCTAATTTAACCATTAAGAGAAAAATAGGTTAGAGATTGTGTAAGATTTGGAAACATGCTCTGATAACATGTTTCAAGGCTTTGCAGTCCCTGGGAACTCTGTGGGGGAGGGGATGTTGCTTTTCCTGCTTCTATTTTCCTTTTTTAGTCTCATTCCCAAAACCATTTCCCCCTGATATTCCCAAACGCCTCGTCCAGGATGTATCATATTAAATAAAGGGTGAAAGGGGAGCATTCTTGCAAATTGTCCACTAGGGATTTCAAGAGGGTTTCTGAAAAACTTATTTGGACACATTTCATTTTTTTAACTTATAGAACCTTACACCTTCTGCAGCGCGCCCACGCCCGAGTCACATAGCAGCCTTGAAGATTTGGTCATAATTCACTGATGCAGAGTGGCTGAACAATGTAGTTGTTTTGAGAACAGCTACTCTGCTATCGCTACGTACCATAAGGTTTGTGCTTCACCACAAAGGAAATGAAAACATCAACACAATGGTTTATGGCCTTATTTCCATAATCACTTTTTTAAAAAAGCATGCATAACTGGCCTATTTCATGTTGTTTCTTTAGACATTCTGTACAACTTATCATGCATGTTTTGCAGGAACTTCATTGAATAACATGAAACTTCTCTCCTGTCTACATGTAAAGCATGTTAGGGGTTAAACAATTACAAAAGTTCCCTCTTTGTGGCAGCAATACAGCAATACAGAGAAGATGCTGTGTTGATTTACCTACAACACTAGACCCAATTAACACTACTTCACAGTAGAAAGAGAGAGAAATTATGTGTTTTCAGTATCGGCCTCATATTTCCGTCAAAACAGAGCAACAGTGTTCATATCTCCACCAAAAAAAATCCCCTCTGATAGCTTTAGGATGGAAGGAAAAACAGAACACCAGTGATATCTGGTGAACAGAGGATGTTTCGACTAAAACCCATAAAAGCAGACACACTGTCTTTCTGCCTCTGTTTTATTTCTGCTGTTGCTTTGACACTTTGCTTTGAGCAAACCAATGACTTCCACACAGGTCCTACAAAGCCTTTGCCAGGCTGCGGATCAGACTGTGATTTTAATTATTTTAGAAAAGGGATGTGTTTTTTATTGCCTTGACAAAAATCTTTCCTGATACACCACAGACTTCTCTACCTCACACAGAGGGCTTTCCCATTCACAGCGCAAGCGTTTGGCAGAAAAATCCATGTGAAAAAAGTTGCCCAAAGTTCTCTCATGGCCTCTTTATTTGGGTGCCACCAAATAAAAATAAATAAAAAGCATATCTAAAAACACCGCTTGAAATAGCAGTGAAATGGCTTACAACACAGCAATCCCAATTTTATGATAAACAGAAATATAATATTCTTGAAACATGATAATGGCCTTGACCAAATGTCTCTGATCCAACCAGAATTAAATAAAGCCCATAACGTAAATAAGTCATTCTGTGCTCCTCTTTTCCAGGCATTTAAAACCACAACCATGTGGAAAAGACTCCGACAAAACCAATCACAACTGCTCCTTCCTCTGAGGACGTTCACCGCCCAGCTGTTTGTGCACTGTTGTAAGAAGCGGACCTCGTCTCCACTGTGGACTCTTCTCAGTAGTGAGTTTGGCATCATTGCCTGCTCCTTCCCATGCGGCTCTGACCTGCACTCCCAGGCAATCTACTTGGCAGGAACAGTCGGATCAGATGGCAGACGGTGGTGTTTTCCAGCAGTAAAGGGTACAGAGATCAGTGTACATGACACGCCCCCCCCCCTCCCTCTCCCCCCTTCTTTGATCCATCTCCAGCTGCACAGGCTGTGATAATTCACACAGCATCAAATAATACGGAGATTAAACGACTGTTTTAACTGTACCGACAGTTTGAGGTTTTATCACCGTCTGTGCAAAGTTTGGGGTGTTGTATTGTTTGTAACGCACATTGGCCCCCCTGGGCTGGATCAGGCAGGATTAAGCTGAAGAGTATTTTTAGTACTAACTACCCTCAAAATAAAAATTAAATTAAAGACACTTTATTTTGTTTTTTGTGTCTGTTTAAATTGTTTCTAGTTCGGTTTAGTAAAGTCTTATGATTTTAAAATATAATATCAAAGCAGATATTTCATACAAATTGAGTTCATCACAGATGTATACAGTATGTCTCTATGTCGGCCGATACATTACAAGAAATTGCAGGACAGAAATCTCAAAGATATGTGTGTCATTTAGAAACAGTATTATAACATACTTTTTTCCAACTGTAAAATGTCCCGCTCATCACATATTTTAGTTACAATTCTTAAATAACCAAATTTAGGGGATCTTTATCAAACTTTTTTTTTGTGTAAACAATGTCTTTATGGAAAAAAACTAATATTGGTCCAAATATTGTCCTGAAACTTTGTTACTCTTAAATATTGATATTGTATCAGCATCAAAATGTAATACATTGTGCTTTAACTATCATTAACCCATTTGGATGTTTTACTCATCTAAAATCTACTATAATTCATTTACTGAGAGGTTCCTTTGTATATGTATACTGAGCTACTCTCCACTCTGTGGCAGTCTTAGGCAGCAGACTTTAAAAAAAATATGTTGACTATTCCAAGGAAGTCAAAACAACTTGGTCTCTGACCAGGGAGTCAATAGCTCAGTATCTCGTATCATTTTCCGGCAGCCGTCTGGCACTGGAATGTGGTTTCATTGCCTTCTTACAGTTTGGCAATAACTGCAGTTATCCTAACCATGAGTATTAAAACAACGTTTAGGGTTGAGTCCTGCAACCAAAGTGCAGTTCAGCATCATATGATGTCCTCTGGCAGGCACCATGTTTTTACATGGTTTGTTTAGGGAGTCAGTCGGATTCAACTCCCATATTATGTCCATATTAAGCTTGGCATCTAGCACCAAGAGGGAGTTATATTCACAGGTTTTATGAGGGGCATGATGTAGATAATTATTATCTTTGAAACAGTTCTTGATGGAGAACAAAATTCAGTTAGAAAAAACTCTACAGCTTGCATCACATTTAGATTGAGATGTACCTAAACTCTGATGGGTGCTTGAAAATATGTATGACATCACCCTTATCCAGCTCAGCCTAACACTTCACACCAGTGAGTAAAGTAAGGAGAAAGAAATACAAAATACACAAATCTCTTATTTAGAAATAACCAAATATTTGCTAGAAAACAGTGTATACTTGTAGGACTCCGTTACTCACAGTAAGACGCTGATTGAGTTTGTTGTCTGGACCTAACACTAACACAACTTCAGGAGCTGTATCTTGACACGCTACTGAAGAAAAAAAACTCTCCATCATCCAAATATGTATTCGCTATTTGGACCATGCAGATGCATGTGATATGTGCATGAAAACTATCAGAACATGTTGCATGACATTTTAGGTGCCCTGCTCAGCCACAAAGTATTAAGTATTTCACCTTTGTGACCAGTAATGAGTTGGTGGCTGAAGATGCTTTGGAGCTGCATCAGTTCACCATGGAGCAAGTGGAAGTTTTGTTTGGGATGGAGTTACCTTTACTCCTCATCCTCCAGGCTCAGCACCACAAAAGGTCATATCCTGTCTCATATTGATCCTGCCCAACACACCATTGCAAACAGCAGTCCTGATATCATTATTAAATCATCAGACAGAGGTCACCAAGCACACACACTTGTTGAAGGCTTATTGGCTACGATATGTCCTGGATGCTGAAAGTTGGAGCCCCATTATGCAAAAGTTGAGTGACACCTTTTCCCCCCCCCCCCCCCCCCCGCCCAAAAAAAAACAAAGAAATAGTTTTTAACACTCATGGTTAGTGTTGACAAAACACAAGTTATATTACTCCTAGTGGGGAAATGTATCATGTTGGAGTTTTGTAAGAGAAGCTGTAAATTACAACATCATACTGTATTTTGCTCCGGACCTCCGCCCTCCTGCTGCTCTCACTCAAGTTCCTCCTTTTTTTTTTTTTATTGTTGCACACTGCAAAAAATATCCACTTCAGTCATTCATTTGAACTCGGGCTCTGAGCTCTTGTTAGTCTATTCATCCAAATAAATACGCCACAAAATAACAGAGACCGAGTTGTTGAAAGCAAATAATGCGTCGAGAGAAAAACGTCCTTTCAGACCTTCCGTGCGCGTGAATAAGTCGTACAGACGGACATTTTTTACAGTGGATCCTGTCTGCGCCCCTCCTGTATCATCTGCCTCCCCGCGCGCTGCACCGCCGCTTCTTTCATACAGTTCTCCAGGAGGACCGGGTCCCTGTCAGACTGCCTCCACACACACACACACACGCACATACACACACACGTGCACGGACAGCCGCAGTGCCCACCAACAACCATGGCTGCACGGAACACCGCCTGTCTGCTCGTCGGACTTCTGGCCCTCTTTCACACCTGGGGAGGTGAGTGCCCGGGATAATGTTTGATTGGCACCTCGACCGGTGCCACGCGAGGGGGTTTGCGCTGTTGTTGGTGTTTCAACCAGATACAACCCAAGACAAGTTTGAGGAAGAGGAAGGGTTGGAGGGGGGAAATGAGAATGTTTGTCATGAGAGTAGGAATTATAGAACTGCGATGAGTGTGATGGAGGACTGTTTTTTCTTTTTTGATCTCGCACGAGAATCATCTGCTGATGTTTTGCAACTGATTTTTAGTTGTTAAAGAGGTCCAAGGTCAACTGTTGCCTGCAGAGAAACTTTCCCTCCTTGCAGGGTGCTCATACCACCAAGGTGCAGCTCCCGTATACACTGCATAGATGGTGATACTGTGCAGCCCCCTCTTGCTTATATTACTTTTCAGTAAACATCGACCCCCCAGTAAGGTAGTAAACCCTCCAGCCACTGCACCGCTATGTTGTTGTAACCTGGGTGGATGTGTATGTGCTTAAATAATTTTTCTCACCCCTATCTTTTGAAAGTTCTCACATGGAGTAGATTTCAGAGGGAAGATACTTTTATTCATCAACAAATGATAGAAGGCTGTGGCTTAGTAACACTAACTAAAAATGCATTCTTATACAATATTAGGTTGTTTTGAAGTGGAAGTGTCATTTTTTTTAACTCCTTCTTTCTTAATTTGAATGCATTTCCTTTTTTAGTGTGGGTGTTTGCAGGTTATGTGATGAATAAAAATGGAGGAATGTAAACTCATAACAGTGCAAACGATTGAAGGACTTATTCTGCTTGTTTATACATGCTGTGAACAAACATGTCGGGACTGTTGGACACCTATTATTATGTAAAACATTCCAATTAATTTAAATGAACAGAAAGAGATGTCATACTTTGCTAATTTCAATGGCATATGGAGCTGGTTATGGTTAGTTCGCTGCATGTATTTTTAGCCAGCGACATCTACAGAGGTCCGGTTGTAGTCGGGAGCTCTCCGTCTGCTTTCTGTCAGCTCTCGTCTGTTCCCAGCAGTGATCAAGTGGCTCAGTGCTGCCCAGGCAGCGAACTATGTTTCTATCACACACACAGACGAACGGGCCAACACATTCCCAGAGTGAGATCCAGCTCTCACTGCACAGGTTTAGAGTGTGAAGCCAAAAGGAAAAAAGAAAGTTAACCTGTGCATTTTATCATCTCTTTTATTGTTATTCAGAGTACTTCTTTAAATCAGCTGCGTGAGACTATAATAGTTGAGTTGGATGGCAACTTCTGATGTGCAGATTAATGTTTATTTTTAGAAGAGAGCGTGTGAGTGAGGTTTTATATATGGTGGTATGTGGGTGAGAAGGTCACGCCACCTCCGCTATCCACATTACAGTTTCCTTTTAAAGGGCTTTTAAGTTTGTGTTGCTGTGCATTCACTTGTTTGTTTCAAAAAGACAGGTCAATGTGTCCTTTCCCCCCTCCAACCCTTCCTCTTCCTCAGGCACTTTGTGAGCCAGACTTCCCTGCTCTGTTGACCTCCCACTCTCCACACGTCTTTACCTTTCCTTATCCCTGTTTGTTCTCGACCACATGAACCTTTCCCCGCCTCGTCCCTGTATTGTGCTGATCTCCTCTTTAAGTTCAGCCTCACCATTGTTCATGACCTCTTCCAACTCTATCTGCTCTCATCTAGTCCACTTCCTGTTCTCATCCTCTGGTTTTCTTCAGGTTTTGTGCTGCTGCCCTTCACCTCCAATCCATATCTACCCTGACAGTCATTGTATTACATTTTTTACCACTTAAGCGTAGCTGTTTGACCAGTGGAAGACCTTTACATCTTACAATGCCAGCACTTTTGCCGTTGCCATATTGAGAGCCCTTGAGAGGCAATAGAAATGCTCCACATCTCATATATAGGACCTGTAAACAATGATGGAAATTGCTGCAGATTAACTTTTTGTTAATCGTCTAATCTATTAATTGACGTTTCAGCTCAAACTACTGCTGTTCTAGTGACTTTGTGGTCAGTTTTTCTCTCACGCAAAATCTTTAGTGGTTATTAGCTCAACAATTTGCTGATGTTGGCGGACAACCACTCTGCTCTGCTGGATCTGCAAAGCCACTTTGTTTGAATACATTCATATGACTGTGCACATGCTGCACAAATGAGTGAGATTATGTCTGTGCCAGATCTCCGTCTTCAGCCCCCGATGACATCAGAGGAAAGACAAACATGCTGTAAGACTGCAGTGGTGACCCTCAATAAGGATACTATTCACTTCCTGTGACATCAGCTAATCAAGCCGGGCCAAAGAGCAGCCACATTAGACCTCACTTATTTAAAGGTCATCCATTTGTGCTGCGGCTGAGGCTCTGTGCTTCGTTTTCATGTGCTCAAAAGAAGAAGTGATCTGGTCACAGACAATAAATGCCCTTGTTGTGTTTCGACCGCAGAATAGAAAATCGAGGCCCAGTAATCTGGCAGAGGATCAGCAGAGCAGAGCGGGTTTGAAATGGAAGTCCCTAATTTTGGACCTCTCTTCCAGCACATATCCACAGCGAGGACCGTTCATTTCCATGCATAAATGAGCAGAAAATAGAGTTTGGAGGTCCTGGATCTTCTTTGTATTATGAACATATTTTGTTCCTAATGTCTATGCCTCCATTTCTTTAATTGAAAAGTAATTGAACAATACACTTATTCATTGCAAGCAGACTGTTTCAAGATACATTCATGAATTCGTGACATAATTCAATATTGTATATAATATATAATATAATATTATATAATATATATATTCAATATTACGTATTGTTCAATGCGTCTTAGTAACCAACTTATCAAATCATAACCTAATCACTATGCCCCCAAACCAGGTCCTTGTGTGGAGAAAGTTCGTCACAGACATGTGGTGCCTTATCTTTGTCCTGAAATAAAGCCTTAAGCGGTTAAAGCGGTCTGTTTGAGTTCCCATGTAACAGACTTCCCAGGACGCCGCACAGGAAAGGAGCAGTACATCGCGGTTTTTGATCTGGGCCGTGACGGTGCAACATCAATCTGGAGATGTCAAAAATAGTTTTGGTAAATTTGTAGTTGTTAGGATTAGTGAAACATAATCCAGATCCCCAGTGAAACTTGGAAAGGAAACAGTACAAAGGCTAGAGAATGTCAGTCTTGTACCATTTATAAAAAAAAAAAAAGAAAAGAAAGTGTATATTTTGACAATTGCTCTTAAACATGGCGCTGAGGTTTTGAGTATCTTTGTCAGATTTTTACTGTTTTAAATGATAATGGACCTCCCATCAAAACCCTGTCAAACCAAACAATGTTGTTGGTGTGAACTGGTCCACATTGGTGTTGTGATCTGTCTCTGTTTTAGCATTAAACGGTTAATGTAATACAAGTCACTTAATTAACTGTAGACTGCGAGTATGTAAATGGTGTCTAATGTTTGAATGAAGAACAAGTATGATCTTGTCCAATCTCAAAATTAGAATTTCAAAACAATCGTACACATCTTTAATTGTTATTTAGTCGGGTAAAGCCAGTGGCTCATAGATGCTGCTGTCTAACTGACATTACTGTGTCTCACTCAGTCACTTAAACATCTCGGTGGATTTACACAACTCTGAAAGACATTGTTGTTTCCTGCTTATGGTCTGATTTGACCTTCTCTGTTGGTTTGACCAATGATGACATCAAGTGAAATGTAGTGTGCCATTATCAAGTAATCCATACAGTGATCACCACTTGTGGCCACAGCTGTTGCTGTTCTGCAAAACATTCATAGGCTGACTTTAAAATATCACTGTGAGATTATTACTGTAGTAATGCCGTAACCTTAAAATAGATATTGGCAGCAATGTTGTTGTTGGTAACAATACAGCAACCTTTGTTTGCCACAGAGTTTATTTTCTGCAATAATCCAATGGAAAAATCCCATTGGCTTTTTGTATAGGGAACCAGTGTGATGCTAAATTTAGAGTTGGCAGACACAAATGTCTTGCCTGCAGTATTCTATACCGTTGCATCATTTTTGGCACTGTTCAGTTTCAAGTACCATCAGAGCAGAAGAAAAGCTGCATATGTTTTCAGGTGTTGTGTGTTTTTTATTTTTTATGAAACAGCATTTTCATGTGGCGTTTCCCAGCTGAACCATGTAATGGGTTGAGGCTTTGCACTTGGGAGCATAAATTGTAGAAGCACAGGGTTTCCTTTTACTGTTTGATCTTCCTTTTGATGAGAATAACATCCATTATCACCATTACCTGGGTCAATATAGCGAACAAGTGATGGAGCGGGTGGGGGGCTGTCCCTGGTGGAGAAAGCTCCCAGGACATGGTGCTGTTGTCATCAGGGCCATTTTGTGTGCGTTCACAGAGTAGCAGCAAATTATTGTTTGTATAACGCAGCTCTAGCAAAGAAACAATCTGCAGCCAAGCCTTGTTGAATGATATCTCAATATCAACACTTTTTTTGTTGCCAAAGCGTGTGGTCTAATATTTGTTTACTGTGTAAAAGGAAGGAAGGAAGTTCATATTCTGACTTGTTCAGTCATCTGTTATCAGAACGGGAAAATCTGCCTTTGTTCCAAAGAAAAATGTTCTTTGTTTTACACATTTTGACTTGAAATAGGCAAACATCTGTAATGCGATTGCAAACTGCTTTCAGAAATACAGAATTTTCCGAATTGTCCAGTTAAAAGCATCTAGCAGCACCGTTTGGTTTTATAGGAAACCCCTCACTGATGCCCAACTCAAAGCTTTAATAGCCTCAATATCCACCTTCTCTGCAGATGTGCAATGAGGCATTTCATCTGTAAGTCATATTGCAGGGGCCTCAACACACATTGTACAGTGCACTCTGATGTATTACTCTTGAATTGAGTGCAGGCTAAATCTGTTCATATCAGACAGTTTAAAGATCACCTTTAGCGAGCACAGCATCTCCTATGACTGTTACCACTTACCGCTCCTCTACCGGCCTTTGAAGTTCCTTGATCAGAAGGAGAGCTGCGTACACTTGGTACAAACACACGTGTCACACAATCATGTGTTACCTTTGTGTAAAGCAGGGTTACCAGACCAGAGTAGCTCAAATTCCGCTGAGCACAAACTGGTTGGGAAAAAGTATGGAAAAGGTTTTTTAATGTTTAGTATTGTATGGTATTGTAACACTTAGTAAACTCTTTAACTAACACATACAGAATATCAATTGAGGATACAGTCATAATACCAAAAAGACTAAATGTGGCAAACAATCTTTCCAACCACAAAAATTGAACGGCTTCTTCTTTTGGCTTTTATTTAACGGAAAACCGAGTGAGGGAAGGTGGTGACGTACAGCAGGAATTGGACCACTAGCCAAAGATATGCCCAAACTTTGTTGTTTGGTGTATTGGCTGTTCATATTTTGGAATATTACACTCTTTAAATGGAGACTTTGTGATTTTTGTTAAGAAAACACATGCAAAGTCAGAGTCACCGATGTATGTTGAACTGCTGAAACAATAGTTTTAAGTAATAATTTCGATCAGTGATTGAGCTTCTGCAGTATGTTCTCTATGGCCATTTAGAGACAAGAATTATCTGTGGTCATGATATAGATGTTTATAAAGTCACTGATTTCATTAATATAGAATAAATTAGATTTGACCAAATGTCTTGCTCTATCTATTTATGTCCTGTGTGTGTGTATATGTATGTATGTATGTATGTATGTATATATATATGTATGTGTATGTATATATATATATATATATATATATATATATATATATATATATATATATAATAATATATATATATAATATATATATATATATATATATATATATATATATGGCCTGAGCCACAGATCATGGCAGATTAATTTACAGACAATTTAAAAAAATAAAAAAAAAAGGTTTTCCAAACTGTGTTGTAATTCTTAAGATTTTGTGAGTCCCTGAGAAAACAGTTAGGACAAGGCTAATGAGCTCTCAGAATAAAAGCCTCAGCACTGAGAAAGGTATTGACTGTGACAGGAGCTGCTACCTGATCTCTTAAACGGCCAGAAATTGAGCCAAATGGGGACAAGCTCACCATTAAACCTTTGGCAAACGGGAACATAAATCATGTTAAAGGCCTGTCTTTTCTGTCCAACTCGAGGGAAGCAGGAAAATTGTAAAATTCACCAAAAAACAACTCTCCTGTTAATTTATTTTAGTGACCGTGGACCCTTTTCTTTTCACAGCCTTGTGAGAAGTTAAGAGGTCAATGTGCTGCTCTCAATGCCACTTGAATCAAAAAGAATGAGAATACAAACAGGATGAAGGGTTTTGTTGCATCCAAGGTTGCTCAGTTCAGCATTCTGCAGGTGGGAACCTTGTAAACTCTGAAGGAAAGTAGGATGTAGGCCTTCTCCCTCTCTGACTTATTGTATTCAGAGCACAAAGGTATTACAGGACTGGTTATGTGATTCCCCCCATTTGGAAGCCATTTAAAGGTCACGGAGAGTTGTTTTTTTGAAGCAGGTAAGGGGAAGAAAGCTCAAATGCCGACTCTCCTGTTTGAGCAAGGCACTAAAACCCAAACTGCTCTAGTGGCTCAACCCTTTTGATGCGACACATGAATATGAAATGGGGAGCAGATATGGATGGAGCTACCGTTACTGTATTGGACAAGAAGTGCGTATCACTTTATCACTTTTTGTCCTGTTGTAAATTTTATATGAATAGTTTTTCTTTTATTCTTCCAGATGATCTGCCAGACGTCTGTGCAGTGCATGAGGTTACTGCAATAATAATGAATGTCTCTACTCTGTGGGATAGCTTGCTAGTTCAACTTGGGTCACGGTTGCAACAACAAACCAAATCAAACTCTACAATGTTGTATCAGTCCTGAAATAAACTCTAAACCTCCAGCGGGTTCTTCTTCTTTAGGCAAATTGACAAAACTCTCTTCAGCCAAAAACATCAACATTACTTAGGAGGTCACTGAGAAGACTTCTGTGATTATGTAAGATGTGGTGGAAGAGTGCAAGGAACATGGGTGCTAGGGTTAGGTCAAAGGCCGAAAGAAACATTTAAAAAGAAATACATTGATATAGACCTTTTTAATTACTTATTAAAGTAATCTCTTATAGCAATTCAAAGTTTAGGAAAATATGCTTACAACTGTGTGTTTTTCTTCCTCACAAGTACCTTGTTTGGATTTTTGGTATGTCGGTCTGGCTCACTTTGATATATAAAAGTAGTAATTGTGGTTTGGCTTTTAATAGCGTCTGGAAGTGGACAGATCAGCTGTTTGTCCAAGAATTGTTGGAAGAAAATGAAGTTGCAGTTTTGATCACAGAAGAAGGGCTGTGATTGTTCTATTTTATTCTTTTCCATCAGTCATTAAGCTCATGCAGTAATGTGTTGTTAATTAAGGGTCCAGACAGCTGCCATGTTACTGGTGTTAATGGGACAGCCCACATGAGGGATGCAGCTTTACAAACAAACAAACACTGAGCAGCTTTTTGTTATAAAGAAACTTCCTGCCTTCATTTTGTCCTCGATCCGTTTGTGTTAGAAGAATATAATCAGAAGATTCAACACAGAATTCAGTTGATTACAGTTTTAAATCTGTGTACTTTAATTCAAAGGTATGTTGTTGGTAAATTAATCCCAATTCAACCTTATTTGCTGGAGCTCAGTGGGTCAGAGAATGGATTAAAGTGTGTACAGTGGTACAATTTCATGTAACTCTATGTGTTCACTAAAGGCCTATCTAAACTCTAAACTGTGTGACTTTTTACATTAAGAGCTCACTATTTACTGTGTTAGACGATACTTGTAGGTTGAGATCTGGCATTTTTGTCCCCAAAACCCCTTTTTTTTCTCACTTTGTTTCAACAGTTGTTTTGTGGCCCCCAGTAGAGCCAGCTGTTCCTTTTGTCAGTCACAGTGACTCCGATGTCAAAACGATGGTTTCTACAATGTGGTTTGGTCTTAAGAAATAGTGATCATTCTTAGGTGTTGCAACGATGTGGGGTTTTACCAAAATGTAGAAATCGACACCATTCACACTGCCGGATGGGATAAGGGCTGTGTGATATATGGGCCACATGTGTATTATGAAAGTCATCCGGGCAAAAGTTCATTAACTTCACTGACGTTGCAAACTCCAATATCACTTTGCTTAATTTCTAAAGGAAATCGATTAACCAAAACCACAAAAATATCACATAAAAAACAATTGCCACACTGTTGTTGTTAGTTTCTGAGGTTTACAGTGTTTACTACGTGTATTTAAATTAATTGTTCACTGTGGATAACCTGAAACGCGAAAAGGAAATTGTTTAAAGTTGTGCATGCATCTTTTTGAAAACAGCTGCCCTAATGCCTTTAATGCAAACATCTTGGTTGTACGCACAATGTCTCCACTGCTGTTGTCTCCAGATCTGTATTTGTAGATGAGTATGAGCTGACGTGGTTTGCTCCAAACTATTTTAGGAATAAAATATGGTGAGATTATATGAGCCAAATTCAATTTGGATGAGATGATAGATTAAGTAACTGCACAGACAGACATGCAAACACAAAACATTACCTAGTCATGGCATCGGGAGATTTAATTACAGACTCTTCAAGAATATTTACTTTTGTCATTTTTTTTTTTTTAAGATTTTGGCCTTAAATGTTTTTGATAGAAAATGGTACAAAGATTTGTGTAGACATAGGTTAATCAAGAGAGACACAAAATATTGACTTAACTGTAATGTTGTTGTTTTTTCCATAACAAATAAGAGAATGTGTTTCGTTTCTTTGAAGAAATTCAAGGTCTCAGGCCACTAAGATACTTAATAGAAACTAAGAAGTCTCTCTTTGGGAGATTTTAATCTCTTACAATTTTGTCTGGAGAGAAGCTTTTAAAAGTGAGCATCCAGAAAGCTGCAGGATACCCAGCAAGCACATCTGTGATCCTGGAAAGCATTAAGACATTAATGTAGCAAAATACAAAATAACATTTGTATACAAAGCCAGCAGTAGCAGGTATCTGACGCTGATAAGATGGTAAGAAGATATGGCTACGAAAATGGGCTTGACTTTTCTTCTAAAGCTAGACGTGTGAGATGTGGTTTCCAGACATTGGCATGCTGAACACATGGAGTTAACTAGTGAAAACCTCGCTGTGTGATTGATTTCCAACATGATCTACGGTGTTCATGAGAACAGTTTATAGCATTGAGAAGGACAAACCAGGCATGTGCTTTTAAATATGTGGTGTGAAACTGAAGGTTAACTTTTTTTTTTTTTCTTTGGTGGTCAAAACACTACGTATAGATTTAAACTCATGTTAGATCATATTATAAGAATTATTATATGATGTATAAGCCCTAGGAAATGTTTTTTGATGTGAATAAAGACCATTGATTAGCAACGGTGGTGGTAGAGGAATGCAGAATCCATAAACATCTACTCTATTACTGGCTGCTGCAGGTTGATTTCTGGTCTCTTTTTCCTTAGTGACACAACGATTTATGTGCTTTTTCCCTTTTCGTCTCCGCTCTGAGTTCAAACACACAGACTACTCTCTGTCCCTCTGCTCAGTATTGCCAATATGCCCTATTGCCCTCTGGTTTCTTTAGCTTTTCCGTGTAGATAGAGAAGCGACTCCAGCGCTGCTCGTTAACCAGGAACCGTGGCTAATTACGAGGGGTGGGGAATCTCGAGGCACCTCACGATCCGATTCGATTCCGATTCAGAGGGCTACGATACGATCATAAAACGATTATCGGTTACGGTGACACAAGATTCCGTAGAAACGGATGTCACATGTAGCGTTTTACTTCATGTAGCGTTTTACTTCTATCCTCCTCGCTTTCCTCAGTGACTCCATGTCAGACATCAGTCTCGCTGTGTACGTAAAAACGCTGAGATGAATGTTGTATCTCGGTTCCAAAGTGTCCAACATGGCGCGAAAGCTTTGATTCTCAATGACTGAGTAGGGTAGGTGCCATCACCAAAACTCTGCTAATATTTAGTATTTAGCCTAATTTAGAACGTAAACAAGACGCAAATGTATTACGTCTGTTGCGTTCAGGAGCAGCGGTTAAGAATGGAAAGCTCCGTGACACCGAGAAATACATATATTCACCAACTCTCACCTGTACTCACACACAAAGCTAGCAAATATATGTCTCGTCATGAAAGTTTTCTGCATCGTCATAATCGTTCAAGAGAGAATCGCGATGCATCTAAGACTCGATTTCCCCCCCACCACTACTAATTACTAGAAAGCACTAGCTGCTGGACTTCTGTCAAGTGAAAGTCATATTACTAATAAACCCATCATCTCTTTCCCATCTGTGGCTAGAGGTTCAGTTGACGTAGCATGATTTAAGTCTGTGACTGGTCTCAAAGGCCTACAATGCCAAAACAGTTTTTTCTCACGTGTTTGTCTCTATGCATGTGTTTTCTTAAGATGCATTGTGTTGAGCTCTCTCTGAGGCAGATGCTAGAAAGAGAACTATCAGAGATTTGCGCTCCAGAGCTCCAAAGCTGGAGCTGATCCTTGGATCTGAAGTTGTCCTCTGGGAGCTTCACAGGCACAAGTGGAGACTAGAGGCCTGTCAGGATCTCTGTCTATTCTCTGATGGTTCAACACTCTGCTTAATAATGGATGTTGTTTTCCTGAAATAATGCTCCATGCTGATCTAATGCACATTAGGATCCTTTTAAACCTAATGCAACCTGTCAGGCCTCAGCCATGACACTGTGCCGCTGACTCCACAGAGCAGACTGATGTGTTTGCTGTGGCTGCACAGTATTTAGTATTTAGTTACACTAGGTCGCTGTTAGTAGTTAACTTTTATGTTTTGCTCTCCTTTCTGGCCCTAGTGTATGTCTATAGGATTATTAATGTCATATAGGAGTATATCTCAAAGCTTTACGAATGCATCAGTTTTACATTTCCTGCTAATTATTTTTGTGCATCTAGTTCGTTCGCTTCTGATGAAACGGCGATTACTAAAATATATTTTTCTATCTCGGTAACCCCATACATTCAGTAAAAACGTGATCTGGTATGATTTGATTTGGTTTAAGTTATTTTATTTTAATCATGCTTCTCCAAGTAGAAACATCTGATGCAGTCAAAAGGGACCTTTGTTTTCATTGCTGCATCGTTTGCTTCATCACGCTGCACACACCCGGGACCTCAGATCACAACATGTGAGATATTTTTAATCAATCTTATTATTTGTCCTGTAATAAAGAGGCAACGTTTTTGGAAAGTAAAGCATGTGAGCAACAGATGAGTTCACATCAACACTGATACAGTTTAAAAAAACATTTGCAAGAACATTAGTGCAATTAAAACACATTTCTATGGGCAGATTGCACACATTACTTTAATTCATACCTGTGAATCCTCTTCCATTGTACTGGGGATTTGAGTTTGTGCAGTCAGTATCTAAAGCAGCCTGAAATGATATCTTTATCTCCACGATGTGATGTATTACCCATTAAACAGGATGTTGCTGCTGCACACAACACAGTGAGGGATAATTTATTCATTAATTTATTCAATTATAAACCAGTGGGACATCAGCTCAGGAGAATATGGTAGTGTGTAGATGATGTACACATCCAAACATGCGTGCCGATTTTAGAGGATTTTGTAATGAGGTCTTTACAAGTCCCATGACAAGGAATCAATACTTAATTAATGTAATGGGTTATATTGTCAATGTAACTTATGTCTAAGTCTCACTCGACCGACTCTGTAATCATACAACCGTCTTGCTAAGCAAATTCTTGTAAACATGGGAATCCTTCCCATCTCTACCATCTATCCTACTGTATAGGGCATGAATGCAGTGTTAGGTCACCACTTCCTTTCTCAGGAAGGAAATAATTTCCATGACGTTAAAGTGCCCATTTTATGGGATCTTTAACTTTTTATTTATATATTTATATATATATATATATATATATATATATATATATATATATATACATATATATATATATATATATATATATATATATATATATATATTACATGTAATATACATACATACATACATACATACATACATACATATATATATATCTACATATATATATATATATATATATATATATATATAAATATATAAATATATATATATATATATATATATATATATATATATATATATACATACATGGGAATGCACAGATTTGTCAGTCTTTATTTGAAAATGCAAGTTTGCATATGATATACGATTGTGCTGCAGATACTTCTGTATCAAACAAACACATATATTCACAAACTCTCACCTGTACGCACACACAAAGCTAGCAAATATATGTCTCGTCATGAAAGAGCAGTAAAAGATTTTGCGATTTCATTATTTCCACTGGCAGTGTCAACCAAAAAAGGAAAGAGCTGCTGCTGAGTACTTTATCCCATGAGTCAATGGGTAAAAAGCTTTCAGTGTGTGTGTTTATCTGTGATCTATCTTTAGCCATAATATGCCAGCAGCAAGCAACGTACATCTCAAACTTGTGAAGCCATGTCATGGGATCTCTCTCTCTCTCTCTCTCTCTCTGAGTTTCTGTACCATCATAGATCAGCATTGTAAAAAAAAAAAACACATCCCTGTTGGCCTTTCCCATACTTCCAAAGCAGCTTGTGTTATTTTACTTCTGCCTGCTCACAGAGTTGCTGATATGGAGACCATTTTGTCATCTGGGACGTGGGAAAGAGGATGGAGGGGGCGTTTGCACCACTATGGGAGCAGGCAGGAGGAAATGGTCCCCTGACACACACACACACACACACACACACACACACACACACACACACACACACACACACACACACACACAGGAATACAAATGCAAGTAGGCATAGATGTGTGAGAGTGATTTAACTATGTTTATTTAATATTATGGGAGTCGTGGCTTTGGACATGGGAAGATGACTGCATCCCACATGAAGTCAGAAGTCATATATTCAACACATATTTTATATGCGTGTTTGTGCGTACGGGCATATCAAAATAGCTGAGTGTAGAAACTTAAGAAGAGTAAGTCTTGTTGCCAAGTAGATCTATTGGTATCTCTTTAAGGATACTGGCATTGCCATTTTTTTAAATGATACCAAGCCCTACCACTCACAAAGCATTTTGATGCTAGTCCAGCATTCATCCAGAAGTCCAAGAGCCTTCATTATCTAAGGTCTTTATTAAACAGCTAAAGTGTACAGAAATGGCATTAAGTGCCCAAATTGTGGAGTGAAACGTTAAGTTGAATAGACCTTTGTCATATATTGGCTTGTTGAACACAGGTGTAACTAATAACATGAGTATTATTGCTGTGACAGAGAATAGATACTTCTCTCACTTACCCCTACCCAGCCAGGAAGTTTTGACTTTATTTATTTCTCAGAGATTTGTCCCTTAAAATGAATCCTCCATGCCAATACAATAGCGGTGGATGCAATTTAATTTATGAACAGTTTTCATTGGAGTTACTTTCTACTGACGATATTGATCATCAGTTTCCAGAGGGACTATGTGTTCTGTGGATTATCCAGAGTAACAGGGACACTGTTTCTGGCAATGCTGTGAGAGAAAATAAACAAAATTACCTTATAAGAGACCCATCCACAACTTAACTGCCATGCTGTTGTAACAGTTGTGATTCAGCAGAGCCCCCCTGAAAGATGGACTGGAGTCTGGCATGCTGAGAACCGAGCCAGGTCTGATCTGTGCAACAGGTGGTCTGTTGAAATGGAATACAGCGTCAGATCACCAGGAGAAATCAGAGAGCGATGTTACTCCCTCCCTATCTTCCCTGTTGTGTGGTCCACTCTCCTCTCCTCTGTATTTACATTCTTTGTAGCCTTCGTCTGCTCCGCCTTTTGGAAATCGTTAATTCTGATGGCATGTTGAGTGGATACTGCCAGCATTCGGCTCCAGCGTCATGGGGATCTCTGTGTGTGTGTGTGTGTGTGTGTGCGTGTGTGTGTGTGTGTGTGTGTGTGTGTGTGTGTGTGTGTGTGTGTGTGTGTGTTAGGGAAAGTGTCGGGCAGGTCACTATGACAAGTTGACCTTGTTTTCTCGCAGGCATCGTGGGAATGTGCAGTTTGGTTGCTGCAGCTGCCACTGTCCATCTCATTGTCCCCGCACAAAGCATCACCTTTCCATCAAGCGTTTAAACTAATCAATCAATTTACTTATCATTTCAGCACTAACAATATCAATGAAAGTTGTAGAGGCTCAGATTCATTTACCATGAACATTACATAATAAACATGTAATTTGACACTGATCAACCACATCTGCTTTACTAATCTGCACTCATCCTATCTGGATCCATTCACACCTGAAACTCCTGTAGGGGTCTAGTTTCTAGCAGCTATTTCTATTTGGAGCTGTTGGCTACTCCTCTCTACTTCAGAAGAGTTACTGTGTGCAGCCAACATAGCGGGAATAGAGCCACTCACCCAGCCCAAGGTCGCAGCAACAAGACTAGTTTTAGAAAAGTCTCCTCTTCATACAATGTTTGTAAGGTCACCAGACTCCTCATTAATAAAAGAAAGCCTTGATAACTGGTGACCGCTAATGCAAGCAAACAGGATTAAATAAGCATGCATATTTATGAAGAAAGAGTAAAACACATGTTGATCAAAGAGCCTGGTGTGGGAGGGGTTAGAAAGATCCCTAACAATACCATTGTGCACTGTGGATCAAAGAGGTTATGAATTCTCTGCAGAATTACTCCAGACGGGATTGTTAGCTGGTTCTTTTAAAATGGCGTAACAAAATATGTATTGTATATGTAAATAATGTATTGCAAAATAATGGCTGCACAATATCATGCATATTTATTACTTTATTAGTCTCTAGTGCATACAAATCTGTCGTTCTTTTATTCGAGTGTCTCATTCATGGCATTATAAACCCTGCTGCATGTTGAGTTTATGGATAAATGTGCCTGCTGTGCCAGGAGCTGTATGGAGGATTCATAAGTCACTGAGAGTCCTTTTCGTTCTGAGTGCCTGATTAAAGCCAAGAGCCTTGTGTATGGTGTGTTAAAATGCCTTGGGGTGCGTCACAGGACTAATTTGATTGATGAACATGCGACAAGGCCTTTAGTTTATACGTTTTTAAGAGTTTTTCATAACATTCTTTTACACCATTTAGCCAAGCCGAGTTGACCCAAACTAAGTGGGGCTTCTGTTCTGGCAATGGGTCTATGCAGGCTGGATAAGAATTTGGCTGCGTCTACCCATCCCTCAAATATGTCTATGAAGAATCTCAGTCTTCCGGGAGACATGATCTGCTGTATTTGCTTGTCAAGACCAGATTTCCATTGACTAGAGTCACTTAAGTGAATATGTTTCCTCTTAAATAGCTTGAATTTTGAAAAGAAGACAACATTTCTTATACTTAATGGCAATATCACATACATACTATTCAGAATATCTGCTTCCAGATTCAGATAAAGTATTGAACCATCATACAATTTAGGAACTTGCAAAAGACAGATTTAATAATAAAAAGCATCACAAGTTATGGTCAAATTGTAGAAAAAAGACATTTCACAACTGTTCTCACAGGCTGAGTAGTTATGCTAATAACAAGTAAACTGATACGAATGTGTGAAATTGGTAGTGCCTCAATAACTGCCATAAGCTAAAGCATATACTGTATATAATGCTTTAAATATTAAAACTTGCACCCTTACATTAAGTGAAAATTGCTGTGCTGTATTAGGCACAATATTTTTTGAAATGCTTCATGCATTATGCATTTTCATATCTTGCACACAGATTTGTTTGTGATCTTTTTTTTTGATAGGAATATTTAAAAAATACCAATACAAAATTTGCAAGGCCATAACTGCTACACTGCCAGTCAGAACTATAATGCCTCTTTTTACCAGATTGTAATACCAGTTACAAATATCTTTGGCTTTGAATCACCTTTAAAGTAAAAGGTATCTTTGAGTGACACGACTTTCACATAATCCACATCCTGCAGCCTGCAGGAGAAATGAAGGTGGAAGGTCGGGGAGTACTAGTTTATCTCTGTATTTATCTTCTCACTTCAGCTTAAGAACATGTCCTTCTCTCTGCAAGATACTGTAAGTGTGCCGTTGAGGGATTAGTGTGATAAATGTCAGAGGCCCAAACACCCTCTTTCTTCACACATTGCTTGATTTCTCCCGCCTCTGTCTTTTCTTTCTCTATTCTCTCTGGCTCATCTTTTATCTGTTTTCTCATGTTAACTCTTCATTCAATTTCGCTCTCCTTTTAGACCTATTTGCATCCATACAGAGAGAAGCCTGACTGAGGCACTGTTTTCCCATGCTTCCTGTCTCTGGCTCACCCTGTCCTGAAGCAGAGTTGCTATTTCGGGTGCCAGTCGGGTCAGTGCACTGTAATTCTGCTGTATCATGTAAGCAAACAAGCTTGATAGGCCATTGTTATTCTTAGATGTGACAGGACTGGAAACATGTCCCCAAGCTGTCGCTACATTTTGGCGTGTCTGAGGGGAAATATTTGGTTCAAAGTTATATACACTGGGGTATGCATGCTTTGTTTCAGTACAAAACTGGCACAAAGTTATGAAATTATAAAATTGTAATTGAATGTAATACAATTTTTAATACAACATTTCTTTCTGCATTTGTGTTCATACTCTTTCTCAGCAGTTCGATCACCTGACACAATAAGCTAGTGGGTGATGGCAAGCAATTAAAACTAGGTTCATGTCCACACACGCACACACACGCACGCACGCACACACACACACACACACACACACACACACACACACACGGAAGCTCTGCTGTCCCGATATTATTACTTGCTTTTAATAATCATGCTCGTCCTTACATGTTTTAGTTCAGTGAAGCCTCACCCTTTATTTTGGGGGACATGCCAGAAGTAAATTAAACATGAATTGGCGTCTAAGCAGGGGAATCCTCAGTATGTAAATATTAATACAATACCTTAAAATTTGTTTCTTGAAGAAACAGATTATATAAGAACTCTGTAATGCTAACAAAACTTCATGCTCTCTCTTTCAGACTAATGGCTTCTGGACTAGATATTTCCTTTTAAAGAGAGAAGAAAGGCTGCTTGTGACTCACTGAATTAAGTGGTTGGAAACTAGTGAATGAAACATAGCTGAGTCGGATGTATGTCATGTGCTCTGAAACATTTGAATACCATGTAATAATGCGTTTAGCGCTGGAGTCAAGTTCAGGTCAGTTAGATACAGCTCAGAATCCTGTGTGTGTGTGTGTGTGTGTGTGTGTGTGTGTGTGTGTGTGTGTGTGTGTGTGTGTGTGTGTGTGTGTGTGTGTGTGTGTGTGTGTGTGTCCTGTCACACATCTGATGTGCTCATCCCACCTCACAACTCCCAGACAGACAGGATGAAAGACCTCAGGTTGTGTGTGTATCTGCTTACCTTTGACCTCAGCGATCATCCTGTCAGTCGCTGCTGCTGCTTTGATCTGAATTTTATTTTCATCAGATTTGAGGAAGTTTTTTCTTAATATTTTTTCCCCACAGGCAGCAGTGCCTGAGGAAATTAATGTCTGTCTGTCTATCCATATAAAAGATATCTCGACAGCTAGTAGCCAGGTTGACCTGAAAATTTTCTTTGGATAATAAGGGTTATTCAGGCCTTCAGACCTTCTGACCTTTTCTTTAGCATCACCGTCAAGCAACATTTTCCACTTTTCACAAGAAGAAATCTAATCTAATCGACAGATTGTCATGATATTTATTTAGTATATCCTTGCTCCCCAAAGGATGAAATGTCACATTTGCTGAGCATTTCCATATTCCTAAGGGGATGAATCATTTTGATTATCTAATTATCTTTTTTTGAGCATTTCCACATTGTGTGCTGTATTAAACATCACACTGTCTAGAGGCTGCTGGTCTGACTTTGAGCTTTCGTCTGTGTTGCAGCCCTATCTCTTAGAAATAACTTTTATGTACTAATTGAAACAATGTAATGCTATTTAGAGAACACTTTTTAGTAATACAATGAGGGGACTTTGTTCATTGACACTGATATGTACTTTTTTTGCATATACTGCATGATTATTGTTTATGGTTATGTTAAGGCACTCACACCACTTGGAAAAAGGGGTTAAATTCAATATTCAGAGCAGAGGGATTGCTTCCATTCGGCTCTCAACATGGCGACGACTGAGCTGGCAACTCGCAGCTAACGGTGCAAACAACGGCAACAGAGCTGCAACAACACACACAGAGGGAGAATGACTCTGCTTAGGTAGACATTACGTCACTGTGTTTTTTAGAAATAGCAAATAGTTGTCCGCCGCTATATCAATGCTCTAAATATCATATTGAGAACCTTTTAAGGTTAAGGAAAGATGGAACGTGATTACTTTTATTAACGTCTAACTGAAACCACAATCGCTTCAGAAGGGCAACCAGAGTGCTTTTGTTGCATTATAAATACACCTGTTTGTGTAATACATAAAGAGAAAAACGGAGTCAAGTAAACAAAGAAAAAGGGAGGACGAAAAATAAACTTTTCAAAAAGAAGTTTCCATAAATAATTGTGGCACCATGTTCGGCACCTGCGCCACCATTCTGGTTCGATTAATGTCAAAAAGAGTCCAGGACGATAATCTGGTTTGAATGCCAGTTAATGTGCTGAAGGTGGACGTCCTCTCCCTCATAAATGGCCATCTGTGGTCTGGGCCAGCTGCCAGAGCAGACAGAAAGAGGGCAGGTCGACTGCATCCTGTCAACTAAACCCATCACGGATAGAGAGTCAAAACAGATTCCAGCCTTTGAACAACCACATGCTTCATCTCATATGTCCACTGTACGTGTCAGAGGGAGGACTGAAACATCTGTTCAAAATACATAGAATGTTTAAAAATGAATGATCCTGATGTCTGCTGATCACCTGACAATAGTTTTCCTTGTTGGAGGTTTTCTTGTTCTGGTATTGAGAGGAATGAAGAGATCGTATAGCCTATAGAGTCTGGCAGGAAGTTTTGTTATCATCGCAGAAACTGATTGTGTTTCCTGACAAAAGACTTTGACTTCATTGTAGACACAACAATGTCTTTGAAATGACTTCCCCCTAGAGATTATTTTTATCCTTTCTGGGTCTGCTCTCCTTTTATAACGGGCTTATTTTGTCTTATCTTTAAGTGCACATACGTTTGCAGTGCCACAATCCACCCTCTTTGTGGGATGAGCTGTGTTTTAAGGGGGGTGGGGGGGGGGGGGGTCTAAAACAAGGTGTTTATTTCTGTTGAGGGATCACCTGCTGCTTGGAGTTCTCTGAAGCTTTTTTTTTTTTATCAGCGCTGATACTAATTAAAATGGAAGAATATGTGCATTTGTGTGTATGCGTGTGACTCGGACTCAATTAGCTTCATAACTCAAAGCTAAATATTCCTTTTAACTGCAATGTTTATGTTATGTTTTATGTTTTATGCGTATTTGTGGGAACATAAAGAGTGTTGTTATTGTAAGCGTTTTAAATCCCCCAGCCTCCAGTCTTCTAAGCTGATCACTTACTAGCTCTGGCTCCGGCTCCATATTTAGCATACAGCCTATAGTGATACCAACCTTCTCTTAATTGTTCTCAATGTTTTACTTTTCTTGGATGTATGTGATAGCATTTAGAACTGTTATCAAATGTGCAAGGACTCCAATATCTGCTCTTCCATCATCACACAGGATCGATCTGGGCCTCGGAGTGCCAGCCGCTCTGATTGATGCACTGTGGAGATGAATGCTGGTCGAATTACTAATGAGATTTGATTGAGATTCTTGTGAGCAAACAGACTCCAGCTGACAGACAGGATGAAGGAAGAGTTTGTGAAACATTCGGTCTGATACAAACTAGCATCTGAATTTCCCCCTCTGAATCCCAATTCTCACTGTAGGTAAGTCCTCAGACGGGGGATGGGATGCTGCGAGTGAGTCAGCGTTGTCCTTTCAACGCTAATGGCCAGGAAATATCGATGTTGGAGAGACTGATTGGATTTCTTTAACAGGAAAGCATCCGCCCAGCTCCATTAGCTGGTGGTAAACAGCAACACAGAGCAGAGGGAGAGGCAGGTGGGAGAGAAAAGGGGGTTTGAGATGTAAACGGTGGTGGGAGGGAGAGCCGGGAAAGAAGGGGAAGGCATGTTTATTGTTGACACAGATCAAGAACTGGTCAAGTTTAGTTTTGGGGGGAAAGCTGTGAATGTTTATCTGTGCAGATGATGATGGAATGAAATGCCAGGAGTGAAGCAGTGTCTGCTGGGTAATAAGATAATCAGCAGGCATCCCTGGTGTTATGTTAATGCACTTAACTGCAGGACTACGCATATAATGATTTTTCATACTTGAAGTATCTTCAGATGCAGTATAATAGCGCCCTATTTTGTTAAAAATGTCATTTTTTAAACAAATGAAATGTAAAACAATTAACCTTTTTTTCTTCTAGTCAACTTCAAAAAGATATTTTGACAAAAAGTAAAAACTTAACTTAACAGTGGCCACTGTGGCCACAATTGACAATCATGTAACAATGATACATGCTAATACATAGCAATACCTGTAAAGGATCTTAAAGTACATTATACACCTAAAGTTTGCTAACATTAGCCACCTCAAGCTACTGGTCAAACCCAGTAAGGCTGTAGCGTCAAAACAACTTAAATTCAATTCAATTTATTTAGTATAGCCCAAAATCATAAATTTGCCTCAGAGGGCTTTACAATCTGTACACATACGACATCCTCTGTCCCAGGACCTTCACATCGGCACAGGAAAAACTCCCCCAAAAAAAACTTTCCTGGGGAGAAAGAAAGGAAGAAACCTTAGGGAGCGCAACAGAGGATGGACAGCAGTACAATATATGTCATGTGTAAGTAAAGCAAAGTTAGTAATGTGCATTAATGGGACATGAATTCACACAGAAGGTGATAGAGAAGAGGAGAGAGGAGATCAGTGTATCCTAAGATGTCCCCGAGCCATCTAGGCCTATAGCAGCATATCTCGGGGCTGGACCAGGGCAAACCTGAGCCAACCCTAATGATAAGCGCTATCAAAGAGGAAAGTCTTAATTACTCTGAAGGCTCTGGCTCCCATCCTACTTTTTAAGACTCTAGGAACCACAAGTAGCCCCACATTCAGTGAGCGCAGCTCTCTAGTGGGGTAATGTGGTACTATAAGCTCCTTAAGATATGAATGAGATATTAGCTCTGTAGGTGAGGAAGATTTTTAATTTGATTCTGGATTTTACAGGGAGCCAGTGCAGAGAAGCTAATACAGGAGTAATATAATCTCTTTTCTTAGTTTTTGTTAGTACACGAGCTGCAGCATTCTGGATCAACCGGAGAGATTTAAGAGACTTATTAGAGCAGCCTGATAATACTTTTACAATGTTACGTAGGTGAAGCAAGTGAGTCCAATTCTTATAAATTCAACGTTCCATGTGTAAGAGGAAGAAAGTGCTCTTTCTTCTTTCTAAGTCTCGCTTTAACTCCCTAGCTTTTCCCATCTGTTTACCGAATCTCACAGTCTTGTTCAGTAGATTAGCCCAAGTGTGGAACATGATAACTAACCAAGCTCCATACTTGGGTCACGTGCTGAACTGTGTCCATGAAAACTAAGCAAACTCGATTTGCTGAGGAAGACCATGAGACACCAGGGAAAGTATAGTCCTGGATTTTTTTTTATTTTTTATTATAAAGTAATATACAATGTAAAAGAATCCTGGTCTGGTGTATGTTTATGGGACATGATACGAAATGGAGTACTGTGTGTTTTATTGTGTATTGTCTGTTGTGCTTCTTGTGTTTCAAATGAATGAGTAAAAGAAGGTCAACGCAGGACACAGATGAACCACATTTACATTATTCTGAGGAGCTCTTGCCATAAACTACGAGAAAAGCTACATTCATCAACACAATGAACAGACAGTCAGGAAAGCCTAAATCAAACCTGGCAGCCTCGTGTACCTCCAGGCTACAGCTCTGGTTGGCATCTCGTACATCTACTGACACACTGCGATGTAAAGTGTAATTGGGGGTTCCTCCTATAGACTAGTAGGATGGCTAGAGACCCTCGAAGGGGAAAACCACCTCGTTCATCAGAGACGGAGCATGGAGGAACAGTGGGGCTACTATGCTGCCTGTAAATTGAGCCTTTCTTCCTGTGAGAGGGTGACATGGTGGAATGCTGCACATTAATGTGGACATGGGTGGGCTTCTCATTCCTGTCATAGCATCTCTCTCTTCCCTTTGACCCTCCATGACTTTCTCCTCTCTTCTTTTTTGCTTCCATGCCTCCTTTTGAGTTTGTGTCAACTGGGTGTGCGTGCCAGGGTTTCTATCGTCACCATAAAACTGGTTCTTGTAAGGGTGATAATCATCGGTCACAGCTATCAACCTCGAGGTTCAGTCGTATCACAATCCGTCCATTTCAGGTTCAGTTCAATAAGTGTTTATTGGCTTATGTTTTGATTGGCTAATATACTGTATTGCAATATTGGCTTAATGCAGATATATTGGTATTGGCATTTTTGATAAATCACCAAAGATCTTTGTTTAAGAAATATAAGGAACATATTTAAAACTCACTCCGACATGATTTTTGACTGAAAAAGGAAATGACTGATTTTGATGTTACAACTACTCAGAATGAGGAAAAAGGAAAACAATTGCACAAATTCTCTTTGTTTTGGGACAAACACGAGGTTAATGGTGATAAACGATCAAAACATGTTGAACAGACATATCTTGTCTTTCTCTTTTTCAGTGACGGCTGATGTGGAGATGAACATGATGGACAAAGTGGAGGTGTTCAGGGGAGAAACGGCTTCGATCCCCTGCATGTTCACGTCGTCTGAAGGCGTTGGCGGCCTGATCATACAGTGGTTCTACGTGAGTTTCATCAATCCTGATGCACGCATACGCAGAGAGGATGATGTGTCCATGCATGTGATATTTCACGTGTTTGTACTCTGACCTTTAGGTGACACGGTCGTCTCAGAAGCAGAAAATCTTCTACCAGGACGCCACCATAAAGGTTATAGAGAAAGGCACACAGTTCACCGACCGGATCAGTGTGAATGATACCGTAGCCACTGGAGTGACCGTGTTGACCATCAGCGATGTGGAGCTGATAGACGAACTGGAATTTATCTGTCTCATCAAAGGTCTTACAGAAGGGATTGGGGAGGGACGCACAAAGCTGAAGGTGTTCGGTAAGATTCAAGCTGAGATGTTTTTTTTTTTTTTATAAATGGGTAGAATAACAAGGGAAAACATACAAAGTCCACAAACACACATAATAGGTGACTTCTGAAAGAATGGGTGTCATACAATAAGTCACGGTTAGAGAGCTCGCTGGTGTGCCCATTTTTAACCTTTTCAACTCCTTTATACTCATTCACAACTTCACCTAGAAACTTCATTTAGACTTTAAACCAATTTCCGCCCTTTGCACTTTATTGTATAAGTACAGTTTTTTCTATACTTGTAATCACAGTTAAAGAATGCCCATTTCAGACGTTAAAACTTTAGTTTTAGCTTGATTCAAAAAAGTACTTCAAACTCTTTTTACTCCAATAATTTCCACACTTCATGCATAATTTAAGCATCACAATGTTCACAAACTCATCCTCTCGCTCAATGTCACCTTTTGTGACATTTCAATGAGAGTCTTAATAACTTAATATTTTTTGGCATTTTCACTTCAAATGAAACTTCCGCTCATTACAGGGATTACCCTTCAACTGGCACCAACTCCTTTTGATGCTTACAATAACACTTCCAACCATTTCAGTGCTTCCAATGACACTTCATCTTACATATGCAACATGTTAAGACACTGAAACTGTTTCCGACTACCAATATTTAGCTGCCAGAGCGCAGACATTTTCTCTAAAAAATGTACCCTTTTCTAGATCTTAATTCAGTGCTTGATTTCTATACAGTAACACCAGACCTTCCCACCATTGAGGTTGTGCAAACAGGGATCTCAGTTAACGAAGACGACATATCCAAGGTGAACAAGCTTTGAATCATGAAAATCTGAGTAGAAAAATAAGAAAATGGCTATCAGGCTACAATTGATTTCGTTGAATTTTGACTTTTCTCATTATCTCTCCTCTCCTACAGATTGGGACCTGCGAGGTCAAAAATGGCTTCCCCAAGCCGAACATCACTTGGTACAGAAACAAAACCCCGCTACGCGCTGTTCAGGATGGTGAGACGGATTGACATCAACATCTACAATGATTTTTCTACATTCTACATGGTCTTTTTCTCCATTTCCCTCCCTGTCCTTCCTTGTTTTCCAGTGGTGAAGGTGGTGCCCAGAATCACTTCTGAATCCAGTGGTCTGTTCTCTGTCAAGAGTGAGCTGAGCATGAAGGTGATGAAGAACGACAAAGATGATGTGTTCTACTGCGAGATCCTCTACTTTGTTCCCGGAGCAACATCGATGACCGAGACCAAACGTATTAACATCACTGTATACTGTGAGTTTCACACATAGTATAACACCACTATCATGGTGTACTATGAGACTATGAGTTTCTGCTCCATATTGACCACTGGTACAATATACTATGTAATCGATCTATGTGGAAACCAGAACATTACGCCCATATGTGATACATTAGCATCAATATGCTGCTATGAAAGACACCACTTCTCTGTCAAGGCTTTCCACAAGATTGGCTGCATTGATTTGCCTTGTTGGCCGCAGGGACATTTGTGGGAATCACAAACACCTTCCACAACTTCAAGTTTAGGTTTGTGGTCTGACCTTGAATTTCTCTCTCTGTTTCAGACCCCTCCACAGTTGTAACTGTTTGGGTGGAGTCACCGAAGGGAATCATCAAGGAAGGGGACTTGATCGAGCTTCACTGTCGCGGCAACGGGAATATGCCATCATCAATCTTTACAATCACGCACGATGGTGTAAGTCTAAGAAAATCAACCTTTTTGCACTCATTATTGATGCACTTGCAAAACCAGCAGCATAGTTACTACTTCCTGCTTTGACTTCCTCAGCAGATAGTTTTTAACGACCAAATTTCCATGTGTTGATCAGATTACTTTGGCTTCTTGTAGAATAATTACCCTGTAACCAACAATATGGTGGTATTGGAGAATGTGACCCGTCTAAACAGTGGAGATTACCAATGTACCTCTACGGACACGGACACCTTTGAGGAGATCTCGGGAAACACCCCTGTGTTCGTCAACTGTAAGGAATCTGCACCAATATGATATGTGACCATGATGAATACAATCTACCAGCTGTACGACTGCACGTGCCCGGTTTGATAGTTCTTCTCTCTCTCTCTCTCTTGTGTGTGTGTGTGTGTGTGTGTGTGTGTGTGTGTGGTGTGTAGATCTCGATCCTGCCGTTGTGATGCCTGAAGACACTGTGGTGGTCCAAGGAGAGACGCTTACGGCCACCTGCAACGCCCTCTCTTCTCTCAAGACAAAAACAGTCTGGATGAAGGTCACCTACACACATGCAGTACAGAACAAAGACACAAACAGCAACAACATTTTGTCTCCTGCATTCAGAAGACCTGTCACCCTAATCAGTACTTTTTAAAACGGTAATTGTGTGTCAGATTAAGTGATCATAGGCTTATTTTTAGGAGGTGGAGACTCAAGCATTAGTATGGAACTTCATCATGCAGACATCAGTGAAGTCTGTAAAAATAGTTGTTGACTTTATTAGATTGTTTGGGTTGGCAGAGACTTGTCCAAAAGTTTTAGACACCAAAAAAGACCATTGAATATGATTTCCTTATTTGAATCCTGATTGGCTGTGTATCGGCTGTAGAGAACATCAGTGAAAGAAGAATCAGTTTTCCAGTTAAAATAGGACTTTAAATTTTGTGAAATGATTGTTTAAAAATGTTCTGCACAATTTTCTGTAAAAGGTTTGTTGAAGGGCCCATCTGATGACTAAAAACTAGTACACTGGTAACCTCTGCATCATATCTACGTGTGTGTGTGTTAAGTGTGCTTTTTGTGTCCCGTTGTGTGTGTGTGTGTGTAGAATGGAAAGGAGGTTTCAACGGCCCACACTTTGATCCTGAAGGACGTTACGTTTGACTCGGCAGGGATGTACGTGTGCGTGGTGACTGTTCTTGAGATTGAGGGAATGGAAACCAGCGGGACACTTGATGTCAAAGTCCACGGTAAATCTGATCACAGATATTTAATATTAAAATGGCTTTTTAGTTAATAGTCAATGTCATTCTTCAAGAAATGTCCTAATATAATGTATACTGTTTTCTGTTTTAGTAGTTTCAGTTGAATTGTTTTGGTCAACGTTGCAGTTTTTAATGGAAAGTCTTTGTGGGTTAGCAACAGTCACTGTTACTAGTTATAGTAGTTATGGTCATAAGAACTTTTTAATTTTATTATTTCTTGCTCTTCTCTCTGCAGGCCCCCCACAGATCATGGAGCCAATCTACAAAGATATTGAGGAGAGTTTTGAGAGTACAGTCGATCTGAGCTGTAGTGTCAGAGGTTTCCCTACTCCCAGTGTTATCTGGACCACCTCTGATGGAAAGGTAAAGCAGAGGGAAGCCTCCCATGTTTTATTAGCTACAGCTGCAGCAGATATGCACCGTTTTCCCAAATGTGTCCTAATTTGATTAAATCTCTCTTTAATCCCAAATAAATTCAACTGTCGGGTCAATCATGACAAACTGGTTTACAGTAAACAATCCACACTGTTAAAAGTACAGGAAAAAAGTATTATTTAACTAAACCAAATTGTGTTTCAAATTCTCTTTTTTTTTTAAAAAGTTGTTTTACTCTACATATGATGAAATTAGGAGCAGGTTGGTGGCTGTGTATTAGTTGTTAATGGGGCGTATTTCTGCACTGTGTTCTAGTATTTATTGAAATTACAGTAATTTTCCTAACTAGGATATTTATTCAAGGTAATGTAGCGATGGCAATATTGTTTGGATCTCCATTTTGGAGACAACTATTTGACAGATTGCTATATACGATTTGTACAGATATAAATGGCACAGAGGATGTATGCTAATTCATTTTATTATCCCCATACTTTTATATCCAGCACCAACAGCAGGTCTTAATTCTCACTTATCCAGTGAAACGTCTCCACATCTACTAAATGGATTGACGTCAGCTGTACTTTCTATTTAGTGCTAATTAGTTGAATTAAAATTGTGAACGTGGTTAACATCCAAGCATTGTCATTGCCAACCTCAGGGGGGCCGTTGACTCTGTTATTGTGAGTTAAGTGCGATATCTTCAACAGCACTGGTCACTGATTTTGATAAAACTCAAGTTTATGTCTTCCTGTGTTTCTGCATTGAATCCCTAATGGACTTGAGAGAGGTGCTATGAGCTGCCACTGAAGGTTGGTTTAGTCGCATTTCAGACTGATGATGCACCTTTCTTGAGTCTGTGACAGGATGTCAGCTTTAAATCTGACTTGTGCAGAAGAAAGGGAAACCTTTTCCACTGATGGACCCGTTTTTTTTTTCTCTGTGTTAAACTGTGTGTTTTCGTCCCAGATCCTTGAGACGGCATCTCCAGTAATGATTGAGGGTAAAGTCCAGAGTAATGTCAGCATCAAAGTCACCTCTGACATTACGGCTTTCTGCAATGCCTCCAACGAGTTCGGCACTGACGCGGTGACCTTCAACATCACAGCCAGTGAGTTCCTTCGGCAGAATGCGTTCCTGTCTCCACTCTTCGTGTTTATTTGCGTGTTCGTCTCTACCTGTTGTCCTCCTACCTTCCCCCCTTACCTCCTGTTCCTCCCCATGTTGTCTACGCCACTTCTCTGTTTATTTTTTTACTTTGTCTGAGGGCGTCGAGCTCAGTCATGTGCATTCTGGTGATTCAGTGTTGTTGTTGTTGTTGTTGTTGTTGTTTTTAACAAGACACTGTGAAGCTGTGTGGCTGTACGGTTGTTAAATGTGCTCCCCTCCTCCCCCAGTGTGTTAACAGGAGTGTCCTTCCTTCTGTACCTTTACCCGTTTTCAGCTATACACACCACCACACCAGCTACCACTACCACCACCACACCAGCTACCACTACCACTCCCACTCCCACTCCCACTCCCACTAGCACTACTACTACCACTACAAGTACCACTACCATTACCTCTGCCACAGGTAAGACCACAGTTACTCTGAACCATCTGCCTCACATTAGTCAAGTCAACTACAAAAAGTTTTGAAAATATCTCCTGTAAATCCCGTTAAAAGGACCTGAGTGAGAGTGATGCTTTAGCTGTCTGTAAAGGTTATTATGTGCATGTTAAGCATCAGGGGGTTTACACACTTCCTTTCTTTCATGATGGCTGAGCCGTTCTTTTCTGTGAGTCAGACAGAAGGAATGAGAGCGAGAAAGGAAAACTCGAAAGCACCTAAGGCTTGCAGCAATTACCACAGAGGCATGACTGAAAGGTCATTACAGCAGTGTTGGTTAGCGATCACTCCGATTAACAACTGTGGTTTCCACAAAGTATCTATATTTTTTAATGGGCGATATTGCTCTCATCGCTGTGAGGCGTCGCAGTGACTCATTTGTTGGCACAGTTCTCCGTTTCTGTTTAAGTTATTTTATAATTTAAGTAATTTGTTTATATGTGGTCTTTTTAATGAGTTTTACTAATGATGTGAGAATTAAGTTTCTATCCCGGAAGAAAAATGTATTAAATCAGATAAAAAAAGACTGACACGATTTACCTGATGAAGAATGAGTATTGCATTATGGCTTGAAGATACATACACGGTACACAACCACAAACACACATGCATCAGTGTGACTCTAGCGAGCAGCTGATGCTTAAATGCACTCAGAGCAAGTCTCCTGACTCCCATTACGTGGGCCGCCTTGTGTTTTCTCTCTCCTCCTGCCTCCTCTCTCTTGTACATCATGCCAGAAAATGTTCAGCCCCTCTGAGAAAACTGTTCTGGGTTGTTGTTTGTGGGGAAGCGCCGGTTAAATTATATTTAACAGGGCCGCCCTGGGAAATGACTGCTGTGCTACTGACCACATCGGCCTATCAGGCTAGATGTTTAGCGTTTTTAGCTTCACAGATAAATCTCAAACTAAACATTCAGTGTGTGTGTGTGTGTGTGTGTGTGTGTGTGTGTGTGTGTGTGTGTGTGTGTGTGTGTGTGTGTGTGTGTGTGTGTGTGTGTGTGTGTGTGGCCTGCTCGTATGAGTTATTTTTTTATGCCCAGTCACCCACTGATAATTGTTCTCATGTGGTTTTTCTCAGTCAAAGCAAAAACCCCTTTCTCACCAAAGAAAATCAAGAAAGGTTTGTATGTTACGCTGCTGAAGACTCTCCCTCACCTCTCCATCTCAAAGGCAAAAAGCTTCCTTCCACTTCTCCACAGCACCTCCCTCTCTCTCTCGTCTCCCAGCATTCATCAGACCTCCCCTCTGTCCTGATGAACAAAACATCAAACCATCATTGAGTTGTTCATCTTCACCTCTTCCTGTGCATGTTGTCATGTTTAAGCGCACCTCTCCTCCTTCACTCCTGAATGACTTCCTTTCTTTAGGTTGCCAGGTATAAGTCACCTGAATGACGCTAGCGCTGCACTCTCTTTAGACAAACTGCACACATGCTATCTGCTGAACCTACACACCCTGCCTGATGCGATCCTGTATCCGACTTTCCTGCTTCATACCGTCATCTCTTTCATAATCCATTTACAGTGACTAACCCTGTCGTTGTTGTTGTGCTTCTTCCCCACCAGAGGGCAGTGGTGTTATCATTGCAGTCGTCATTATCTGCATCTTGCTGCTGGCCATTTTGGGGAGTGTGCTCTACTTCCTCTACAAAAAGGGCAAGATCTGTGGGCGGTCCGGCAAGCAAGACCTGTAAGTACAACGAGAACCACTTGATTTTGGAGGGTGAAGCTATAATGTGTTTTAATCCCTTTTTTAGATGCAGCATCAACTGTAGTGGACACCAAATATTTGGTGGATCTCAACCAAAAACTAGATGGACTAACTAGGTTTTGGTGACAAAATAAGACATGAAAGAAGTCCAGCATGGCAGAGAGACACAGCAGGAAGTGGAGTAAGACAGTTTATATACATTAGGACATCACTTTCTTGAGTTAAAGCTAAATTGCAGATTTCTTCGATGTGGAAAGCAAAATTAAATGTCATCATGATTATGAAATCTGGAGATGATGGTTTAAAAATGTGGTACAGTCAATTCAATCAGAAAACATCTTTTCTTTTTTTTCTTTCAACAAAAAGGCATTTAATATAATATCAAGGTAATATTGAATGGAATTCCTCAATATTTTCCTTCTTGAGGTACAGAGGTCATTTCCCACCTTACATTTTAGATGTCCACTCTCCAGATCAACATTTGAACCCATATGAATTTTAAGTTGGGTGCCAACTCAGATGTTGGCCGCAGGCATGGCCAACGTTTATGTTGCTTAGAAGAAATCTGATCCCTTTCAATCAGCTATATATAAATCAAATTTAAATACATGGACAAAGCTGCTAAAACAAAACCTTTTTCTAAATTAAAAATAATAATTGCAAGTAACATTGTAGGAATACCCACGTGTGTAGTTAACACTCACATGGTTAAAGCTGGCGCATTTAATATTTACAAAGGACAACGTGTTATATGAGAGGTGCTGCTCGTTTTGATAAACCCACAGATAATTATCACAACTCTGCAGTTCCTCTCAGCTCTATGGAGCTTTGTAGCATATTTTAGGTGTTTAAAAGCTCTAACAACTCACTGTATATTATATATTATTATTATATTACCTGCTCAGCACAGCAGACGGACGCGGTTAACCACTAGCTGGTAAAGTAAACAGACTTATGTTCGTCAGGAGGACACACATTTATTATATTTTACTATATTTTGCTCCGTAACTGCTGGATGTGTAAAAAAAATCTGCTTTTTTTTTTTTTTTACCATATCAAATTAAAAGGTGATTATATATGTACTGTATGTTAGTGTTGTGTTTACAGCTTGTTTCCACTGCCTTCAAGTGTCCAAAAAGTAAATGAAAACGATGAATCACCATTGTTACGGCTGGATAGAAGAACATTCTGTTGCAATATGTATGTTTTTTTTCAAGGAGCTTTTTTGGTCTTGCAGCACTAAAGAGAAGTCCGGCAAAGATAACATCGTGGTGGAGATGAAGAGCGACAACACCGAGGAAGCTGTGCTCCTCGGGGTCAACGGGGAAAAGCAACTTCCCAGCGACCAGGTAGATATCTACTCGTTAAAGGAACAGTGAAACACCCGTTTCAGAAGAAAAACAGCTTAAGATGATGCTGTTTTCCTGCTGATCTGATTACACCTTTAACATATTTACACACCCTCCACCCCACCTCTCTCCCTTGCCGTCTATTTTTGTGTTTTTAATGTGTGTGTTTCCCCTCTGGAGTAAAGGGAGGTGCGTACCTGGATGTACAGAAGTGAGGAGGCAACTGCAGACGCACCAACAGCTGCTCCTGTTCTTCCCTCTCAGGCTCAGACCGGCCGATGCCTTCAAGCTTCCACCACAGCCCTTTCATCCCAGAGTTGTTTCATGGAAAAGTCGTCCGTCAGTTTATATCACGATGCCGTCTGAGTCTCAAGTTATTCTATGCTGCAGCTTTTGCTTACTGTCTGTTACATCCAGCAACAACTTCTGTTGGAATGAGCTTTAATGAGAAGTAATTTGAGCACTCAGTACCGTAACTCTGCGAATAAATCTTCCACCATCGCAACCAGGACTATCCTTCGCCTAAGGTTCTTATTACCAAAAGCCTTGTATACTGCTGATCGTCTGTAGAACAATAATTTGAGCACAACATTGACCAGGGACTGTTTTTATTCCCGACTACACATCACCTCAGGCAAAGTAATTACTGAAGAGCAGCCTGAAACAGCTCTTTATCAAATGTACATATTATAATCTATGTATATATTTCTTTATTTAAAATAACACGATAGAAAAAAAAAAACCAAAAATAAATGACCAGATAGTGTTTTATTTAGTTTGGATGCTCTTTACGGAGAGCAACAAGTGCTTAAATAGATGTCTTGTTTTTATTTTTAATATTTTTTTGTCTCTATGCTTCCTGTTTTGCTTAAGTCTGTACACTGAAATCTTTGGGGACCCAACAATGTGGCCCCTACAGCCAGTTACAGCCACACCAAAGTTTTCCCTTTTAGCTCTGAAAACAAACTTTTTAGGTAATTTAATCACACATCATTCACATTTGTAGTTGTCCTTCTCTAAAGCTAACACACTCGTCTTCACACTCCCCAGTTTGTCTATATTGCAAAAGATATTTTTGCAAGACGGGTGAATAATATTTTCAGCATTTGACATAGAAGGGTTAACATTATTTGTAGTTCTCTTTACATTATTTTTCCTTCACAGTCTGGTTTTGATATTTTCTGTGTTTGAGTGGAAGCATTGCCAACAGCCAAGTTAAAAAGTTACAGATGCCTTATAGAAAATCAATCAAAGCCTGTAGAAATACAAATTTCTATTGTTATGTTTCTATTTAATGTTCAGTGCACTGATTTATTTGTGGTTATTCTTTCAGTTCTGTTTCTCTAATGTGAAACAGTGGTTTGGTTGAATGCGACTATGTGAATGAAAAGTTTTTCTGTAGCTATTTCAGTTAGAAGGATGAGGGTAGAACAGATCATTTGTCCGTGGTAAACATGGTTCATGGCATGTAGTTACCCTCCTCAAAAGGAAAAGACATGATTCTGTATAATTAATTAATTAATTAATGAATTCATGTTTTGACTGAATCTTGAAATAATCTGTTGGTTCCCAGAGACGTAGAATCCCCCTCAGACATGATGACTGACTACAATATCTGACTACTGAAGAGGGGGGAATGACTGTGACTTCACATATGCAAATTAAGTTTGTAGACAATCGACAATGAATATGCACTGTGCTCACTGCTCAGTAATGTGCAGGTATCATCCATACTTCACTTTCCTACTCTGTTAGTCTGTTTTGTTCTGCTGCATTTAAGAACTACCATTGTTAAATGGTTTGGGATGTTTGAAATCTGTGAAATGCCTTGGAGTTGTGAAATATACAATTAATGTCATTGATGACATTCAAACCAATTCACCAACAAATTGTTTTCATTATTTGTAGTTTTTGAAAATTATACCAAATAAAGATTTGACTGTTAAATGAAAAGAAAAGCTTGAATTAATTCTAAGTTAGATGATGAGCTATCTATTAAACAACTTCAAGTAAAAGTGAAGGCTGTTAATGATTAACAAACATTTTCATATCTGCAGATTTAAATGTATGTATTTTATGAAAGATTTCTTTATATTTTCCTCGAAATTTTCCTCGGAAAAAGCACCTGTATGTAATGTGGTACTAATTATAGGATGAATAGATAATTGAGCTTAACCTTAACCTTTTGTAAATGCACATTTGAACGTGGCGGAAAAAAGGAAAATGTGTCTTCAGGCAAACATGCAATTTACAATATATGGAGAATTAAGTTTGACATGAAATGAGTAGTGAACGAATATTTACTTGGATTTAAATGTAGCAATTCATTCCAATCTAAAAAAGTAAGATCAGGACAGGATGCCAAAAAAAGTCTGAAATGTCACAGTATAGTGTGTAGTGAAAAGGCATAACAAGAAATGTAAAAAAGATCTTAGTCACAAAACGTTGCTGTATAGTATGTTAATTATTTTTTTAATAATTCATAGTGTAGTATGTCAAGAAAAGTAATAGTATAGTACACTGACTATTTTCGCCCCAAAAAATACTTTTCGACATTTAGCATGTCAAATTTATTTTATTTTATAGTACATTAAACAAAGTCATATTTAAGTATGTTGAAATAAGTAAGAAGAAAAAAGTCTTACAATATTATTTGTAAAAAGTGAGCTAATGTAAAGTATAGGATGCCGTTAAAAGCAATATTATAGTATGTCAAATTTTTCACAGTATAGTACGTTGAAACATTTACAAAAAGTCACAGTATAGTACGTGGAATGAAGTCACAAAAATATAGAACAGAATGTCCAAAAACGTCAAACTAGTGTTTTGAAGAAATTTACAAAAAAAATCATAGTATGTCTAATAGTCAGAGTAATCATAGTATAGCATGTCCAAGTCATAAAACTCCTAGTATAGCATTTCAAAAGTCATAGTACATGTATGTCAAAAAGGTCACAAAAAAGTTATTAAAGTATGTCTAGAAAAGTCACAGTATTAGTGTCAAAAAACATCAGTCATTGTAAAGTATCTTGAAAAAAGTAATTGTATAGTATGATTAAAAGACTACACAGAAAGGTCACATGTAAAAAACAATTTAAGTTGTAAAAAGTCACAAAAAGTCATAAAAATGTTATAGTATATTATGTTGAAAAGGTCATAAAATAGTCACAGTATAGTATTTTGAAAAAGGTTATAGCATTGCATGTCAAAAACGTAATAGTATATAGTATGTTGAAGAAAGTCACAAAAGTCACAAAAAAATGTTTGTTGAAAAATGTCAACAATTTCATAGTATAGAATGTAAAAAAAAAGTTATGACACTGATGACAATCAGTACATAGAAATAAGTCAAAGAAAGACTTAGTGTAGGAAGTCGAAAAATGTAGTAGTGGTAGTAGTCAGACATGAAAGTATAAGTGTCATTGTATAGTATTTGAAGTCATATTATGTAAAAAAAAAAAAAAGTATGTTGTAGTAGTATGTTGAAATAACTTTTGAAAAAGACAGCATAGTATGTCAAAAGTAATTGTATGGTACGTTAAACGAAGTCTTAAGTCAGTAAAGTATAAAAAAAAGTCATACCATCAATATATCACAAGAAAACATAGTATAGTATATTGAAAAAAACTAAATATAAAAGTCATACGTCTAAAAAAAGTGATTCATAATATAGTATGTCAAGAAATAATCATAGTATAGTATAATAAAAAGTATTAAAAACCAAAATGTCACAGTATGTCAAAAAAGTCAATAAAAAGCCTCGGTAGAGTATGCCATACAATATGTTAAAAAAATAAAAAAAAAATCACAATATAGTATGTAATACAAATGTTCATTAAAATGTCCTAGTATGTACAAAATGTCACTATTCATTATATTATGTGCCATAAAAAAAAGTCATAGTTTAGCAGCCTACGTCAGAAAAAGTCATCATCTGAAACACTGTGTGGCCCCTGAATGTGAAATGAAAGTATTATATTTTAATCACCTGCATCCGTTTCAGTACTTACATCTAATACAATACCAAGTTAGCAATTTTGATGGACAACTCTGCAGTTTAACGTGGAAGTGAGAACGAAAGTATATTTACTTTTGAGTGTTCTTTTCTTTGAGAACACATCTGAATATTAAATCTGTAAGGACCATAATAAAATCAATGAATTCACTGTTCAGTAAGTCTGTCACATGATTGACACTTCACAAACTGCTTGAATACCCTAAGGGCATTTTGTTTTGTTCTAAAAGACATTGCTCATCAATGTCACTATTAACTAACTTGCCTGCATTTGATATTTCTCAGAAAAATGACATTTACAAGCTAAACACATTTGATTGTGCGTGTAGAGAGGAAAGACAGGTGGTAGCTTTTACTTATCATTTTATTAACAGCACTGTGCATACTTCCAAAGTGATATGAGCTTTAAAAACCATCAAAAAGTTAATGAATGACTTGTACTGATGAGAAGTGTGACACTACATGGAACAACAGCTCCCTCTTCTGGCAGAGAGTTGAAGTACCCCAACACGGGGACTGAGGGTAACGGGGCTGGTACGCATCGAGCGTCCCTGAGGCCGAGTGCTGATCTGGGACCTGCTTTATCTTTCAGGTAAGAAAGAGGAAGTAAAGGAGACCTTTCCCAGATCAGCACTTGTTCTCCAAGATGAAGCTGGATGCGACTGACAAGGCAGAGAGGACCGATTAAGACGAGCAATACTGCACAATCTAGCCTTCTGAGCTCACCAGGTACGGAACAATACCAACAAGGTCTCTTCAAAATCAAGGCCTTACTCTAAACATGGGGAGGATTTCTAAACATGTGGCACTGCTCACAGAATTATTCACACAAGTAAACAAAAACTTTGGAACAAAATACTTGTACAGGAATGAAATGAAACAGCCATTTTTTTTTCTTTTCGTATTACTAACTTTGCACAATAAGCTTTTTCTTTAGAGTGACAGTATCAAAGCACACATTGGTATACTGTGAGAGAAACAAATTTAAAAAAAAAAAGGTAAATAATACCAACAATGACATGCTGTCCTCAAACCATAACCAACGCATTGGTACAGTATTGAGGATTGGGGACCTCCCCGTCCATTACCCATCATTCTAGAAGTTTCTTAAGGCAACTAGGATCAGGGAAAGAAAGAACTAGAGGACGGCCAGACAGCGCAGAGATAGCTTCCAGTCAACAAGACAGCGTTTCCCAGAAGAAGCAAGGGCTGATGGGATATGACATGATTTACACCCTCCCCCGAAAAATCATTCTTCTTCATATGCTGGGAGAGGTTCAAAGTCAATGTACCTCAAAAGTTCCTTGCATTTATTTATCTTATTCATTCATAGTACCTGGAAATTAAGCTGCTGTTTTAGTCCTGCCAACTTTGGAAATAAAAAGGAACAATGTGCAAGTTATAACGTGACAAAAAAAAAAAGAAACGAAATAGGCTACTTGTGTGACTTCATGAAACGGATACTTTCAGCTACATGTCAACTGGATGAAGAGACAGCAGGTGAGCTGCAACGAGTCTCCTCTGGGCTTTTGACAGCTCGGGTGAACGCCACTTGTTTGGATGAAGATTATTCCTGAGTTAGCTCTTACATTTGGCCCAAATACTGATTTTAATGTAGACTTGGGGGTGGGCCAGCAAACCCATGAGCCTACTTTTTCAAAAGCCTCTGCAGTCACTTCCGGTCAGTGGGGGCGAACTGCCACAGAGAAAGGAAATGAAGGAAAGATGAGCCTGAATCTATTACAAAATGGCTGGTTTCCATAGCGAAAGCATTTAGTTTGCTTTATTGCAGAGTCTACCTGTAGAGAATCACAAAGAATATATTTAAAAAATAAAAAATAAAAATGTTGAACACCGAATAGTCGCCAGCTTGAGAGGGCTGCAGGCTCCCAAGCCGTTTGTACTTTCAAGTATGCTACATTACGGACCAGAGACACGCAGGTGATACTGTCACTTTAAAGAAACAGGATGACTGGTAAACACAATATTCACAAATGTACATTTAAGGCTTAATTGTTTAGCACTAACAATAGTAGCAGCAGTGAAGCACTTCTGAATTAATTATAATAACAATATTTATGATCATATTACAAGAAAAATATTACCGAAGTAAATCAATGTCATCTTTTTTGTTTCATAACACTGGACTGTGCTGGAGACAGACAATTTTAACCAGCCAGCCAATGAAGTGAGACAAAGACACAATGAAAACATTTCAGCCACCACGGATCACACAACACGAGCCTGTCTGGTACTGCAGGGTCGTTAACATTAGTACGTCCTCTAATAATCTCACTGCCAGGCGGTACAGCTGCTCGAGGCCCCGCCGTACGAGCACGGGCTGAGTATACGGACTGTAATTCCACATTCATGTTGTACAGGAACAGGGGGTTGAGTTAAGAGAAGGTCATGAGGAGGAGGTCTGGCAGACACGCACACACATGCATGCTTACATACACAAACTCACACATATAAACACACGCTGCCAGACACACGGTCCAGACCTGAAACCATCGCCATGCTACTTTGAAAAATACAACACGACAAAACAAGCATGTTTAAAAAAGAAAGAAAAAGAAAAAAGTACCAAAAGCAACATTGTTAATCAAAGGCCATAACAGACTGAATTCATAATGAAAAAGCTCTGCTGCACATCTTCTAAACTGATGCTGACACATCCCGGTGAGGAAGACATCCTGACTCTTCCTCACGTTTATTTCTCCACACTCACATCCCTCAGTCCGAGAAAGGGCCACGCCCCTCTATAAAATGGTCCCCGCCTACCGATATCGCTTGTACCAACAGCGACCCTCAAAGCTGAAGTCATTTTTACATACTGTATATGCACGTACTGTATATATTACACACATTTAATATATATTTACTCATATATTAAATTTTCATATAGACATACATTTTTTGTTTTAATTGTGAGGTGTTGGTTACATTTTCAGACAGAGGCTTCAACAAGGGAAATAACAATCTGTCTTCCCAGGATTCCTACGAAAGTCTGGTGCCATTTGGCAGCCGGTCAATGTTCCACACATGCTCGGTGCCTCCCGCAGAGATGTCCATGAAAACGAAGAGGCCTGCTGGAGAAGTTTCAAGAAGGCCAGACACTGTTGAAAGCGCATGGAGTGCAGGGCGCAAAGTCCCAGAGAGGCTGTGAGCTCACTGGTGTAACAGCCAGTTAGAAATCCACGGGGATGGAGGGCGTCAGCCAGCACCGGAGGTAGTGCTGCAGGCAATGGGCTTTGGGCCGGGCTGCGCCAACCTAAACCCAACAAGGCCGGGCCAAGCTAGGGCGAGAGAGCAAACGATAGAGACGCACGAGGAGAGTGCTATGTGAGAATAGAGGTGGAGGGAATGGAGACAAACTCGCGTAGGATATTCTTAGCCATTTCAATATTGTTCTGTGCGATCAGCAGTGCTTTCTGGATGTCCTGGTAAGAGTATCCCTCACTCATGAGGTGCTCAATTTCGCAACTGATTTGGGGGTTGGCCTCTCCTCCTGTTGCTCCACCACTGGGTGGAGCCGGGACGGGTGGGACAGGGCTGGGTCGACGCTCCGAGTTCATTCGTCTGGGCAGGGGCTTTGGAGGTCTCTCTGGCGCTTCCACCGGCTCCGAGAAGGCTGAAGAAAAGGCGAGAGTGAATGTATACGCCTTTAAAAAAGGTAAACGGCCTGGACCCCTCAAGTTCAATAAGTCAATGTGGGTCAATGTGAATGAAGATTTACTTCACTGGAAATAATTAAACATTCGTGCTCACTTAAAAAAAGCACCTGTGGCAAACGGCACGCTGATTATTTATCTGTAATAAGTGTTTTTATAATACTGCATTTATGGTGAACTGGTTGACCTTTCCACTGCAGCAACTGTTAATAGAGCACTCATAAAGAGTCCATTTATGATCTGGGAGCTTGTCAGCTTGTCTGAGAGCCATTTAATTGGTCCTCAGATATAAAGATTTAGTCTTTAGTGGAACACTCAGACAGCCGGCGCTCATACTGTGTAGGTTATGAATGTCAGCTCCCTGCAGAGACAAGGGGAGAAATAAATGTTTTTCTACCTTCTTCTAGAAAGTCACTAAATGCTGCATTAGCTGCAGTCAAACCTCCACACAACCCTGCGGTCGGGGTCAATCTGAGATTCTGATGATACGGACGGTAAATGGACTGTACTTGTGAAGAGCTTTTCTCGTCTTCCAGCCACTCAAAGAGCTTTAACACCAAATGTCATCATTCCCCCATCTGCCCCTCAATTTGGGGTTAAGTGTCCAAAGACACATCGACATGGACTAGCAAGGGAGCCAGGGATCGAACTGCCGATCCTCTGATTGAAGACGACTCTGCTCTACCATTGAGCCACAGTCGCCCACGGTGATTCCTGGTAAACATCCTCGGGGCATCACTTACTGTTTTTATATTTTCAAGATCACTGATGTAACGGAGCAACCCTCTGAGCAAATGATTGGTCTTTACCCGTTGCACACTGGGATTGTACATACCGGAACAAATTATATATGGCAATCAATTAATTGTAATCAATCAAAATCTAACATTAACTTCAGAGAGCTTCTGGAAAATCGGTATAAAGTCTGGCCTTATTCCAGGCAGCAGAAAAACGCTTTGGTCGACTTTTCAGACTACTCTCCCGGTCAGAGGACTTTTGAATTACTTCAAGATATTGATTAATCAGCAATTTTAGCTTTTTGGCCAGTAAGGAGCAGAACAAAAAGGCTGCCATTACACATCTTTACATCCAAGTAATTTTATGATACAGACACACCATTTTCCATTCCTGCGAACCAGTTACTGTACGCCATCACTAATGTAAAATGTGACCTTCAAAGTGTCATGTCTCTTAATAAAAGCCCATATTTTAAAGGGTCAATTCACCCAAATAGCAGAAAGTATTTCCTACTTACCTTCACGGTATATAGGTATTTATTTAATTGTTTCTAAAAGCCACAGGTGTGCTTGAGCACCAGAACTCCTTTATCTAGCACAAGCGCAAGCTGGGGACATTTTTCTTTTTACAAAAATGTGTCACCTGTAGGCTTGGATGAATTAGGCAATGCTAAAGTAAAATAATCCTTATTTTATAACATGGCTTGTTGAATGATTGACAGTAAGTATTTTTCAAAGTTACATCGTGTATAAAAACAAACCCTGCCTCAACAAGGACAAGTATACTTACGTGCTGCAGCTCCAGCATCTGAATCTAGAGAAAGGCGGCTGAAAGCAGTTGTGGAGGATGAGCTTGATGAGGAAGATAAAGACGAGGAAGACGACCCCCCCAGTTCTGAAAGGGTCCGGCGGCCCGTGGGCATTGCCAACCGGGGTTTTGGGAAGTCGTAGCTGTTCTCCTCCTCCTCCTCCTCCCTGTCCTCAGCTACATGGTCTCTTGGGCCATTGGTCATCGCCAGAGGGGGCAACTCTGAATAGTCTGGGATGGATTTACAACAATGTATTAGCACCGCAGTATCTAATAGACGGACAACTACAAGTTAAATGAAAAGACAAATCTTTGCAGGGTGGTAGACAGAAAGATCTGCATGAAGGACACAGAGGTTTACAATAGTGACTCATGCTGCTCATCTAAGCCGTTCCTGTCCACCTGATCCACATATTTATGAATCAAAATACCTGAATCTCTGGCTTGTTGTGACCTGGCCTGGCCGTGGAACATGGCTTCATACATCTGAGGTCCATCCTCTAGTTCAGCCAGTGCCAGCCTACAACAACAAACAACAACAATAACACAACAACCATAACAGACGCAGTATTACAGTCCCCAAAGTTAGAAGTGTTTTGAATACCGTGAGTTGACTGCAGTAGCTTGGGTCTGTGTCTGGAGTGCTGATACAGGCTGTGGAGGTCTCTGCACTGGGGGGGTCTCCCCGACAGATGGTGTCGTGATGGGGGGCAGGACGGGGCGAGAGGAGGGGATCATGTACTCCGACTCCTCCTCACTGTCACGTGCCTCCTCTCCTGTCACTGGCCTCTGGGCTGAAGAAGGTCTGGGAACAACAACAAAAAAAGAATATTTACACTAGAACTGTAAATATGGATTTATGAAACATAAACACAAAAAAGCTAAATATTTTGAGTGGAAACAAGCTTCCTGAAGTACGTATTGTGTGGCCTTTGAAATGATTGCTGCTCTCTTGCAGATCAGTCATTCAAAGATCAGATGCTCCACTCCTCTGAAGTCATCATAGTGCCAGTACAACGTACCTGCTTGCCAGTGAATAGATGGCGTTGGCTGAGGCGGAGGGCTTGACTTTGGGGTTGTCATAATCATGACCGGCGACTGCCGCAAAATTCTGTTCAGGAAGCAGAAGCCGAAAACGTAGAAACTTTAAAGTGATGAATATTTTCACAATCAAAATCTTGAAACCAAATACTGACTCATGTTAAAAAGGAATAGCTTGGAATTAAGGAAAATACATTTATTCGTTTTTCTGTGCTCGGAGTTAGATTAGAAGATTGAAGCAACTCTCATGTCTGTAACATAAATATATAATGCTGGTGCCAGCCGCTGGTCAGCTTAGCTTAGCATTAAGAATAGAAACAGCTAACTTGGCTCTGCTCAATGTTAAAAAAATCCACCAACCAGCACCTCTAAATCTCACTACTATACATGTTGCTAGGCAAAGCTAATGATTGTAGCTTTATATTTATTGTTTTATCCAACTCTAAAGAGAGCAAATACACAGTTCCCAAAATGTTGAACTACTTCTTTAACAATCTAACAATAATGTAACTCTCATACCATTGAGACAGCACAGCAAACCCCATGTGAACATAATGGATTTTACAAATATTAATAAAGGCAATGAATACACCTTTAATTGCAATTAAGAAAGTTCCCAAACTGGCAGTGTAGAGAGCGACTGAGCTAAAAGCACACCCACATACACGGAACAGTATACTGGATTGTTAGAAGGTGGAGCCACATTTATTACAGTTCTCAAACTTGGACGGTTACTACTAAAACGTTATGTGTTCGTAAATGTATACAATGAATACACATCAAACCAAATGGTAGTTGTGGTGTTTTGTGGTTTCACTGACCAGCTGGTGATCCAGACTGAGGGAGTTGTTGTTCTTGTACGAGTCTGACCGTGTGTCCAGAGCGGAAGGCAGCGCCAAGGGGAGGGAGTGTCGGTTGGAGAGTTCCCTGACACCTGCTCGAATGTCCACTCCCAGACTGGAGACTTGGGTGGATGAGGATGCTGAGGAGGAGGACGACGAGGAAGAAGAGGTGGGCGCCTTGGGAACAGGACGGGAGTTCCAATCAGCCTGGGGCCGGTTTGGGGGAGCAGGAGGGAGCTTATCTCGAGGGGACTCCCCCCCAGGAGTGCAGGGTAAGGGCCGCCTCTGCAGCCGTCCATCGGGCGCTGCCCCGGCTGTGTGGGGACGGTCTGGAGGAGGAGGAGGGGGGAGATCCCGCAGCGCAGGGGGGAGGGGAAGAGGCTTGTCTTTGTGGTGAGATGCTGCCTGGAGGGGAGAAACAGAGATGGAGGGAGCTCATTTAGACTTCATTCAATATTGATGCAAAAAAGAAAACCTCAGTGGTGCTATTCTCTATTCTGGAAATAATCCATTCAGCAACAAGACCACTGTGAATGCATTTATCATCATGATTGACAATATACATAACTTAGATGAACAAAACACCAACTCTTCTATGCCGATATAAAATACACTGATTATTGTGGCTGTCATTTTCACACCTTACTTCTGTCAGGGGGAAAATATAAGTAAGCATAATTTGGATAACAGAGCTAGGTTCCTGGTATTATTTTCAAATTTAAGTCTGGATTTGCTCTCTGCTGTCATTCTTTGGATTCATCAAAGAAGTCAAGCTACGAACCAGCTGCAAAGCAGAATGTTTGAGTAGTTTGGCAGAAGGTACAAAAAAAAAAAAAAACAGAGCAAACTGATTTTGGGGGGGGACATGGAAATAGCTTTTATATCACAACAAAAATGGCGAGTGATGGCATAAATTCAGCGAAACAAAAAAATGAATAACGTTTTTTTTTTTTAGACTATTTCCTGTTGACCTGTAGGCTATGGCACACCCCTCCAGACCTAAGCTGGACAATTAAAACACATATTGAAGATGCTGTGTGACTGTGAAATATGTAAATGCTTTCACACATTAATTTCAATACTTCCTCTTGCCCTAACAATGTGAGGGTGGTTGTGCATGTTCAGGTACCTTACTGGTGACCCCAGGGCTGCAGGCACCAGGGGGGTTTGGAGGTCTGTGTGGTAGCAGGTCTAGTCTGGGCGGCACAGGGGGGAGAGAGGACTGAGGAGCCATGGACATAGGTGACGGGGGGCGCTCCACCTGGATCAACAGGAAAGAAAACACCAGAATCAGGATTTGTCTGATGGCACCTTTTCAGTGATCCACAAACACTGTCAAGCTAACTTTTTTTTAGATTGTAAGTAGGCACAGCAGAAAAGATTAAGAGAAATATTCTTCACAACAGTTCCCATCTGAGTTTTCCCTCAAATGGTCACGTCTAAAGTCTAAAATGATTATCTGCATGAAAAGGCTGAACGTGTTATGATGGAGGAAAAACCCCTAAAAAAATCCAAATCATGCAGCAACAATAATTCTCATGGTATGTGCTCTTTTGTTTCACGATTATTTTGCTAGATAAATGAATAAATAAATAAGCACACGTTTGTATTTTAAAACTCCTATAATTTAAATATGTGTTTAGAAGAACTGACTCAGTTCAGTTAATCCGCTTGATATCATGTTCTCTGTCGTAAAAAAGATTTCAGTGCCCAGACTTTCCCACGGTTTAACAAACTAATTTTATGCTAAAACTGTGCAAAACTGTTTACATTGTCTAGAACGAATGGCCTATGCAACACAATACAATACAATACAATACAATACAATACACTATACCTTTCAATTTCACTGCACAGTAGAAAAAATAAAATCCAAGACTCAAATTATTTGTGAAGTACAACCAAGTACTTCATACATTCCTACATTGAAAGAAATGGTCAAAGATGAGAAAGAGGCCGGGTCAGCAATGAAAGCCAAAAAAATGTCAGGGACCACATCAAAGTGTGTGTGATCTCCGATATTCACCTACTCTATAAGCAGACTAATGCACTCAGAGTTTCTCAGAGGCACATAAAAAATGGAGGATAGGAGAATGCCCGATCTATCAAATACCGAGCCACAAAAAAAGCTGCTACCGTGGCACCATGAAAGATGAAGATGAAAGACTTGAGATATGAGCCGTGAGCTTGAAGCTCACAAAAAGTGAAAAGGGCAAGACAGGGAGTGTTTCATCTGTACAGAGATGGGTCTCTCAGGTAAAAACAGAGAGGAGAAGAAAAGAGGACAGTACAAACCAATGAGTTGCACACAGGGTGTCAAACCAACGAAGCCAAGGGCCTCAATGTTTTATCAATGGAAAAAAGTGTTAGTGGCTGGAAACTTTACTTAAACTGCAATAACTTTTGTCTCAATTCAGTCAAGGTCTTTCCACAATATTACCTTTGTGCAGGCAAGTTTGCTCATCATGAGGTGGGGGTCTTCCAGTCTGTCGTCATCATCATCGTCATAGCTGGGTGATGGAGCACTCTCAGCCCCAAATAAGCTCCTGCACGAGCCCCCACTGTTGTCTTTGGGGTCAAAAGGATCCACGACAATGGGCTCTGTACCCTTAATCTCACAGCGACAGAAGGGACAGCCCGTCCCCTGACCCTCTGACTCCTGTAACAGGCAGAGAGGCAGATGTAATAGCACACCGAGATGAAAGGAGGTTATGTGCTTTTATACGTCTCGGAGAAGAACACTTCAGCGGTGAGTTCTCCTCTCAACAGGTATGAGTTATACGATTTCACTTGGAGCAAATCAACCCACACAAACCCTTTGCATCCACCCACACGCTTACCTGCCAGGCAGTGAGACAGGAGGTGCACATAAGATGACCACAGGGCTCAATCTTCACATCCTTGTCGTTCTCGGCACAGATCTTACACAGCTGGAAGGTGGAGCCCATCTCACAGTACAGCTCATATTGCTCCTGAGGCGGAAAAATGAGACAACTGTGAGCGTTCAGTGCCCAAACGCAGTAACATCATATGGTATCAACACCATCTGAGATCATTTTTGAAAGAGCCCGAAAGGATCAGGAGCCAAGTGAAAATGTGGGGGCGTATTTTTTGTTTCAGTCCTGTGCTCGAGCAAAATGAGTCTGTTCATAAACACTTTTGCAAAACCCTGAGAAGATATGTAGCCCAGACAAAAAAAGAGACTGGTCTGGACAAGTTTTACAATTCACAGTTATGTATATGGCACATTTAACATGTTTCCTTCAATGTGAGTATGACATATTGCAAGACATATGGGGTTTCCCATACTGCCTAACAATAGAGGAAGCTCGCACTGATAAAAGAACAATTTGCTTAAAATAAAATTCTAAAAAGGCACCATTTATTTTCAACTTAATTTTCACTTTGCTCATTCCATGTTCAACACAGTGTTTGAAGGTTTACTCGGGGAACACAACACTGTTTAATGTTGAGTCATCTTCTTTAAAGTTCACTGAACTTAAAGTCAAAATATCCATTTTTAAATATTGGTATTTAAATATATCTATATCATAATGTTCTGCGTGAATCATATATGCTTCTGCCACCTTCACTGCATTTACATTAGCTGAGGCTGCATATTTTTTAACATATTTTTATCCAGTTTATCTTATTTATTAAACATAAATGTCAGAGAGAAAAAATATTATTTGTTAAAACGTTTTGGTTAATCAGCTACTTAACCTTTGACAAACCCAGTTCCTGTGTGGTGTTTTATTATATCTTCTACTTCTGCTTCTGCTTCCTTTTGGTAATGCACTAGTGGACTGTTGCATACATTTATTTTCAGATAACTTTACTGAGCTGTGTGTGCACTTAAAAAAGGCCATTTGAGATTTACATTTGAGATTTTAGAATGCTAAAGAATAGAAAGAATATACAAGATATTAAAGAGTGAGGATTCAGTCTGAGAAGCATGCTGCTCTGACCTGTGTGACTTTGATGTGGTCTTGAGGCGAAGGCTCACACAGTCCCGTCAAATCTGGATTTTGGGTCCGGCCATCGGGGAATAAATAGCTGGAGATAAAGAGAAAAGTTCTCATCATAATTAGTTAATATGATTATACTGAATGTATACATAACAGGCTGCACTGCGGCAATAAAACATTTGTTCAGTTCATTTGTTCAATCCGGCAACTTGTTTTAATATCACATTATATATATATATATATATATATATATATATATATATATATATATATATATCATACAGAGATGCATGCTTTGTGGGAAGAGAAGAGGAAAGAAAATGGGAACTGGCAGAAAGAAAAGCCCTGCATATGATAGGAAGCTTGACTCCTAGATCATTTAAGTCATGTCAAATGAAGACTAATATCTAGCCACAGGGACACAGAGTAGAAGAAAATCCCCAAGAAAATGATATAAAAGTGTGCAAACAAAATGCCAGTAGACTTACAATCCTTCCCTGAAGCCATCTATGAGGGCCTGGAAGAGGGGCTTATTGTGGGGAATAGTCTGGAGTATGTTTCCATCTGCTGTCACGTAGCCAATGGCCCACTGGCCCAGCCGTGTACAGCTTAGTCGGAAGATGTAACTGAGGAGAGACACATGAGAAATAAGACATGCTGGACGTGTGTCACCCTTTGTTACACTGAAAAAAGATGATGAAATAGAGGAGGGTGTCTCACAAATGGTGCACACTTTAAGTATGCATATACCCATTTATGAAATGAAGTCCATATGCAAATATGTAGGCTGAATTATGCATGGGAACATCCCCGTGGCAATATAAGAACAAAAAAATCTAATGTGCATTATTAACAAAAAAAGCACTGATCACAATTCACATGAAACATCTCAAAGAAAATGTATCCTATTCAAAAGAAAACACAAAAGCAAATGAGATGAAATGCATTCGACATAACTGATGTACAAATAGTTGATAACCATTCTTTAATGCATTTACATTTGTATATGAGAAACATAAATGGGGTAGATGTTTAAAAAGTAACTCCAACTACAACATTGTCACAGTTATCAATGAACCTGAGACCAGATACATGACAGGCAAAGACATCACACACATTAAAGCTCACCGCTGCTCTTCAACATAAAGGATAAGTAATCAACATCAAGCAAATGCATGGTGTGGTGCAGATTTGGATTAATAATGCTACTTGAAGGTTCCGTTTTCTTACGAGTGGGTCCCAGTTTTGTTTGTCTCATGCATGCACACAAGGGCACACATGCATTCACAGTCATACAATTGGTTTCATACTATTCCACTGATACAACAGGAAGCAGTAATATGTTCAGCTATGCAAAAATTCCCCATCAAAACTGCTAGCAAGTAAACATGGATGTAAAAGATGCTGGATTTGAAATCATGTTTAAAATCACCATTACAAATGTTTCATGAGGGAGGAAATATGTTCAACACATGTGGCATGGGTGACCGTGCTTTCCGCAACTGCTCAAAGTAAGAGAAATTGGTTTGTCTCATGGGCACGAACAGCTGTGCTTTAACATATTCAAAAGTGGAATAGTAACAGTGGCTACAAGAGGCAGCGTCAGTCTCGAAAGACGCAGCCACTCTTCCCAGTAATAAACATTTGCTGCCTCCTTGTTTCAATGTACAAGTTAAGAACTGTGTATCAGGAAATTACCGAATTAAAAATCAGGGGTATTGAATGTCCTGTGCAAAGAAGCCTGTCTTTGTTAGAAAGAACACTATCTGCAGCATTCAGCGGTTAGCCGGAGACCACTGATATGTGACTGAGGAAGGCCAGAAGAGGAGCATCACATTATTTTATCATAGAGATCAAATATTCATGTATTAAAATGTCCTCATCAGCGATTGAGTTTGGATATACTGCACAAGTGGGGGGAAAATAAGTCGCGGTGAAGTCAGCGTTTAGCTTCGAAGCAAAACAACTGCTTTCCCCATACTGCAAACTGATCACTACTGACAGTAGGCTGTCATTTACAGTTTCAAAATGATCACACTGCTTGGATGCCAACGTGGCCCTGCACAAGGCGAGCCGAAATAATAATAATCAGCTTTCAGTGTACAATCAGGCCATTGATGCTAGGTCCCAGTGCCGTGTTGTTCTGGAGCACCAAATGACACCACATCTTTATTCAGACTGCATTACAAGGTCTGTGCATCTGTGTGCATGCAAACACGTTGCTCTCCCTGTATGTCTCACCTGCCAGGCTTGTGGATGAACTTCTGTAGCCGCGCTTTGACCTCATCGTAGGTGAGGAAGGCCATGTACCCCGGGTGAGTAACTGCCAAGCTGTTCCAGTTCCGCAGCAGGGACGACCAAGGCTACACATACAAACAAAAGAGTGTGAGAGATGAGAGCGACTCGTCAGCTGTGCGAGTGATTGGACACAGCAATCATGGTAATGGAGAAATATATTGCATCAGGGATAACGCTGAAAACAACAATTTACTGAACTTCAGTGGGATTTACAATGATTTCAACCTGGGTCAAGCAGTGTAAAAAGGTCCTTAAAGCAGAATTTGGCACGCAACTCATTCGATACCATCTGGAGCCACAGAACGGGGAAGGTTAAATGGACAAAAGCAGACTGCTTCCCACACTGCGTATAAAGCAGGGAAAAGTCAACTTTGTGTTTCTTTCTTTAAAAACTACTTGATCCAAATCAAGTCATGCCACCCTACCGACACGGGGTGAAGACTTCCGCAAAAATATTAAATCATTGGTAATACTTCATAGCTGACTAAGTAAAATAATAAGTAGGTGGTTGCGTAATTGCCCACCAGTCCGTTTTGAGCGTGAAAGGAAGTAGAAGAACGGGCACGGTTCAATCTGCACAACAACTCACTTATTTAAAAACATAATTTTTTTGGTTAAGATTTTTGTTATTTATACTTTTTTCACACAGGAAGTCACAAGTTGGACTCATGATAGGCATATTGTATCGCATGTCTCTTGTACCCTTTAGAGTAACATGATCGAAGACTAGCGAGGTTAGTAAATAAATGTGTGCAGTGTGCTGACTTAATTTTATATTGTTAGTAGATATTGTAGCATCTAGTAATTGTACTTTTTTTTGGTACATTTTTCAGTTGCCCCTGATTTGGACATCAATTCACCTGCTCTGTTTACGCTTGACAGAAGAGGGCAACTAAACTTTGCACAATACTGTTTATTGGTGTATGAGTGTGAACATCATTCAGCCTAAAGATACTGCATGAAACATTTGAAGAGTTTACTAGTACTCTACTGCATATCAAGGACATAGCTTAAAATGGCCACAGCCTCACTTCCTATTCTGCATTTGAGGACATTGAGGAGCGCTTCTTCTGTGTGAGGGAGTGGCATAGGAAATGTCTGTAATCTCTTTAGGCTTCATTAAGCCTGTCGGTGTTCTGCAGACAAGTAGCAGGGGATAATGTCACCGAGTTGAGATGTGATGCAAGAGGATTTAGACAATGCGAATTAAAACACAGGGAGTAAGGCTTACAGATGAGCTGGTATAAAACATCAATGGTTTTCATATGATAGTGTATTAATTACAATGTTTATACAAAATGCTTGCACTACATGCTATGGATAAGCTCTGAAGATGATGCCTGAGAAACCCGCCCTCTGCCCTCCCCTCCCTTCCATTTTTTTCTTTTTCAAAGCCTTCTTTCCTCCTGCTGCTTCATTCTATGCCTGCATATGTCAGAATTGTGATCTATCAAATACGAAGTTGAGTCAGGGTTTTGGGTTGGCAAAGTAAAACAACTCATTAACTGTCAATGTACTGACACTCTATAGCCCCAAAGTTAGTTCGATTTCTGTCCAGGCATTTATTCCACAAATCCTCGTCCTTGCTGTTTATTACTCATCTTGCAGTAAGAAAGATCTTATAATGATAACACGACGCATATAAGGATGACTGTCCTTTTGAAGGATCTCAATGTGACTCTCCTATCTGGAAAAACACAGACCAAGCAACAACAGACACCCCATAAAGAGGACAACATTATTGCCAAGCATTTGTACTGGGTGAGCAGAGCAGAGGAAAGTTTCAACTTCAGTCCCTTCTGACAGTGTGAATGAAGCAGCAGGCACACTGCTAACAAGTTGATAGAGTTAGTCGAAAAAAGTAGTGGCAGATTTGTTTAAGTTCATTAACTTGTTTAAGTCAAGGCTAGCAGACTGCTATGGACCCTCGTTCTTTGCACTTCTCTCCTTTAATTATCTCACATTGCAACAATAGCACAAGGAGAATGATGCAGAGAGAGAGTGTGTGGGTTTGTGTTACTACCTGGAATAGCCTGGTGAAGATATCAAACTCAAAGACAGAGATATAATCGTTGCAGGTGAGGTCTATGGTGGACTTGAGGGCCATGGCCTCCAGTCCTGAGCTGATGGGATGAAACTCATGGAGAGACTGACGGAACATCTTCCAAGGCACAATCGTCCTGTAACACACAGAACAAAACGCATGACAACATCCCCTTGCAAAAACTAAAATCGAACATCAAAACATTATAAATAACAAATGTTGAATATAGACTACCTTGCGGCATACACTACGTGCAGTAAAGGCACAGTGACATTGATTATAATATAAGATTAAAGTGGAAACAGGAAATGCTATTTTGTGTAAGCACTATTTTAGTATTATCAAATAGAGCTTTGAGGGTCATTGATCATGAATGCTAACCTGATGCGATCTTTTAAAGAGACAGCTAAAAGATATGCAAACCGATGGTAAATGGTAAGTTGACTTGCATTTGAATATAGCTCCTTTTTAGTTTTCCGACCACTCAAAGCACTGTACACTACTCATTCACCCACTCAGACATTCATACACTGATGGCAGGGGCTACCATGCAAGGTGCCACCTTCATAGTTTCAGTGTCGTGCCCAAGGACACTTCGGCATGCGAAGTGGAGGAGGCGGGGATTGAACCATTGATTGCCCACTCTAACTCAGAGCCACAGCCGCCCCCGCAGATGAATTTTAATGCCTTTAGGCCAACATTTGCAAAATAATGTACTTTTCTTTCCCAAATGGTCCCATGTTGTTGGTCAGTTCCTGATGAAAATGTAAGATATTATAAGCCACACAATTATCGTAAGAATGTATCATTAAGTAGCATTGGGAAAACCCAGCTATTAAAATATTTTTTGTAGTTCCACGTGGCTAAGTTATTTTTGTATAAAGGAACTCATAGAAATAAAATCTTATAAAGCTGTGTGTGTACTTGGGAATTTATCTGTGTGATTATATAGACTATGGGTTCCCCCGTTTAAAATGTCAAGGACCCCCAAAAACACACGTCTCTCACATAGAGCTCTGTATTCAGTAACCAAACATGTATTGCAGAGAAGATAATTATTGTCTGTGAGTACTGTGAAAGAAGAGCAAGGAGACTGAAACTATTGCTCTCAGATGTCACTTATTTGTATTCTCTTAGCGTAGCAACTTGTATTTAAACTCTTTTTCTTGGGAACCTGTAAGGGACCTCCCTTGGGCTTCCAGAATGCCAGTTTGGAAACAATGTGGTGATGTAATATTCAATGTATAAAAAGTAATAGAATTGGGCTCACTTGTCCCCGAAGGCGCGCCTCCAGAACTCTGCAGCGTCTGCCTTGGTGATGCGGAAGTTGTCGCCCTGAAACAGACCATTGGGGAAGATGGCCTTCAGCTCAGCCAGCATGTGGCTGAAGATCAGCGACAGCTTGGTGAGGTTCCGCCTGTGGAAGTCAAAAGTAGAGTGTGAGATTTCACGTTTCTATCATTGCATTATGGTTACCGTGTCTTCAACCAATACCACCGCTTTAAGAGAGAAATGCAGAGCAACATTAGTATTTTATTAGCATCACATATGTTGATATTAATCAGATGGCACAGCATATACTTTGTGTATTACTGATTGGGTACTCTAGTTCTACTGGGGGACTTTTCCACTCACATGGGTAACAACGGAGAAACCTGGAGGGGGGTGATTGGTAGGTACTGCCTGCATAATCTGAACCCTTCTTGATGGACGTCTGTGCTAGTCATGGATTGACCAGAACAAACGCCATGTTCAAGCATAGGGCAGTTCATGAGTGTACATGGAACCAGAACACCTTAGGCGAAGATCAATGATCGACTTTGTGGTCGTGTTTTGTTTAAATAGTAACTGGTTACTAAAAACAGCAATGTGATGCCTGACAATGAAGCAAAAATCTACTTCCTAAAACTTCTTGCATGCACATATGTATTATTTATTATACATATTTACAAAACAGAGAAGAGAGTGACATCCCTTGGCTTCCAAATTAATTTGCCAAAAAGAAATAAAAACATTATCCCCTCGTATCGGTGTTGTTTGATAAAGATAAGTGAAACTAAATTCCACAGAAGGAACACATCAGCAATTAAAAGTGAATTCCTTAAGTCTCTCTCTTTATGCATGCAGGTTTTAAATAATATCCCTCTTCTCTCATTCGTTGTTTTAACCTGTTTCTTCATTTCCTTTAGCAGATAATTAGTTTTGAGACCAGTGGCATCTAACTGTCAGTGTTGATGACAGTTCTCTGAGATATATCTCTTTATTCATGCTCTATTGTTAGCTTTGGGAAGACGTTCAACAATGTTTGTGTGTAGAACTGTGTGTTGCAATACACTTCGCTGTCAACTAGCTTGTCGGAACCATTGACCATCACCAATAATAAATTGAGATTTTCTGATATGTTATTTACCTTATTAAGAGTATAAAACCAAAAATATTTGAAAATGACATAGACCTGCTGCCACTGATTGATGGATGTGGTGGTTGTAGATGTAGATGTTTTGGATGGTATTAGCCTAGCCATTTTGTGGGCAAGTAGTTGAGTTTCATACTTGTTATACTAGTTCCAAGAAAAGAGAAACACATGACAAGCTTGACATGACACTAAATTTGTTTTTATTTGTTTTTCCAAAAGGCAAACTCAGTGACTCTTCAATTTGGTTCTGACACGCACGAGAGGCCAAGTGAAACCTTACCTCTTAAAAAAATATACAATGGATGGTATTAAAAAATAAAAAGACATTTTACTCAAGGCCAGGTTTCTGCTTGGTGTTTTCTCCCACTGAGAAATGCTCTTAGCTGCTTACGCATTACCGAAATAGTCACCGGTCCAGGGAGACAACACAGCAGTGTTCATAGACATACACATAGAAATCAGTGACTTGAGAGGTAGCGGCCAGGAGATCCTAGTATACAGCTCTGAGTCCAGTTGCAAAAGGCTGGTCGACAAGCACAGAGGAGAGGAAAGTACCGAAGAGTAGGAGAGGCAAAAAGAAAGATGACAGAATAAGGAACATGAGGAGAACAGTATTACTGAGGAACACATCAGTGAGAGGGAAGGGTACAAAACAAAAGTAGATGTAGGGAAACGAAACAATGAAGCGGCACAATGTCGCCACACCCCTGCATCTCATCACAGCTTTAGAAGTGTTATGCTGAGAAGGACATGATTTATGAGGCAGCACAGAGGGAGATTGTGCTTGACTGTCGGGAAGGGTGAATTGACATGCACAAGAGAGACAGCAATGAAAGCGTGGCTACACTGCAGCTGCCCTACACTGCACTATGCTCCCTATGAGTGGAGCGAGGGGGGGAGTGGAAAAAGTGAATGAGGACGGACGACAGTGACTGAAGATGGATGAATAAGATTAGTGTACGCTGAGGACCGGCCAAAATAGACCAGCGCTTGTTAGGGTAATAATTTACCTCAGAGGGAGCAGACAAGCATCTGAAAGAGAAAATGCAATGCTTGCAAACTGCAATAAAAGTACCCTTATTATACCCTCTCGTAGCTGGATAGCTAATCTTTTGAACTGCTCTACCCGGTTGAAATCTACAGACTTGAAGCCAGATGCAGGGACTGTATGACTTTGAAGTCAGGGCGACCCTCATCAGTGATGCCATGTGGAAAACGAGACTTTCAGCTACTCTTGGCTCTTTCCCCGAGGTCCTTGTGCGGCTAGTTGTGAACGTCTTTCCTTTCCAGTGCCTCCACAGATCGTTTGTGACACTGCATGTCTGTGTGTTTTCCTTTAGCAGTTATCATCTCAGCAGGAGGTCCGCCTCTGTTTCTTCTGCTTCTTAGCCCTACTGGCCTATTGAGCCTTAAAGCTGCAGTCTCATCCATTCTCCTGTCAGCCTCTCTCTACCCTGTGCTTTTTTCCAAATTACAATGAACCCCTCCCTGCTCTACTTTTATCTACAGGGTAATCATATGAAGACAGGCATCCTCCCTTTCAAGTGTATACATGAAATGAACATCTCATTGAAAGCTTTCATTTCCACATTTAGGTTAGTTCGTCGTTGTAGGAATCAACCATCCACTCCTCTCGTCTCTGAACTTGAAACATTCATGAAGGCTACTTGAGAGTTCAAACCCAACATTAAATTATATTTCTAATTCAACTACACATATGCCAATGATAGGTTTGAAGATTCTCACTTGGGGGGTCACAGTTTCTTCGGGCAAAAGGCAAAAGCTTGGCTGAAACAAACCAAAGGGCAACCTGTTGAGCTCCGTCTTAAAATGTGAGGCTTTTTTAGTTTTGTATCAATACTGTTAGTTATTGATTAATCTGCAGATTATATTATCAATTAATTGTTTAAAGAACATGATGAAAAAATCTGTGTCTCAGAACCTAATATGACATCTTCAAATGTCTTGCTGTGTCGGACCATTAGTCCAAAGCCCAAAGAAATTCAGTTTAGAATTATGTAAAAAAGAGACGCAGATCATCACAATGGAAAAGTGGGAACCAGTGAATGGTTGCTGAAAATATCTGAAACGACAGGATATTGTAGGTTCACGTAGGACACCGTCACTCATAATAAGAAGCTGATTGAGAAAATAGGTTTTCTTACGAATAATAATAATAATAATAATAATACGAATAAAAAAAAAACTGATTAACTTGTGGAGTTAGACACATGCATAAGGAGCTGTTAAGCTACCATAACGGCTAAAGCACAGGATGCTTCATGTGAAGTGGCATACGTAATCCCCAAACATGTGATATGTGCACTTCAGAACGTGTTAAAGCAATGCTCAGGGGTCACAAGCCTCAAGTCAATAGGTTTTGGGAAACGCTTCCAAACAATCTGATCTCCACCAATCTAGGCTTTGTCGACACATAACGTATACACAGTGAGTCCACATAGACTTAGTCTCCCATATGTTATATATGGATGTTTGCTGTTACACATAAGAGAGAATGAATGTGAAAGTGAACACTGGTCTGACTGGCATTAAGCTCACAGGGTGGCACAGCTGTCTCTGGCACAAGATTTGCACAGTGAATGAAGGACTTTGTTTGTTTTTTTGTCTGCATGATAGAAAAAGCTTTCCAGAAGTCTGGCTGAATATTCATTTTTAAATTCCAAGTAAGATACAGGTTGGAATCTAATCTTCTATGTAGCAGGACAAGCTGATATCTGTTTTAGCATCTCTCCCCCTCTCTCAGTCTGTGTCCCTCTCCATCCTACAATACCAGCTCTGTACTGTGTGTGTGTGTGTGTGTGTGTGTGTGTGTGTGTGTGTGTGTGTGTGTGTGTGTGTGTGTGTGTGTGTGTGTACTGGGCAGTAGCCAGCGCTCCTACAACTGTTGCTGCTCTTTATGCCTCTGTGGCACGGACAGGGACAAATCAGAGTCAGTGGGCTACAGCCATACAGAGAATGGTTTTCTGACCTACTCTGGATTCAGATCGTCGTATGTCTATAGAGTTTTCTCTCACTCATTTTTAACCACAACCCTGACAACAGGCCAAACCCTTTTTTCCTGAACAATTCTTTTTTGTCTACCATCCCCCTCATGCTATAGATTGACCTCTGACCTTGCAGCTGGCTGCTCCCTTCCTGTTTCCTGCTGGCTCTGATAAAGTAGCGCAGCTAGCCAGCCAGCCCCGCACTGCGCTAATACACGCAGCCCAGCAAGCAAGGGTCAACCTTACAGAATGAGAGCCTGTCTGGATTGGCAGAGTCACAAGTAGCCGTCATATCATCATGCAGCTGTATTATCTTTTCTGCTCAAGGCTAAAAGGGAAATGTAGATCAAACACAAACTGAGCCCTGTACCAAAGCTACCAAGAGTTATTTTCAACAATTTATAAGATGAACTAAGCCAAATCAGGATTAAGTACCGTGACAACCAAGACAACTACCCTTACAGACCAGCAAAATACAGAACCGTGGAGAACTGTAGCCTTTTAAAATCCATTTTAATGTAATCTAAGTCACTAAATTAATTGTTACTAATAAATTGCATAACAGGTCTGCAAAACTGTTTATGAGTCCGTCAATGTGATGTCTTCAAAAACACACTTCTCAGTGGATCAGTTTTAAATATTGCCCATAGTGAGACAGTCAAAGTACTCTGATTAGATCAAGAGGTGCATGTGAAAAGGAATATAGTGCAGGTAACATGATGCGACTTCCAACACGTCGACACAGTTTTTACTCTGCTCGTCCGGTCATATGCAAAGCATTCACACTGTGCCAGCCATCACAGGCTCTGATCACAGTTGCTCATTGAAGGCTATAGCAGCTATTTCAACTGTATGGAAATATACCAGTATTTAACCACAAAGCAAATTCATTCCCAATCCTCTCGCTCAGTTCAACATAAAAAATTAAACAAAACAATCAAACACAAAAATAACAACTTTAAAAAAAGGCCTTAACAACCGTACTTGACGATGCTCAAACCAAATGCTATAGTCCCAAGATCGTGCCCTTTTCAGTGTCTGTCAGATCACATTTGGGCACACTCTTAATGATCTGATAGGGAGCATGTAAAAATAAAATTGCAGTTGTCTGCATCAGTTTATACCGTGACACATATGGGAAGGGAGCACCCGCTTTGTTGAGCCAGGGTTAATACTATTTTGGACACTCACTTTAATAATGTGGTAAATACCTATACAAAAAATATACACAGAAATAAAAAATAAATGCAATTGCTGTATTAGGAAACACAGTGAATTATGCCTTTGAAATTATGGTTTAACATTTTGCTCTAGTCATCACTTTATAAATTTAACTCTTAGTAACTGCCTTCAATTCAGATCTCCATCAGGAAAGAGCCATGACAGCACGCACAGACTCTTGAATAAAAAATACGAAATCATAACCTCTCTTTTTTCCGATTAGGTAGCGAGCAGCACTAGCTCAAAAAGATGCTAAATCTAGCAAGAAAGTCACTAAGTTTGCATTACTGACAGTAAGGCCTCCCTCCAAAGCCACTCCCAACATTATCATAATGAACGTAAATGACGACCATGGCTATTGTTTGTACTCACAGCTGTTAAGCTAGCATCTTGTAGAAGACTCTGGTGATGAGCAATGAGTGAACAGGCAGAAAACACGCAGGCAGGCAGGAAGGAAGGCAGGCAGGCAGGCAGGCAGGCAGGCAGGCAGGCAGGAAGCCTGTCCAATCATTACAATTGGGCTAAATTAAATGATTGGATGGTCCTGCGACAGCTACAGATACCAGATTATCTTCTTAAGAGCATATCATTTATTGATTGCTGTCAGGATGTAATGAGAATTTCAACAAAAATAGGAAAAATGTTTTTGAAGATTGTCACCAACCCTGCCTTTAATCTAATCTCTCTTTCAAAGTTCCTACCTCTCTAGTCAATTAGATTAGCTGAGATTATTGTGAAAGAGAAAATAAAGATTGTAAAACAGAAAGCAGCACTTTTTAAATCTTAATCCTCTCTACACAGCTGACTAGTAATATCTCAGTGCATATCTGTGCTCTTTTATCTCTGTATGCATAAACAGCGAGTGCTTGTTGTTCCCTCAGGGACAGAGAAGCTAGTGGATTGCATCATGCTGATCACCATAATCTAATAGTGCGAGGTCTACATGAGTCGGCTGCTCACTGATACCACAGTAACATAAATAACCATGATGCGCTGCTATTTATATATGTGTGTGTGTGTGTGTGTGTGTGTGTGTATCTGCACATAGAGCCCCAAGCTAAGCAAATGTAATTAAAGCTGAAACATCCGCAACCTCTGAAGAGTGAAAGGTGTCTTCCATTGCCATTCCATTGATGGCTGTTTGGCTGCTAGGTTAACGGCGAAAAGTAAAAGCTTGGATACGTTACAGTAAATCACCTTGAGTAGGGGTTAATGCAGCTAAAGCTCACTTTAGTTGCATGAGTATAAGTTCCAAACCTTGTTCAAGTCACCGTGTGCCAAATAAGGCCAAAGATTTTAGGTCTTACTAATTATATTACTTGTAAAGTGCACAAATAAACAGATAAATGACCTGACTGCATTTTTCTGTTCGAGTGGGAGTAGCTACATCAAACTACACGTAGCCCAGCAGTTACTGATAAAACAGGAATGAATAATATCCATGCAAACTACCTCTGTGATCAATTTGGGTTGACATCATTGTCATGCACCGCTGGATTTCCTTATGGCTCCATCCAATACTTTAAACAAAGACCCTTCCTACAGTATCATAGCAGCAGTGATAAGATGGGTTTTAATATAGTCAAAGTCGAGAGCTGTGCTCACAGAGACAGACCTTTGTTTCAAATGGACGTCACGTTCGTTTACAGAAAATAGGAAGTCATATTTTAAGACGATGCTCTTTTGATGAACCAAAAATAGGAATGGGTGCAAATGACATTTGCAAATACCAGAGGTACTGTACCATACAATGCCATTTTTTTCTCTGTCCACAAAAGCTTGACTATATAAATCCCTGATGAAACCGGAGCGCTTTACTGTAAACAGCTGGAGAATGAATTTCAAGCTCTGATCTTTTCATTTAGGATTGATAGCATTAGCAAGATGTGACCCGAGCAAAATAAACTTTTGGAATTATATCCAAAACACAAATGTACAGACAACCAGGTGCTGTAACAAGTAGCAACAGCAGCCATAACTGTATGGTGGCATTAGACACAACAGTGCCAAGCACCTGTTCCCCACTGAAAGAAAGGCCTCATGCAAAGTGTGCACGTATCACGAGTTCTTTGGAATTGGGGCGTAGAACACACCCAGCCTTCAGCTTAGCAATTAGCATTTTCATTGTGAACTCAAATCTCTTAACTTTTGGATGTATGCATATTATTAAACAGCAGTAACTTACTAAACTTTTATGAAACAACTGAATGTTGTTATGATGCGGAAAGAGAAATGGATCCAAAATATTGTTGAGAGAAAGGCTCTTCATGGCACCTGCCACTGAAGCCTAAACCGTAGTTCAGCTCCATGGAAGGCAGAATGAGTCGAGGTTAGAGGAAGTTGTTCCTACCGACTATTGTCAGAATATCACTAAAGCATGTCTGGAATGCATTTTTCTATTGTGTAACGTATTGGAGTTGCACGCTGTTAGTAAAGGAAGGTAGGGATGATGGAAGCAAGTAAAGAAAAAAAAAAAAGAGGTGGCAGTGAAGTTCAGGGCTTGACGTTGTGAGGATTTAACTGTTAATTAGCCCTGTGTGTAGGGCTGCAGCTAACCATTATTATCAATTAATTCAACAGTTAATTGCTTAGCCTTTAAATTGTCAGAAAATAGTGAACATTTCCATCAAAATTTCCAGTCCACGGTAACATGTTTAAATACCTGGTTTTATCCGACCAACACTCCAAAAATACTAAGCGTACAATAATACAAAGCAAATACAAATAATTGAGAGCCAATATCTAGAATGATCGAATGTGTACAACATTGGGAAGAGAGAGAGGCAACATTTCAACCACATTAATTATGGCTGCTGCAAAGTCAAACTATTGCCACCACCAGGCTATTTTGCTTTTTTTTAACACTTCCATCCTCAAATATGACAAACTACAATCATTACATCACAATAAATGCAATATTCAATGTTAGGGGTTGGAATCTCTAGGCCCCTCACGATTCCATTTTAAATTGGTTATCAATGCATCATCTTATTTCTGTTTTCCATACACAATGATCCAAAATTAAAATAACATGAATATACTTCCTCATCATTCTTCATCTTCTATCAATAACAAATTTGTAACAGATGGACGTTAGTCACAACTTGCATACAGTGCTGCTCTAGTCCAGGTCCCTTTAACTTCATAGAAGCCAGAATGCACTACCTTTAAAGCCAGTGCCGGTCGGACAGTCTTACATAATTGTCACAGGCAAACATGTCGAGGATCAGGTTTTAAATTTCCAATTATTTACTTTTCTGCATTGAGACAAGATCTTTCAAGAGACAATTGCGATGCAACTAAGAATCGATTTCACCGCCACTCATAAAATATTAAGGAATTCTGAAAACCTGACCCATTTGTTTCTCTTTCTATTAAGTTGTTCACATCACGTTTTTTGTCAAAAATAAACCAAGAAAAAAAAAATGTTCACACCACTCAGCTCTAGTGAAGAGTACTTGTTTTAAAACAAAGCCAACAGCCATAACGCATTTCACTGTCAGATACATTTAAAAGATAAAATACATGACCAATTAGACCATAAGAGATATACTACCATCTGCAAATAATATATAAAACATATTATTAACCTACCGGTCACTTTCTGTTCTACGGTGCAGCTGCGTCATTCTGCAGCCTATGAACCCACCACTTCCTGTGACCACCTGGACCTATCGATGATGGTCAGGATGCAATGGCAGCTTGGCCCAGGATGACGATCAAACAGACTCACAGAAAGGTCAAAGCAGTATCCGGTTAGACCCATGGAGCAGGGAGTTAAAAGGGGTTTTCTGACAACACATTGATCAACCCTTCTACTATATTATTCCGCTCAGGGACGGCAGAATGTGCAATGTTTAACATTTAGGTTTCCTAAGTAAACCAATACATTGGCTATAGACAAAACAGCGGTGTTAAAACCTAAGAAGAACGGGAGAACATGCTAACTTCTCAACCCAAACAATTATTCAAGAGTTACAACTCACTACGTCAAATACTTTGTTGCACTGAAATACCACAACGCTTTACTCAGTAACTTGAAGCAAAATTATTATATATTATATAAAAAAAATATTTTGAATCGGCCAAGAAAATAGCCATCAGTGCATCTCGAGAATGCAGGTATCGTTTGACTGGAATAGTTTTGAAACTACTTGGTACTGTTTATTTCGGTTACCTTAAAAAGGGACAGTGTTTACATTTTAGTGGCATCTAGTGGTTTGTGGCAGGTTGCAACAACTAAATACTCCTCAGCTCATCTCCTCCCTTTCCAAGCGTGTAGAACTACAGGTAGGAATTCTACATTACTAAAACATCAACTACCAATACCCAGTCGGGCAAAAAGAAAAAGAAATTTACACTTCGGAGTAGAGTAAGAGAAAATTATAGCTAAAAACCTAGCTCATTTCTGTATGGGTCTTTGTCAACTACGAGGCCCGAAAATGTCACGGCTGACCAGTGTAAAGCCAGAAGAGGAAGTCAGAGAAGCATACAAGGAGGAAGTGATGACTATGTTGTATTGATTCTGACTGTATATGGGCTGTCAGTGTAAATACAAAAAGTCTCTCTCACGGTAGACTCACTTTCATCCTCACTCATCTACTGTGAACAACATCAAACGCCTTCTTTCGCGCCACCATAATTATACCAAAAACACTTGAAATATACGTCACATCTTAACTTCTACATAAGTCAACACTTCGACTGTTGCTCAACAAAAAAACAAACCCAAGCTTTTACTGAACTACCTCAGCTCTACTTTATACTCTAAACAAAGAAATAATAAAAAGAGGCTCAAAATCTCTGGAGAAGACATAGTGGAGAAGCCTGTACGGTATCACAACACAGGATATCCACCCACACCGAATTTAGGGCTCTCATGAAGCGCTCGGGTCCTTCACTCTGACTTGACAAAAGCTATTAAACTACAATGGAGTCCCACGCAATGTTGTTTAGGTCAATAACAATCAAGCATTGATGCTGGTTGAAGTCACAATGGTGGAAATAATCATTTTAACTAATACTAAATTGGTAGACACGTTTCCATTGAATTGTCAAGCAAATTTCAAGCAACCTTTTGAAATGGCGATAAATAGAAATGCGAATTAGGCACGTTTCCATCAGCTGCATTGGAGCAAATAAACTCTTCTACAGAGTAATCATTCACCGGACATGGCATTAATCTGCCAGTACACAGACTAGAAGAAGTACAGGTTGCGAACCTGACACAAAACAAGTTGGTTTGGCTATCTAACCCATGTGTGAGAGAAAATGTTTTAATTAGTTCTTTCATGTCATCTGTACTGGTGGAGACAAAGAAAAGCATTCCGCCTTTTAGAAATTCCCACGAAGACACTGACAGCTGATAAAGTCATGTGAGGTAAATGTTCGCTACATCAGAATATATATGGCAAAGGCGCTTTCATATCCTATTTAATGAATCATCTCTTTTTTGACAAATGCAAAAAACACCTAAAGAGAGCGTAAAAACCTTTTCCCACAATTGACGAAGTTTTATCGGATTTTGCTATTTCTATACAGCTTTTCCAATGAGATTCTTCAAAATGCGCATTGAATGTGTGAATAGAAACACGGCTAGTGAAAGCATTGTATTATCAAACTATTCTTTCTGCATTCAGGCAGTGAGATAATATTTATACTTACAGTTTAACTTTTCAGTCAAAATCACGTGCTGAACTCAGCTGCAACCAAAGCACATACTAGTCTCTCTAGAAGCTCCACGTCATTGGTTTATTCTATAGCATTCTTAAGTGGGCTGATACCTATTGGTTAGTGTCACTGCCTTCTCCACACAGACAATAGCAGTCTTTGTGTGTAATGCATGGCTACTGGGTGTGTGCGTGTGCGTGTGTGCGCGCGTGTCCTTTGCTTTAACCAGGAATTTCTTTCAACACAGCCTCTTGGTGCAATGAGTTAAAAATGGCTAAAAAAAAAAAAACATCAACCACCAGCTCATAGAGGGGGAGGGGGGGTCATGTTGTGGTAGCTGGGAAAGAACAATCTTACTGAGGAACTGAGCAACAAGAAGAGGATGTATCACTTAGAAACGTTTACCTAATTTTCTTAAAACCGGTCGAACAAGAAACCGTTCAACCAAGAGACAACAATTTAGAGAAAAATGTAAAGAAACTTAAGAGGAAGCAACTTTCTTGCAGTTTTAGGGGCCCTTTAAAAAATGTAATTTCATGGAAACTGCCACACAAAACAGTCGCCGACCAACGAGCTCTACTCTTTTTAATGTCCGTTGTACAATGATCTCCTATCTATTTACCCACTCCGGTGACTTTTTTCCCTCCTTTCAAACCAGCTTTACAGACATCTGCATAACCCTTTATGCCGGGTTCACACTTGACGTGCCACGGACGTCCGGCTCTAGCATGTGATCTTCAGCAATAGTTTTGGCGTCTGGTCTTTTTTTTTTGTGTGCCGGGAAAAATCTAGCTAAAACCCTTTGACAATAAACAATTTAAATGATATACTATATAGGATATAAATGTCTCTGATAAATGATAAAATATGCATCGCATGCTTTTGACTTCGCTTACTTCTCTCCCTGCTGTTCTGAGTTTCAATTACACCCGATTACCCTCCCACATAATAACATTTCAAAATCCATCCCCTATATTTATAAGAAATAGTTTGGTGTAACTGCGGTTTATTATTATTGCGTTTTTTAAATTAGGTACTTATTCCATATATATGTCAGTTGTGTCTAAACAGAGAGCAAGCACATAGACAGAAAAGCTTTATAGAGGAGCAGAATTACTTGTTGACTGGCGCGGAGAAATTTGCTTCTGACGTAAACAGCCAGGCTTCTGCTCGCCCAACAATTGACATGGCTTCGTGGCGCTTACACGTCTAGTGTGAACCCAGTGGACAGCTTTCCTCTCCCTTTACTCAAGTCTGTAGGAAGCCCCCGGCCCAGAGGCAGTTCTGGAGAAAACCCTTCCTGGGATAATATTTGATATTGGCCCGCATCATGTATGAAACATTCACAGAAAACCTAAATGAGGGCTATCTTACTAATTCATTACATATTGTACATAATGCCTGTTACAATTATGTCAGCCAGCATTTGCCCAAAGTATGCAGTGAACCAAAAGGCATCTGGAGTCATATATGTAAGAAGGTAAGAACAGCTCCATCCAGCAGTCTGCATCTCACAGGGCCTACTCATTAACACAACAGCAACTTTGTGCTTCTAAGAAGCTTCATTTTGTCTTGGGGTCTTCTATGCTATCTTTTGTCTTCAAAAGAATGCCTTTCCTCATTACATTTTTTTTCAAACAAGGGAAACAAGATGCATATCTCATTAATTACAGATCCACATGTCCCTCAACACATAAAAACAGGACCGCTTATTTCAAATACACTTGTGTGTCTGCTTTCAGAGGGACAGAGACAGATAACTAAATGTAAAGCGTGAGAAAGAGATGAAGAAGTTGACGCTGTGTGATTTCATAAAAGGAGCATCACAGTAAGACAGCTACATGAAGAGAAAGTGTTCAAGGAGATGGTTGAGATAGCGAGGCACAAAAACAAAGTGACAAGCAGGCAGGTAGCTGTAGATTAAGCACCATTCTGACCACAGATGCTCATATGATCAAGCCACAACATCGCTCTCCTCTTGTTTTGGTACATCTTGAGCTACAACCACCTTGCGAGCCGGGGATCGGTGCAATTGTTCACTCTGCCTGCGCGGTTGTTAATATTCAAACTGAATGAATGAATGAATGAGTTTGAGGTGTAAAGCCATCGTGAAACAGCAACTATTGCAAAGACGTCACACCTCAAAGTTTTTTCGTTTCAGATGGGTTCATTAAAGAAAGTCATCGCAATGGCTCAGCAATACAGTTTGAGAAGAGATCATAGCAAGCCACTTTCACACCAGTCACCTCTAGAATAATATCCACTTTATTAGCATTAATATAGCTGCCATGTTTGGATCTACTTTATTCACCTGGGTTGCGAGTTCTCCTCGTACATGCGTTCCTTGCCCTCCTTAAACAAGCTGATGGTCTGCTTGGTCTTCTTGGTGAGGTTCTCCATGAAAACCCGGAAGTACTCGTTGTCCCCCAGCATCTCCATTTTGCCCTCGTAGCGAGACAAGATGGTGCGCAGGTGCTGGTAGGTGTCTGGCAGCAGGTCCAGGATGTAAGGGGGGCTGTTCTTCAGAGCCAATTTGGGGTTTTGGCACAGACGCACCACCTGCAGAAAGGGGGGATGTGAGGGGGAAGACAAAATAAAGTTAGAGACAAGAAGTGGGTGCAGGAAATAAGGCAAATGAGAGAAGATGTGTTAGAAAGAGGGTGACAGGGAGAGTTGTCTAAAACCATGCATTTTCTTTCTCAGTAAGACATTATTTATATCATATAGACAGTCTTTTGTGTATTAGTGCACTTATCCTTAATGCAGATCATTACCAGTGAGCCCAGATACAATATATGCAGAATGAAAAATGCCAACAAAGTCAAAAACCACGAGAAAGGACTTTAAAAGCCCTGTCAGAGTCAAGCTTGGAGCTTTGCACGTTATATGATGGAATAAATCATGTATTTAATTCCTTATGGCATCATGAGTTATTTCACCACTGTCACACTACTTCCTCTTGTATCTACACAAAAAAAGGTCACGGTGGAAAAGGACAAAAGCATATGTGCAATCATCCATGAACAATTTCTGTTTGTCCCGTTTCATCGTTAAGTTAATTATCTCTATTTCTTATTCATTAACCTAAGAGATGTCCTTTTATAGACATGCGCAGCAATGCTTACGCCTAATTAAATGACCTCCATGTCAATTATCATATGTCTCGGCAGTCTGATTCTCTATTTCTTCAGAATGTTTAGAGAAGTTATTGATATTGACACTTCCTCATTTCAATCTGCGCACCCTATTCACCCACTTCTGCCTCAGAAATCCAAATTATCTTTAGCCAATATTTCAGCATGACTGCCTTGCACATTTGAACAGCTGAAGCCCTGACTGATACAGACAACGTTGGTATAAGCATAAAAGTCTGTTTTTAGGGACACAAAGTTAAACAGCTCAACGAACATCAATCATTGACCTAACAGAGTGTGGATTCTGTAATGGGTGACCAGAAAGATAACCTTGTACTAGACGGCTTTAGAAAACATGGAAATTCAGAACTTCCCTTTCGATGGTCAGTCTACGTGCTTGTTCATGAGACTGGATGAATGTTACATCCTCAGTAATGTTCAAACTTTCCTCACTTATCTCACTGTACTGCTGCACTGTGTCTGAGTCACTTGGTTGACCATTACAAGAGTAGCTGGCGGACAGCCTAGACTTACTCCCTCACTCTGACATTAAGCTCTGTATCGGTACGATCATATTTGCCACTGCATTGAAGTCTAACTTTCTGAGCGTGATCACAGAAGCACAGTACTTCCATTGAAAAATTCAGGGTCTTATGTCCTGATTTGGACCAGCAGTGATACAGAGCTCGGCTGTCAGCTTCGTCGGTGACCGAACAATTGCATGTCAACAACAGGACGTGGCTCATTCTTTTGCAGACCAGGCCATATTACAGTCTACTAATAATGTGGTAGATTTAGAAAGAGAGAAGAAAGAAATATGGTAGGAATAGCATCATGTCGGCTTGAATTTCCTTGTCTCTTCTTTTTGGAAGCCATCCAAATGACTTTTTGTCATAATGGGAAAACAAGACTTCCAAAAGACTTAGGACATCTTATTATCAATCAGATTATAATCGACGTAGGCCTGGAACCACATATCTTTTTAGTTATCGTCATTAATCAACAGTAAACCAACTCACTTCTTAATGCATAACATATTGACAATTTCAAGTTTTTCTTTGCCAAAACTTGTTTAATCCTTTGGCATTAAATGGTAGTAGATTTTAGTAGGATCTATTTGATACAATTTATCAGTTCTTCGAAATTTTGTCTTAACCAACCAAGGATTAAAATCTAATTATTGGTCATTATTATCAATCAAAGTATTCCCTTCCCTTCCACACCTTAGGTGCCCGACTTAAAAAGGGACATCGCTTGAATCCTCAGCCCAAATGACCCATGTTTCCAATACTCAAACTGAGAGTGTAACTATCAGGAATATTTGATTCCAGTTTATAAGTGGACAAGTCAGTTCATCATCACTGTATCAAATGCCTCAAAAAGAATGAGATCACACTTGACCAGTAGGATATTTTAAGCAGTACTGATTTCACTGTATGCTAAATGTTTTTAATTTGTGGGCCTTCATTGGTGTCTGAACAGCAAAAGGTCACCTTCCTATTAATACCAAGTGTAAACTCTTCCAGATTTACAGAAGAAAATCATCAAGGATCATCAGGGTGAATAAGGTATTGCTGGGTTGGATACCACAATATCTAATGAATGTTTTAAGCACTAGGAAATGCAACTACCACAAGACTTTTATTAAGATTAGTCATGTGGATTATTCATATATTACATTTTGCAGTTGACTGACCATATAAAACTAGCAAAGGCCTGATAATTTCATCCATTTAAACTATTTAAATTATCAAACTGAGATGCAACTGAAGTAGAAAGAAAAGCTTAAAGATGTACACTATAAGGATAATGTTTATACATTTTTGTCCACTGTATTTTGGGCAATTTCCTTGTGGTTGATATCTGGGCGATTTGACTACATGGGCAACTGAATTGAAAGATATTTTCAGTAGCATTGCCAACACTGCGCCCTCATTCCTTTAACCCTTCTCTAGGCCTCCAAACGAAAGAGGTCTTCACTGGTTATGTCTGGGACCAGATAAGACTGTTGCCACAGTTACTCCACTAACATCATCATCGTCATTAACCGTGCAAAGATTTGCACCCATAACTCAGCCAAACACACATGCATGCATACGTACGTACAAGGCCACAACAACTTAGCGCTCGTGTGCGTCAATGTCATTCAATGCTACTGTCTTGAAGTAAGATGCTGACTGCCTTCAAGGTAAACTGCATTCCACTCATCTTTTTCTCTCTTCTCTGTATAAGATTTGTCAGATTTCTGCCTCAGTCTATCCTGGCTGGATCTAACCATACATAATTTGTAGTTCAAGTTCAATTCATATAAAGATTAACCAGCTTGAAGAAATGTGGGCCGTGGATGATTTTTTTGTTAGACTTTAGCCATTAACAGGCAGTTTTGTGTTTTCTTTCTTCAGCTTTTTAAGAAAATGTTGCCAATATAAATATTATTAACTCAATATTGGACCAATTAAAAAAAAAAATGTTGTCTCAATTAGTCACTTAAGACACAAATCTATGGGAAAATAGGGTCTAGGTGGAAAATACCAAAGTTACCCTTTAAACTATTAATGCTTTAAACTGTATTATTTAAGGCTTTTTCAATGTAAGCTTAAACTTGATGAAGGTAGCTAAACTAACAACACACCTTTGATCAGGGCACCACAAATTTAAACACAAGGAGTCAATAATTAAGGTTTGTTATGCTGAACACTAAGAATAGGGTTAACATGTGTGGGCAACTCTATAGAAAAAATTTGCCTCATGCTTTTGGTTTTCAAAGAGAAAGTGCATAGTTATTCTGCAGAGTTGTGCTACGTTATAATCTGGGCTGTGGTTTTCCTTTAGACCAAGCCGAACAATATTTTTGCTGCTATTTTAAACAATCTTGTGGAGTAAAAATACTGCTGCTCTTAAAGCCTTTTCAAAAGGTAAGCTACTCTTTTTTTACCTTGCTGTTGCTGCTCTCAACTCCTTTACTGGATCAGATGTCATATGTATGGTAAGTTATTCCCATACTGTAAACTGCAAAAGCTAACCTGACTGTGCGGGTGGTTTAAGTGTAAGGTCAGCTGTCCAGTCATCTTGTCTGGATTGCAAACAGACACACAAAAAAACAACTCTATAAGAGTGTTGAATGTGCAGAGAACAAACATAGGTGGAGTGGATTTGCAGCATTACTTAGGTACAGTACATGCTCAACAGTCCGGCAGGACAATCTACCACAGTGGAGAAAAATAAACTGGAATGTGGTTTCTTAATAATAGCTTTGTAAAAGGACTTGGTCTCTTAACATCAGAGCTCTAACCTAAGGCCTCAAAGAGGAAGAGCAGACACAAAAGAGTGTCTTGTCTTCCTAGTCACTCTAATTTTGCTGTGTGAATCTCACAGGAAACTGGGGGTCAAACTGCTACAGACTTTTTTTCCGAGAAGTGAAGCTGTGAAATGAGTCTCCCCTGTGAGAGAGAATAATTGGCCTAGTTAAATGGACACGTTTCTTTTCTTTCTTTTTTGAATGCTCTGTTAGTTTCCAAGGACTGACAGACATACATTTGACTGCAGACATTTCAGCAACAATGTACAAGAGAACTGTTGCTGTGTCATCAGATCACGGACATAAATCAGCTAAATTAAATCCCTATACGGCGTGTCTCTTCGCCCACTCTTCCTCCTGTGGTAATGTTTACGTCAACGATACACCGTATACACTGTACTTAACCGTGGTTACAACATGCTAGTTGCACCATGGTGTGACAACGAGTTAACGCCACCAGAGAGTGTGAAACAAACAGATGTGTGAAAGAAACCCTCGCTCTGTGGGTAAGGCTTTTACCGGCACACATATGGTACAAAACAACACGGTCTAGGTTGGCAAATTAGCCCACGTTAGCTAGCCGTGTCTTGTCCCAGCTGACTAGCTCCTTTAACGTTAGCAACATTAGCTAGCTCACCTTAGCTGCAGTCAGCTAGCGTCCCGAGGCGCCAGGCGCGCGCGCGCGAGCAAGCGAGCGAGCGTTAACCGTTAATTACCGTTGGTCATAAATTTACGCACCTTGTCCATTAGCTTCCAGCATTTCTCCACCGTCTTCTTGTCAACGGCCCCGGGCTGGTGGTGAGTGTGGAGGTGGTGATGGTGCGGCTGGAAGGCATCCTTCATCATCCCGATGAGCCCCCCACCTTTCTTCAGGTTGCCTGCCATGTTCCGTCTCGGCTAGGGTCGGCCAGAGCGACCGGCAGGGGTCAGGGGGCCCGAACCGGTGCCTGGAGTGAGAGCTGGACCGGGGGCGATGGTGATCCGGCAACCCCCCTCCCCGACCCCCCCACCAGCACCACCACCCCGACGAGGACAGCTCCCGAGTGGTGAATCCAACTGGGGGTAATAGGGAGGGAGGGGTGACTATCGGGTAAAGGCTCCCATCAGTAAACCCAGCATCAGTTGTGAGATAAATGGGGCTAACACATTCACCTCGGTCCCTCACACCCGAGCCGAGCCGTGCCGCCTCTCTCTCTCTCTCTCTGCAGGGACCCACGCAGGCTAATTAGCCGAGCACCAGCGCTGTCTCTGCCCTCAGCTGGAGGACAATGGCCCCGTTTCTTTGCCCAGAAGCCTGGCGGACTGGAGTGTGTCCTCTCCTCTTGACAACCCCCCGATGTCGTTCCCCTTTTCTTTTCTCCTGTGTCTCCGTGTCTTGACGGGAAGTTCGGTGTCTGTGTGGCCGCGCCAGCCTCCCCGTGTGCGGGCTGACGACAGAGCACTCTCACCGATAACCGAGGAGAGGAAGTTGCGCTTTAAACTGCAAACGCGCACCAGAACCGGGTTGAATAAATTAATGGTGGGAATTAAATATTTCCCAGTGTTTTTCTGTTTCCTCCAGTGACGTGTATGTGCGGCCCTTTCCTTTCCTGTACGGCCCCTTCCGTTCGTTTTGCCCCCCCTTCTAAAACTCAGACTCCACGCCTTCCCTGTGCGCGTCCACGAGCCATGAATGTAGTCGGGTGCGCGCCTCTGCCTGTACAGCATTCATAAAACCTTAAAGGGATGCTGAATGCAGCCCTGAATTCCCCCCGGCGCGGGCCCTGGTCGCCCCTGACAACAAAGGACGCTTTGACATGTTTTACTGAATGAGAGGATCCAATTACACGGCCCGCGTGCACGCGCTCAAAAGGCAACAGGGCCCAAGTCAAATTGTGATTGGCTGATATTAAAGTCAATCAACTATCAATCAAGCTGGATAGTTAGTGCTGTGGCAACTCACTCAGCAACCAGTGCCCAGCAACAAAGACTCATCCCTGTATGTAGTTGGTCAGTGTGTTCACAAAGGTCTGAGCACGCAGACTCACAGCAAGCAAACATGCCTCCAAAGAAAAAAACTAAAAAGACCACAAAGAAGAACCCAGAAAAAAGTAACTTTGCTTCTGAAATTGTTAAAATGTTTGGCTTCTTTGATGCAAGATTGTTGCAATTTTTTAAAAACAACTTTTACTATCTTGTTGCAGGTGAAAATGACTTGGAAGCAAAGTATAGGCGCAGTGTTCTGGATGTAGCCATCCTACAGGATCACATTGGTGAGCAGCAATTTTAAGTTGAGTCGCTTTATGTTATGTAACGTTAGGTTTTGTTTAGGTCAAACTACCCACATATCTATATTCATATGTACTATATATTACATCCAGAGGCAAACTGATGGTGACTTATCTTGTGTAAAAGCAACCACACTCCTAATCAACATTTTAAAAGATCAAGTCCATACTCATCATTTAAAATGCCCTTCATAATTTCTCAGAGCCCAGTCCAAAACTCAAAGATATTAAATTTACAATTATAAATAAAAGATAAAATCCTCACATTTTAAAAACCAGCTAACTTTTGTTCTATTTGGATTAATATATCCATTACACAATTACTCAGTTATCAAAAATAATAGTTTTAATAATGAAGATAAATAAAGATTAATTCTCTATTGATAAACTATGTCCTGGTTAGGTTCTGTCAGGAAAGTCTGTGAAACCAATTGCTATCGACTTATGATTCATGATTTTGAGGTACTTCTACTTTACTTGAATATTTCTGTTTTTGCACCTTTTTACTCTACACTGCAGAAGTAAATATTGTACTTTTTTTATATAAAATATTGTATGATCAGGTAAAAAAATAAATGCATTGTAATAGTTCACACTATCCTCAAATAGTTTAAAATAACACAATTACAACAGTAATTCTGTCATAATAATCCATTAATGTAGTCCAGTCAAAGCAGCCATGTTTCTGAATCAACGCTTTCACTTGAGTGTATCTTGCTGAAAATACTTTTATTTGGGTAAGGTTTTGAATCCAGGACTTTTACTCGGAAAGAAGGAAGTGAAGTGATCTGAATACTTCACGCTCCAGTGAAGCTACCCAACACTACATGTTGAAGCATAATTGGATACTTGAGCATGTTTTACTAATAAGGCAGTTCACCATACTGACAACAGAACTGTATTTGGAGTGTTATTTAGTAGTAGAAGTAGACAAAACAAATCTACAACTGTTGTGTACATTCATGCATGCATGCATGTGTTTGTTTGATTTCCACAGCCTTCCAGTGTGAGTCTGTAAAACTGGTCCATTCCGATGGAATGGACCTGAGGAGACGCATTAGACACATGGAGCAGAGGCTGCAGCACGAGAGACAAGACCACAGGGACGTCCACTCTGGTAAGGTACAAACGGGGCACGAATCAACAATTAGCCTTTCTTTTAATAACCTGAGATAAAGCCTAGATCCCTGTGGGAGAGAGGACAAGGGGCGTGTTTGCCAAGGTTAGGGTAATTCTTGAGGAACAAAAGTCTAATTAGCTGGGTGCCTAAGCTGATTGCTGCATTAAAACAGTGAATCATCAATGCAGCAGCTTAATCTGATATCTTTGATGCAAATATCATTCTAGACCTCAGTCGCCAGTACAAAACCACACAGACAGACCTGACCAACAAGGTAAAGAGGATGGAGAAAGAGGTCAGCCAGCTGACAGAAGAACTTGGTATGAAAACATCTCATTTTAATGTCTATATCTAAATGAATAAAGACATGGGAGTTCCGCTTAGTTCCCAAATGTGATGGCAATGGCATGCCTGTATGCGTTTGTCTGCATAGTGCTGTGTCAGGAGGAACTGAGTAAAGAGAAAAGAGAGCGTGAGCGGGTGGAGTGGGAGAAAGATGTCACCATAGCTGACCTCCAACACAAGCTGGACAACATGGAAACAGACTATGAGAAGATCCTGCATGTGAGTTTCAACACAAGCTAATACAAACTTATTCAAAGAAGGCGCTGAAGAGGTGAACTGTAAGCTGTCCCTTTTAAAGGACAGCATTGTCCCCATTAACTCTTTTCTAAAGTGACTCATTGTAGTTTGGTATTATTTTGTGCTTGCTCCATTGCATATGCCGAGCAGATGGCATGATCTCAAATGGTGGACCGGTCTGAGACCAGTTATACTCAAAGTGACTTAAAGTTGTCACGTTAAGACCTCTATGTGTAGAATTGTTGTATGATTGTACCAAATTATTGGTAGTTATATTATCAGATTATTGTGATGGCAAGACTAGGCAAAGCCTGTATCAAACAGAAAGATTACACATAATGTGTTTGGCGTAATGAACGCAGGTGCAAAGCTGTAATCAGCTTTCCTGCTCCTCCGCTACTCACATGAAGAATCTTATTTTTCTTTACAACCATAGGGTTAGAGTTTTTTACAATAAATCTATAGGTTAAATTGACATTGTACTCACCACCATTACTTTAGTGATACAGACAGCCCTCTGCTGGAAACAGCTTTATAAGAGCCTCCAGCATTCCAGCCTTACCCCATCTGTCAAAACTATTTGGATGCCTAAGCAAAGGTGAACATGAAACGTTGCTACAATAATTTGCTCGGACTTTCTGGTGTCACAGGGCCACAGAACATCAATCTGCCGGTTAACCTGGATGCACACCACTGTATTGTTTACAGTGAGAGGTGAAGTTATTCTGCCAACACAACTGAGAAATAAGAAAAATAAGAAGTGATGATCTAAAATGAAGCACAGGAAGGTCTTTTGTGGTTGGTGTAAGGGTTATATTTCCTTGGTCCTACTGGACTGCACTGTGCACAAATGCTGGAGTTTACAATATAAACTATAGGTATACAGTAGTATATTACTTTACACAGGGACAATAAGACGCCATTAAAACCTAATGGATGAGGAATGGGGCTGGAATTGTCATTTTTTAGGTACAGCTTAGGCGGTAAATGCAAATTTTCAGCATGCAGATCTTCAAAGATAATAAGGTCAAGCCTGGAGCCCTGTTATAGTGCTCTGGCAGTGATTATAGAACTATGATTTTAATATGCAATTATCATTATTTCTCTCCTCCCTCTATGCCACAGAATCTAATTATGTCTTATCTGCATCAGCTCCACTCCTACAACTCATCAGTGTTAAAGGTGGTTAGGAGGGGCAGAAATATCAGGTTAGAAAACCGGGTGATTTAAAATGAAAATTTTAGCTTGCGTCTCATTTTTACTAATGTTTTTCTGCAGGAGAATCTAGACAGTCTGACTTCCCAGCTGTCTGTGGCTCAACGGGGATGGGAGGACAAGAGCACAACTCTTCATCAAAAATATAAGGAACTGCTCTCTGAATTTGGACTGAATGCACGACACATCTAAAAGACAAATGAAAGCAGCTGGTCTTCTCAGGGAGACACATTTGTTTAATGCTGGATCTACGACTCGGTTCTATTTGATCTGACTGTTGCATCTGTTTGTTTCAATTGAAAGTGATGTCTGCGACAGCATCAATTTTTGTCAGCCTCAATTTCTAACTCACAATTTAGCATACCTAGCACATGGGTGGATGTTTTTATAATATTTTACCATCTGAGTATCAAATATACTGAGTTATATGCATGTGTTCACTAGCTCACCATGTGGTGTCTGTAATGTTGCGTAATCCCCACTAGATGTAGCAAATTACATATCGTAGATGCCCAGATGTTTTTAGAGTATTTTAAATGTGTAAATACATGGTATACAATGTTGCTTTTGAGACTAGATATTTCTTAAATCACAGAATAATCCTAAAAGTCTGTGACGACTACGCTACCGGAGTGTGAAATGAATGATGCTGGGTGAGAGAACACTGCACAACAGTAAAGAATAACATGATCTTGCAACAGGTAGGTGTGTTAATAAAGAAGGTCATTTTGATACAATTTTCTCAGGCTGTGCTTTATGCTGAATCAGTGGACCGGAGGTCAAATATGGTCTCAGGCAAGAGAAGTAAGGTGAACCTGGCCACGTAAACCACAGAGATGTAACAATACCACCTCTGCTAAACTTACTTCTAGACTGCAGTGTTTTAATTCAAACCAACAACAACCAAACATAAATCATGAGAAAAGTAAAATATGAAAAGTAAAGTTCAACATGAGATAGACTAACAGACAACAAGAGAAAATAAAAATTACAGTTAATGATGCAATAAATATGACATAGCTGCCCAGCATCGATAAAACCTGAGTTCTCCTGGGGGGAGCCAGATAAACAGATTTGACTTCCAAGGCTGTCATTTGTGCGTCTTCTTCATTGCCCCGAGCAGTTTTTTTTTTTTTGCCTCATCTGTGAGGTAATGAATCATTTACTCCGGATGAAGATAATTCTGTGCTCTAACGACCAATTAACTCAGGAACTCAAGAGGCCCTCATCTGAAAGCCAATATTTTCTCATATAAACCGCAAGGAGTTGTCGCCCTCAGAGGGTTCGTGTTTCTGTTTGTTTAGGGTTTAATGGGGTTCACTGCAGTTGTCCCAGTGCTCAAAATGAGTTAAGCATAGTGAACCTGTTACCAGGGAAACACAATTATTATGAGCAGTGTGCCTTAATATCCCCTTTATGGAACAGTTGCTGTATAAAAATACCCTATGGTAGTCAGGGGTAGTAGAAGTAATCAGTAAGTACTTAAGTAAAAGTATCAATACAGCGATGTAAAAATACTCTATAAGTAAAAGTATTGCATTCAAATTGAACTAATTAAGTACAGCAATAGTATCAGCCGATTGTATTTTGAGGATCAAAAGTAAAAAATGGCCCCTGTGACTAATATATTATCATATATTACATTATTAGATTGTTAATTCGGACCATCATTGCACATGGTTGAGGTAGAGAGCTATAGTAGTATAGTAACAACTTTATATACAGTTGGACAGGTGTTTTAAACCAGTGGTTTAGGGGTCGGCATCCTTCCAAAGGGTCACAAGATAAATCTAAGGGATTATGAGATGATTACTGGGGTTGGAAAGAAGATCAAAGTTCTCTGCGCTTCACATTTTCTATTATTTTTTTCTTCCTTCTTTGCTTAAAAAAAATATTGAATCATTTTATCTCTTTTGGCCTTAAACAATTATTCAAATGAATCTCTCTGAGATGCTTAAAGGGGAAATGTCTCTTAGGTGGAATTAACATAGACCAATTAAACGTTACAAGGGGCCCAAACTAGACACTGTTTTTTGTTGGTGGTCACAAGCCAAAATGAACAACTAAACTAAACATTTACATTTCTAAGCTTATCATATGTGTTTATGTTAAGTAAAAATCTGAAAACTAACTAGAAGCTGTAGCTGTTAAATAGGTGTAGTAGAGTAAAAAATAGAATATTTACCTCTAAAATGCAGTGGAGTAGAAGTATATAGTGAATACACTTATGTACTTTCCATTAGTACCTAGTAAGTAAATACATTAGGTTTACATGCCCTTCATCTACAGGTTTACTAGCTAATCATAAACATGGGCACCATCAAAAAAGTGTCCATAGTGATTAATTAATTTCTTCTAATTTGAATCCTGCTAATGTTTTCCTGCTGTCATCGATGTATTTGAGACAAATGGTGCTTTGTAAGAAAGTGGAGTCATGGAAAGTGAATTGTGTCTTTGGACCCTTCATTCTTTGGAACTGTAAACCAAGGTTGACAGTCTTTTTTGTGACAAATTCATGTGGCTCTCTGTGGAATCACATGCGGTCTGAGGTGATTGATTTTCACAATAAAAGCCGGCTGTTTTTCATTTTTCTGATGAATACCTGACAATGAGTGCTGGCTGACGCATTTCCACTGGTATTTGACCTGGCTGTCTACTGCGTCTATTCAGCTTTTGGGTAAATACAAGAAGACGGCCTCCAGCTGATGGAACAAGATGCCCACACGGTGATTTCCCATGGAGGCAAGTGCATGAGAGGGATCACATACAAATACACCTACATAGGCACACACACGCATAAGCATTCTAACCCACCTACTCACACACATGCACACACAAACACACACGCATACACACACACAAACACACAAAACTAGGTAATGAATCCTTCCCCATCTGTGGGCCATCAATCAAGGCAGCAGTGAATAGTGAGGGAACGAAACACAAAATAAATGAAGCTCCATTTTATTTCTCTGAAAGACAAACAATGCCAAGATGTTTTGGTCAATAGGTTCAAAAACAAATGTCAGTGAACAAAAGGCTGTATAACAGCCTTGACAGCATCTCACCTTGGAGATCATTCTTGGACTGAATACCTTTTCTTTCAGCACACAACAAGCCTTTTTCAATTAATTGCCAGAAAATCAATGGGAAAGCTCTCACTTCGAAATGTGCACCAGTCTCACTGTGAAGTAGCTAGTTTCCACCGATAATCTGTTATGTCTTGGATTTTGGTATCCTTAGATCCAGTGCTCAATAGTGGCTGTTCTGGGGCCTATGTTTACATATTATGTTGCTAACCTTGGGAAATCTGGGAGGAGAAAGAAACAGTTCGACAAAAGGATGCAGTAAAACTGTGATGAATAGACTTAACAATTGCGATACGAAAGCAAAATTGTATCTCTATATAGACCCAGAGCTATTAACCAAAATATTCTGTGAGGCTTCAAATTTATGAATTTTATGAACAAAATGGCAAAAACATTTATTTACAAGCAACTTGCTGACGGGAAAGTCACTCTTCAAATACATGGGAGGTGAGCTGCTAGCGTGGCAAAATGCATCAGACTCAGTACACTATAATTCCTAAATCCTTGCAGAATTACAATCAACTACAAGGCAATTTGTATTGCTGAGTGCTACAACTGGTTAAGCTTGAGGAGTGAAGTAGATTTTCACACATCTCTGCAGACACTCAATGCTCATCATGAGCTCCATAAATCCAACAGCAGCCAGGCAGTGGTGGGTAGAGATTCACTGAATTTATGAACCTTGAACACCAGAGTCGGAAGGAGAAGCATGAGCACGATGAAATAAACTTGACACAGCAGTGACATACAGGTGGCGGTGAGTGTTTATGTGCTTGTGTCACTCTTGTAAGAGGTGTGTGTGCTTTGGATATGCACGTAGGCTGGTGACGCACTGAAAAAAAACTTGTCATCGCTAATGCTGCAGTAGAAAGATTGTGAGTCAGGCACTCGGAGGGGAGAGAGAGAGAGTGGCAGCCTGAATTAAACTGTAAATCAGATGCATGGTTGTTGTCTGTGTTCACTCACTGTCCTGAGGAGAGATAAATATCCCCTAAAAATCACTAATAGATGGACTGCAGGTGAGCGGATGCTTATGGCACATGAGTGAGTTGTTATATTCATTAGCCTGTGTTAGCCTTCCCACCCACACACATTCTCAGCTGTTCAACGAATTCACAAGTGTGCAGCCGTTAATTCGGTTATGGGAGATAAATGAGAAGTAGATGCATGAGCGCCTTCTGGTTCATTCAACAATCGCCATGTTTACTCAGCTAGAAACCCATGCATCCTCATACTGCTTCCCTGCATGCTCATTATGTCACAACAAACAAAGTGCACTGTCTGAATATTTCTCCTGTTTGAATAATAAAACTAGAAAAACAAAGTGCACTCAGATGCTATTTAGCATGACATGTCTAAACAGCTCAGAAGGTCAATACATCAGATTAAAGAAGAGACAAAAACCAGAACCCCACAGGATAGAGGTTGTTTTGGGAAATGTATTTATAATGGAATAAAAATGTCAACATAAGAAAATAAAGTATATAAAATATAGCAGCCAAACCTTGCCATCTCTCTCAGTGGTCTCCCGGCAAAGGTCACTCACTGTTTCAGTGGGATTTGTTTTAATTCTTACTCCACTGCTCTCTATGCCTTCAAGGTAATTGGCAATCTCATTCCAACCACGCTTGATTTAGCACCCGTGTAAATGTTTTTGGTGTTTAAGAAGTTAGCATCGGGTGCAGCGAGAGCCTTCCTACTCTCATGAGTTTCTTAGTGACATTCAGCAAATGGATAGAAACTTCTTTTACAAAACTGGTAATGAAATGTGGGTCTTTTTTTCCTTTGCTATTTTCCTGGCAACTTGCCTTTAACAAGTTATTATACAAAGAAATATAGAAAGTTAACACTGACTAGATGTGAAGATTGTTTTTCACCATTTTGCTCAAAATCTGTGTCTGTGTCCATATGTACGTATATGTGTCTAAATGTCGTGTGTGTCCATACAAACATAATACACAGTAGGTATGTACCTCTCTGTTCTATTAACATAATCAACTTGTTACTCCTGTAATTAAAAAAACAACACTTCGGACTATTACTTGGGAACCCTGTTAGTCATACTGTATTTACATACCATCTGTGGGACATTAATAGTTCATTACTTGAGGATTAGGGGGATTGGCACTATTGGTGCTTCAGCAGATGATGACATAATGCCACTGCGACTCCCACTCAGTTATTTTCTGTGCCAAATCATGCAGATTCAATGCTGCTTCAAACAACGATGTTTTCTTGTGGGAGTTCAGACAAACTGCAGACCCGAATCGAAATTCCATCTGAAGTCCCGAGACACTTTCCAGAAACTGATTCAACTGACATTGAAAAAGTGAGGAAAATAAACTTAAATTTAAATTCCACTTATTTGTGAGACCAGTCACCCAATTGCTCAGGACCATCAATTAACTGAAAACTCTCATTTCAGTGAATTGATTGTAATACAATTGTGCTGCAGCTCCCTGTCAGGTCTGTCAGCAGTTGATTCAACAGTTTCCCACGTTCACTGGCTTCTGAAAGAGCATAACAATCAAGGCCATGAATGCAACTATATACTTTAGGCAGTTTGGGTGAACTCATATCTGTGCATATGAAATGTTAAAACAAATAACTGATTCAACAACAAGGTGAGATCACTCACTTATGTGTCTGAGAGCTATGATTATGATTATCATGATTCTGCATGAACATAAACACATTAAACATCTCAAATGTATTGTACACATTCTGATGAATTACTTTGCAAAGAAGTGTATTTTTATCTTATCTAAGAAAGGAAATTCTGCCCCAATATCCAAGTAATTTCTCCATTAATTATCACATTATCTACCATGAGAGAAATGGTAACTCTAGTGAGTTACTATTTCTTTTGAAGTGGATGCTGAATTGTCAGGCAGATTTTGTCCTTGTGTTGATTTATTTATGTTTTTTTCTTTTCAGAGTTTGTACTCTTTTCTTTTATGGACGTTTTAAATTTTTTTTTCATTGTTCCTAATTTCTTCTTCCTTTCTTTTGTTGGTTTGAAGTAATTTTGTGTGGTAAGATTTACAGAGCTGCTGGACCATTCAGGATTTCGACTGGATGTATGTTGGCTTCTTAATGTGTCACAAAGAGAGACGGGATAGGAGGTTTTGATTTGAGTGCAGGTACTGTGATCCATTTTGATTTTGTGACATGTCACAACAATGAGGTGTGACCTATTGACAATAAGGCGAAAAACAAAAAACAAAACCTGGTGAATGATCAATAGGTCGGACACCTCAATTTACCATTAACAAATAAACTAGTGGCTTAATTCTGAGGGACTGTTACTGACAAAACCTGATGGGCAGATTTAAAATGATGGACACATCAGACATAGGCAAAAAGCAGTGAGGACAGGTGGATGACCATTGATTACCACTGTGCAACAGTCAGGCTATCATACAGTTTCACCTTCTAACCAGTCGGTTCAGTGGGAAAATACTAGTCGTGTGTCAACAGTCTATGCAGAAAGTAACCTAGGAGTCATGTTGCTGGTGGTTTGTTCTTGTTGTTTCACTTCGGAAGGAATGGTTGTTATAATGCAAATAAAGACAACTATTCTTTCCAGCAAAACAACCAAATTGAATAAATAAATTCAGTCTTTCAATTATGTTCTTTATCAGTTTGCATTAAAGACCTGACTTTTAAAGACCTGATTAATATATTTAAAGTTTGGTGGTAAGTATTAAAATGTCAGAGAGCATTTCGGCAGATCTGAAATGAAATAATCCTCGAAGCAGTGTGTCAAACATCACATTCAGTAAAAGTTTAACTGCCTTGACATTTTAAAAGAATTTGAATCAACTGCGGATATAAAACACGTTGCTTTACAAGGGTCTTCATGTTTTCAGTTGGTCTTGATATAAGATAATATCACATACACTGGCTTGTCCTTGTGAATCCTGGATCATTTATCGAATATACCTCTAATCTTTTACAGACTGCACAGGAGACTGTGTGTATATTTTAAGTGAGAGACCATAAAAAGGACAGGTGATAAGACAATACATTTGTCATAGTGTCAAAAATGTAAAGACAGATGGAGGAGAAAGTAATGTCAATACAGAGAGGAAGAAGGAAAATAATGGATGTCTTCGTGTGTGTAGCCGTCACGTTTTTAAGCAGGTATTAAAAACAGGAAATCGTTCGTCCAGCTACTCAGCAACCACTTTAGAAATTAATCACACATGAGCACCTTCCAACACCTCTGGACATGCATCGCTGTCTTTCAGAGATACCAACAGTTAAAACATGTTTTAATAGAATATCACTACTATAAAAGAAGTCTGTGTGTCTGTATGTCTCTGTATATTTGTTTTCTAGGTTCAGTTGAGTTTGTTGTTTTCTCAAGGCTGTGGTGCTTTCTTCAGCCACAAGATAATACTTATGGTTTTTGGCACTTTCAAAATAAAAGGATTTGAAGATGACCTCTCATTAGTCTGTTCATCTTTGCAGCTCTTCAGAGGCAATATACGTTCATACAGTAAATTGTCAGATAAAAAAAGGAACTTATTTAAAGTTTTTTTTCTAAGAACAATAGAATAACAATATTCAGTACTGATAATCCAACAGAGGACAGAAATAATTTAAAAAGGGGGAAAAAAAACAGCACATGATAAATGACTGAAAATACTGCATAGTACAAATGCCCCGTAGCTGTTTTTGTTTGTCCTGTTTGACTTAGTACAGAGGGCCAAAAGGGACAGACCACAACGAGACAGACTCATCAGTTTCTCCTATGACCAAGGAAAAAAATCACCCAAGGAGACTGCAAAACTGACTACAGGCATTTGCCTCGAGGGCAAAACAAAGTTCACAGCACCATCCTGCCCTGTAAGATCAAGCTGCGAATGGCTGAATCAAAATACAATGTGATCTTTGATCCCTGGAAAGTAGAGAGGTGGATGTTGGGAAAGTCAGTCCTGTTGTAATCGCGGGGCGTTATTCAGGTTCACTGCTATTTGTGGTCTTGTCCCACTCTATGCTCTCCTCACTGTGTGTGGGAGAAGGGAGGGCCCCAGTGGCCCCTGCTGGACGCATCCTCAAACCCTGGAAGCGCCGGCACTCGGGGCAAATGCGGATGTGGCTGCACCCCCTCGCAACCAGGGCAGCCTCCTGCGCCAGTCTGTGGGAAAGGGGTTCAGGCAGTCCGGTGCCTCCGCACAGCTTGCCGTTGCTGAGGCTGACGGCAGCAGCTCGCGCACGACGCTCCTCCAGGGGTAAGGGTCGGGGCCGCAGCATCGAAGACGTCCGCCTGCGCCTCACCTGCAGGCTGTCGCGACACAGGACGATCCCATGGAGCTCCCGCAGCATCTCCTCACACACTGACTGCTGCAAGCACACAAACAGGGAGAAAAAGATAGGGGAGAGGGGGATCACAGACACACAACACATACATTTCATATATATATTATCACACTCAGTGTACAGTGACAGAGAGATGGCTGGTGTAGCTTTAACAACCATCACTAGAAATAACAACGCATACTGTATAGTACATAAGGAACAGTTTTCAGACATACAGACATGTTACCCACACATTTTATCTCCTGGTCTGATGATCGAGTGCTCCACCACTGGGTATCTACACTATGTAAACTCAAATAAGGACAATGACAGGCATGATTCTGCAGCTCAAGTGCAAGAAACAAGAGGCTAATTACCAATCCACACATGCTGCACATGAGCACAGTAACAAAACAGATACAGACAGGCATCTATACAGACACACACAGGTATAAACCTCCACTCACGCACACACGCACACACACACACACACACACACACGCACACGCACACACACACACACACACACACACACGCACACATACACGCACACGTACACGCACACGCACACGCACACACGCACACGCACACACAGGGTTTCCAAGTTAGAGCAAAATAAATCTAAGCTTCTCAAAAAAGAAGAAATCACATGAGTTTTTGACTTTCACATTCTGAATGTTTATTGAATTAAATCACAGTGTGGAGTCCATTTGAAAAGACAATTATCAGGTTCCTTCAAAGAATCACATCAAAAATAATTATAACATTGCATGCACATCTTTATCTACTCAACTATTTCTTAGTTAAAAGTGTCACCGCCTCAAGAATAGCGTGGCAGAGCTCCTTCACTACCAAAACTGAATTATCTGGAGATTTAAATTGGCCTTTGTCCGGATGAAAATGTTTTCTAGTCCCCACTCCAGATGAAGCTACATTCAAATGATTATGATTATATATTTAATTTTGATTTATAATGTATACAATGTTTAGGATTATAATCATCACAATGTCTGTATGACTTTTATAGTAAGAAATACCGATAGTTGCTTTAAAAAAACTAATATGTTAAGTAGAAATATTTAATTTAAAAACAGATCCTTCCTTCTACTTTCCACATCTGGCTGATGGACACAACTAGTCAATTACAGTCTAACATTCAGCATTTTATGGAATGAATGATCTGGTCTATGAAAATTAGATTTTGAGCAAAGATGTGCATACAATGCCAAGCATCTTTTATGTAAAAAGATGATTGGATTAAGGCTAAAAGAAAACAACCAGAATTATTTGTATGAGTAAACTCTCAGTGGCAGCATCCTGTAAGCATGTATTCACCACCAATACGATCGATTTACATTCAATATCATGTATTATGTATGATATTCTATGAAATATATATATGTTTGACTCTTCTACTACTATAAATAGAAAATAATCCATATATGTATGTACTCTGAGTACGTGAGGTATATCTTTGGTTTTGTGCTGATGTCACAAAGGCTGGACGGAGGAAGGTTGGGTGTCAAGTGAAGACTTTCCCAGAGGAAGACAAAGACGCTTACTACACTTCCTGTCAAAGCTGTGCACTATGGGAAAGCCTAGCAGCTCCCCGAGGGGGAAGGTACCAGGGAGGGGAGAGGGAGACAAAGCAGATGCAGATTAGATAGCCCTCTCTCACCTCATTTCCTGGTGCCTGTCTTAACATCCAGACAAACTCCAGCACTGCCATGAAGATAGCCACCAGCAGGCCACACACCAGCACCACAAAGATACCGCCGATGTTCTCCATGCCCAGACCTGGTAACAACAGAATATGGCAGTAGAAGAAAAAGGAGGCAAAGAAACTGAAATATTCTTCCAAAATCACAGTCTGACAAACAGAAGTGGAGCTGAAGAACAAGCAGATGAGGATTAACCGGCAACAAACCTTTGGCACGGTGGTCCTCTTCCTTTGGACACTTGCCACCATCCCACCACTTCCTCTTGAGGATCTCCAAACGATTGTCCTCCTGCATTTTGAGGATGGCCAGGTCAAACTCATCACGGTACAGTGACCCTGAAGGGAAGAGAGGGGCAAAGCTCAAACCTGCACACTGCAAAAACAACTATTGACAAGGTATTCCAACTTAAAACTGAACCTCCAGACTATCTGAAATCACTCACGTTTTTAAATTAAAATCAAATTGTCATGACTTTTTCTTCTGATTTGCTGCGGTGAATGTGAAATGATGTCACACCATTAGAGAACACCTTGTTTCAACAAAAAATATGACTTCAAATAAGAGATTAAAGGGTTCTAAAGGTCACGTCACAGTATGCGGTACAGAATGTCAGCCACTAAAGACTGGGTTTATCTACTCTCTGAAGATTTAAGGATTTTAAATTAATCTTGTTTACTCTAAGGTGTGTTCCCCCTGTCTGGAGATTGGCTCAAAATGAGATCAAAGTGTAAACTTACGCTTATAGTCTCAGAGTAGTAAGCGAGTCGTACGGCAACAGTTCCACAATATTTCAAATTCTCTTTCTCTTATCCTCGCTCTCCCATCACAGCTAATGGTTCAGCTTTGCTGAGGCTTTCCAATTTAACTTTCCAATGTAATGTTTATGATGTATCCTCCAACTAATGCCCCATTACGCCTTCTTAGCTTCAGTGTATCTAAGCAAAACATCAAATGTCCTTTGCTGCCTTGATGTTACACTGAACCCCCCCCCCCCCTTCTTCTCCAAGTTTTCTCCTTTTCTCTTCCCTTACTTTTAATTCTTCTTTGCCCCAATTTAATTCTCAGTCCTCACTCACCGACTGGCATGCCGATGCCGTAGCCCTTGGTGTCCAGCAGCCCTCCAATCTGAGTCAGGTTGCAGTTCCTCTGGCGGTAGTACTCATTCATGGTGCTCTCTAGCAAGTAAGCATAGTTGGAGTTGAGGACACGGGCGATGCCCTCCTCCGTGCTCTTAACAAACACACTGGGCTGTTTTGAGTGCATGAAATTCCACATACGCTGGTAGGTCTGGTAGCGAGAGTTCTGCAGAGCGACGGGACACAATCAGGAGAAACAGAAACATTCAGTTTATCAGTCGCAGATACATAATTTCTCATTTTTTGCAGAGGTAGAGATTGGTTTTCATCTGTCATTCTTTTTCATTTTCCTGACTGATGGATTTATTCAAATTCTTCGAAAGGTTTGCTGCAGTAAAATGTGAAGGTGTTTTCTTTAGCAGATCTTTTAAATAGCTTCAAAGTTTAGAATACAATCTTCACTTAACATCTCCAACTGTATTTTCTCTTGGCCTGTCTTCTTTGAGCTATTCAAGGTCCATTGGACAATGCTAATGTATCTCTTCCCTCCACATCATCCTTCACTGTCCTTCTCCCTGTTATACACTCTTACTCTGTTACTTACTCTGTCTCTCATTCTTTTTCTCTCTCTCGCTGAGGCAAGCCTGAACTGGCCATCTGGCAGACCAGGCTCTCTTTTCTAAATTGACACTGGGCTGGTGATGATGACAGAGGGACGTGCCTATCGGTCTGTAACAGTCCTCATCCCAAATACTCTATATGAATGTGTCTTTTGCGCTCTGAGCTGAGAGGTTATGTCCTGTTGAGTGGAGAGCGGAGAATTGTCCTTAGTGTTTGAGAAATATTAGCAAGAAGCCCCTGGACTTACTTACTTTTTCCCACTGGCTGGCTACTCCATATCCTTGTGGAAAGCCCTGTTAATCACCGTGGAGTATATCATTTTGCAACGCCACTTTTTTAAGGTATTTATCATGTTTCCACACTCTGATCTTCCTCGATTCCCTGATACTTGTTACATGGCTTTAGTGTTTTTCAGGAGTGGAGCGGTTGGTATGGCCTAGATATTCAGGCACGAGCGAGGATGGGTGGTCTGTGATCGATTGGGGTGGGCTGATCTGGGCCAAAATGCCAGGGCAGATTTTTTGTTCCAGTCCAGCACTACTCTGAGGTCAAATCTTGAGAAGATGAAAGAGGATACGGTGTGTCTCTCTAAGGGACCTGTACAGTGCCCCATCTCCCTGAAGATAAGGATATTGAATATTTGTGGCAAGGATCAGACAAAAAAGAGATAAAAACGTTGGTTGGTGGAAAAAGACAGGAAGGACAGGAGGGTGATGAGGAGGATAACATAACTGATGGCCCACTGATCACTGCAGGCTCTTGAGTATGTGGCCATATGTGTGGCTGTGAATAAACAAGCAATCATATGCAATGACATGAGTAACCTCTGACCTGGAAGAAGGTCATTGTGGATCCTCCGTGCATGGTGCCGTACTCTATCGCTGTCTGATCAGCCAGGTCGTCTACTGACTCTATCGGCACCTCCATCCTCTGGACTGTTAGGAAGGCAGCCAGGTTAGCAGTGTAGGATGAGATGATGATTAATGTGAAGGCCCACCTGTGCAGAAAAGGCAGCAGACAAGAACATGTATTCACCTATAAAAGTATGCAAATGGTGAACCTGGTGTATAAAGATGGATTGTCTGGGAGAAAGTGTGGGAGGATAAAAATATCTGCGTGCCTGAGAGATGAAGACCGTGCAGGATTTTCAGTCGATGACGGGGTGGATGCATGAATGGGTGGGTATGTATGGAGGAAGGTAATAATGCTCGGTTTGAATAAAAGGAAGTGATATTTTAGTTGCAATGGCAGACATACACAGACAAATAGTCACTATCTCATCTTGAACCCTGATTTCCAGGAAATCTGGAATGAAGCTTCAAGATCACAATAAAGATCAAATGCATTCCATGATGGCTCAATATGCACAAAATTAATACAGAACTGAGTTGAATAGTTGTATGCCTTCGTGAATTTGAAAGCTGAAAACATGGAGATGCATTAATGTTTGCGTGTCTCTAACGCCAATACTGACCACACTCCGCTGACGCAACGTGTTGACAGAGCTCTTGGAGCAATGGTGGATCCTTGCTGCATGAAGCCTCCAACAGGAAACCAGAAACTGTTGCCAAGTGAGTACTGGTTAATTAGCAGGTTACAGCGACCCTTAAGACACGGGTGGGGGTTGTACCACTCATAAGGTGTCAATCTGGGGAAACAAGACAATGAGGTTAGACAACAGAGACAGTCATAGGAAGAATACAGCTATCAAAAGTGTAAATCAAAGTTGGATTAAGTATTCAGACGAGAGCAAAACTCAAGAGGTAGGGAGCGGGCGGAATGGAGAAAGAAAAGGACAGACACGGAGCAAAACAACTCTGACAGTCAACTGAGCACAAAGTCACCTTGGCTCTCTGGTGAGAAGCAACCTGCTTTTCATTCCCCATGTGCTGGTGAAGGTAATACCAACACACCAATATAATTGGTATGTTTAAATGGTGCTGCATGAAGCTAAAGAAATCTGAAAACTATGTTGTGTGCAACAGTGTCTGTCTTAAAACTAAGGCATAATATCCTTTTGATCTGCTAAAATTAACAAAATAATTACACAGAAAAATTAAGCATTTAGTTGTTTTTTTAAGTCTAATACAGCCTCAATACAACACTCAAACGTTCATATGTACATTGAAAGAACATTGGTCTCTGTAATCATTCTTCCTGTTCAACTACAAAGACTTTGGTAGATACACACTTGATTTGTCTTGTGGAATGTGTTTTTTTGCAAAGAAAAGGGACTTTGGATTGGAATGCATTGCATTAGAAAGAGATCTCTTTGTGGCAATTACAATTACAGCTACAAATAACTTAATGCATAGTATAAGGAAATTATTTTCTTAGCAAAGTTCAGCAAAACAAAAGGTATATATCATATCACTCAATTTAATTACAGTAAACCACCCACTAAACTCTCTTCCCACAGGTAATACATCTACTTGTCTGTGGACTGATAATTTGATTCCAGAGGGTGTTACATAAGATATAAATTAGCATTTTTTTAATAAAGTTTCTTCATAACGGTGTACTTTAATAAGACTTCCCTCCCTGACCAGCAGGGGCCAGTATGACGCTGGGGACACACCACTGGGGGGAGAACATCTCTTTTTACCTGGCTGTGGAAGATAGACTAGATAGATAGAGACTGAAGAAAGGCAAGATAACAAACACCTGTTTCCTCCTCTGTATAACCCCCAAACAAACTTTTTGTGGTTCAACTCTCTGTACTCTACCCCCTTTGTTTGTCTCGTTGTGTTCTCTCTCTCTCTCTCTCTCTCTCTCTCTCTCTCTCTCTCTCTCTCTCTCTCTCTCTCTCTCTCATCTGTACAGAGCATCCTTTACTGGTGAGCTCTTTACCTGGCCACCAGAAAGAGGACACAACTGACTGCCAAATAAGCCAGAAGCATGAAGAGCCAGACACCAGGAGAGAAGGGATCCAGGAAGGAGAAGTAGCCTGGCCTACGTCCCTGAAACACACAGACACACAGAAACATTCAGTACAATGGTTAAAATCATTAAAGCCTGCACAGACTGTGACCACTTTGATCCCATGTTCAATTCACACGAGCCAACCCAACATGGGCTTTTCCTGAACAAGAGGTTAAAATGCCTAATTGCAAACGGTGAAGATTAACTAATTAGCATGCGAAAACAAACAAACATCTAAATCTCTACCATCTCCCCCACAAAGTAAGAGTAAAGATAAAAAAAAAAAATTGGCTGAATTTCAGTGTTGATTATATTTCCCCAGGCTCAATTTGGTCTGCTTTAAACAACATTTACTGCCGCTTGTGCAATTACGAAAAGTGGAAAAAGGTCACTGGGACAGTAAATAAAGGCATTTTGGTATGATAAGCCTAGATTTTCCTGTCCTAAACTGATAACAATATAATTATGTGAATCTCATTTGCATGTAAACATTCAGATCAACATTGTATGAAAGCACAAACTCAGTCTCCCATGAATTGTCAACAGAGTGGCACGGGCTGTATATTTATACAACATCCCAGATAAGAGGTATTATTTCCTGGATTCTGGCACTGAAAAAACAAAACTGAATTAACTGACTATTTTCTAACTGTTTCCTATTAATTGGTATAAAGTACGCTTTTATGTGAAATTACATCCGATACAGTATTAGGTGAAATCATCAAAAAACCATTAGAGGTCAAAACAGTCATCATTTGCACTCTCCACAAGGTTGCATGCAGTAGAAAGAGAAAGGTCAAATTATTATGTAAACCATTACAGCTACATTAGACCAAAATTCATCTCTGTGACCTATAGTTGACTTCATGTATGACTGGGAGCGTATGGCGTCCCAGCTTGGAGAAAAAAAAGAAAGAGATTAATAGCTTTGGCTTGAACAGCTATGCTGAAGCAGCTATCGGCTGTTATGTATTGGTTTGGATTGGTAACCAGTGGAAGAGGAGATAAAGTGGCTAAGATAGGGTTGGCAGCCGGCAGGCCAATGGGAATATAGGGGCTAATTCCTGATGTTTCATTTCCAGCACCAACAGCTATTGTCCTCTAAATGAAACCAATTACTGGTGATTGTGTGCGCTTATTGCATGCTCATATTTCTTATGTGCATGTTCAGCCTATAGTCTAGCTGACCAAACATCAGCAAGGGAATATTAGCCATCTACACACAGATGCACCATTTGTTAATGACTATTAAATGGAGGTGGTTGCCAGGGCCAGCAACATAGTTAAATAGAGGAGGTGATCAAACATCCAACTGTCCAAGTGTTGTTATGAGAGTAGGAGTTCATTATCTTCCATTTCTGTCAACGAGCAGCACTGTGGAGCACCTGAACCTAAATCACTTTCATGCAAAAATACTCAATTAGGTGATGCAAGGAGACATCATGCATGCCAAAATACTGCAGTAATATATTTCTGAGGGCCTCCAAAATTAAATTTGTAGCAAGAGGGCAAACTTATTTTGGTGGGCATTTGTTATGATAAACGAACACCCATTTAGACTTATGCAGAGAACAAAATTCATTAATGTGTCTCTAATCACTTCCATATTAGCCTGACTGAGTAAAATAGGAGTGATGCAGAAAGCAGGAGAGAAGATCAGTGTAATCTCTTTGCATGATTCAAATCAGCCTGCCAGTCTTAATGTCTGTCTATCTATAGAGTGTAATGCTTATGGTGATGATGATGATGATAGCTGTCTCAAAATAGAATAGTGGAGTGGTGAAACACGCAATGGCCATTTCAGAGGTAGAGTAAAATGAGTATAGCTGCCAAGCTGCCTCTTGTTGCCACTGGCATTATTGGGGTAACAGCAGTATGTGCTGACATGAGTCCTCCTGTTTGCTGGTCCAGTTTGGTGCATGCTGAGCCAGCGTTTTTGTTAAATGCTTGCCCCGCGTGTCCACATCTTTAAGCTCCCACTAAGGTGCTATTATTAAAATGAATAGATCCGCAGAGATGCGGTTAGTGGAGATGTGAAGGTGCAGAAGAGAAAATCAGAAATAGAGACAGAGAGAAAGCTAGGAGGAGAGAAAGGACAACAGAAAAAAAAATAGTTGTGTGCTGCTAAGATATCTTGACTCGTGGTATAATATGTGTGCTTGAACATTTAAGTTTTCAGGAGTTTGAAGGGAAATTATCCATGGTGAGGCTGCAAGAGACTCACTAATGAGCACTCAGACATTCAGATAAATTGGGGACTGCACAAAATGTATAAAAAATATGTGTGGATGCATCCAAAATGTGTCAGGATAGTTTCCCTGGATTTCTTTTTTCTCCATTTTACAAACATTTTTTGTAAACTGAGTCATTAAAGTCTAACTCCAACCTCAGGTCTGAGCCTAATTCCACCCACTGCATATAACTTGAGGGATGAAAACCCATAGATGTATAAAGAGAACTGATTACAGCGTCCAAGTTGTTCAGTGGCACATGAAGCAAAAAACGTCAGACTTCAGAGAAGAGATTTAAGATAAAATTACCTGGATCTTCTGCATTATGGAGCCCATAGAGCATGCGCACTAGCATTTTCTGTAATCCCATCTCCTAACCCTCAGTCCAGCCTTGTTCTCCAGCTCATTCACATGAACGGATGACATAAAATAACTCAAGTGAATTTTACAACTTTTAGGACCAAATGATAAACAAGGGCTGTTCAAGTGTTCGTACTGGGAAGTTGATTTACCTCAACAACAAAAAAAATCCACTGAGTTACAAACGTCTCTTTCCCAATGTAAGTCTTTTTGGGCTCCATAGCATCACGTGACGGACCCAGAAAATGTAATTCCACGGTTTGGCCACTATGTAATATTTGCTTCGAAGCCCTGCGCTCTTCCTGGGGGCTTAATGAAATCCCACCTATACTTCTGTATGAAGAGACATGACAGCCAGAGCTGATGACAGCTAGCTACAGTAGCTTGGAAAATAGTGTTATGACATGGCAAAAAGAGAATAATTACACCCTGCAGTGCTTCCGCCTGACTCCCAGCCGCTGGGAGACTACTTTACTTGGGGGAGAGTGGGCCCCAACTTCAGAGATGGTCAGAAAATCTGTAAAGGCAGGTTTGAATTGGCTTTCCCACAGCTTCTTAAATTGCAGTACAGTAAGTGCACAACTGAATTCTTGCTTAAGTGGAGGTGGCCCATAGAACAGGCTGACTGACTCCTGTTTCCTGTTATGTAAAGAAATTATGAAACACTGTGTGACAAGGAGGGAGTCCATGCAAGGTTACACTTAAAACAAACATAATTTATAAAAAATAAGATAAACACAAAACCAACAATGGAGCAGGTAGATCCAACACATTCTCACTCCCAACTCGTCAACTACCGGCGGCCCGTCAGTGTCCCTTGGCATTGGAGATCTAGCATTACTTTTCAACGTGTCGGGATGGCGTGTCAATACATGCACTTTACATGCATAGTGTCCTTTCAAAATTATCTTCCGTCTTCCCAAAAAGTTAAGTTTAGGCAACAAAACCACTGAGTTAGGTTTAGGAAAAGATCATGGTTGACGTTAACTTTAGTTCGACTAGAGTCACTAGTGAGCGACAAACAACTCACGTGACTAACGACTCAGGTGACAAGTTGTCAAAGTTTACTTTTAGTTTCGTTTGGGAAACGAACACCTCTCTCCCGGACAATAGTCATGTGTTCCACCTGGGGGTGGAGCATTTACAAACATATAGCTGAAACACTTCCGCAAAGGCTGCACGTGTGTGTCTCCGCTTCCCTCTCCTCTTGAAGCCTACCTCTATCCTTTTCTCCTCCAAGTGCATTTAATGAATTGGGACATCCTTCAAGGTGGCGGGTCTCCATTGATTTTAGGATTAAGTGATCGAGGAACAAGGATAGAGGAGTCGAGGAGGGATATTGGGATAGGTACAGGGGCCAGCATTTAGAGGTCAAGGGCCCAGGTGAGCCAAATCAGCTAACGCCCTTCCTGTGTCATCCAACTGCCCGCTAAGGTTGGCCAGGACAGCCTCAAAGACGTCACAGGTGCATCTGCCCTTCACAGATGCTTACCACTGATTCATCTCTACAACTGAGGGCTCAGTGTCACTGATGTCAGCACAGTTATTAATAACTTATGTATGCAAATATTGAGTGTATTTAGTAATTCATAGATAATCAGTGATAAATTGACTTGAGAGAGCAATTTACGGAACCACAAATACCTCCCAGTCCATCCAAATGGCTGAGGATTAGTGTTTGAACAGTGAGCTAATATAGGTGGTCTGCTCTGTCTTCATTTTGGAAGGTGAGTCTGTGTGCAAGACAGACTGTCAGAAACTGACATGTTTGTGTGTGCTTGTATTTCAAAGCTTGTCAGCAGCTGTCTTTGCTGTCAGTCATCTGTAGCAGGGCAGATAAAGTACGTGCTTGGGCAACCGAGTGCGTAGAGAGCACCAATGCTAAACACAGAGGCAGCAGGTAGCTGACTTCAGGCTGAGGAAAACACAGCAACCATGGCTAATCTCGTAGTTACTCTAGGATCTATGACATAATGACATTAATAATTAATAATTAAGATATCAAAAGTAAACAAGAAGTAATAAAGGGAGTAGAACAAGCACCAAATGTATATGAGTATAAATTATAGCCAAAGGTTGCTCTGGCTCTTCACAGATAAACAATTGTTGCCGTGTTTGAGTTCTTTTTTATTAGAGGCAGGGGAATCATTTTATAAAGGTTTAGCGTCACGTTAAGATGATAAGAGGGCATAAGGCAAATCAAAGAACGGAAGAGAATGCAGACGTGGTGCAGAGGGCAAAGCATCCTTTACGACCTGTTTTATGAGTACATCTCAACAAATAGAATAGCGAGGAATTGCTGCCTATTATATTATGTGTATATCCCTCTTTCCTCTTAACATGCAGATGAAGAGCTCATTCATTGTTACCTTGCACTGCCCTTGTTCTGTCTCAACTTCCCACCGTCCCTCCTTCAATGCACCCCCCTCCCTTGGGATTGCATGCCAGGGCTGAAGGAGCTGGTGAGGTTATCCAGTCAAGGATTTCAGCTAGTCATCCTGCCTTTTGGTATTCATACCACACTGTTGCCCCTTGAGGCTGCCTGAATACTGACTCACTGAAGGAGACTTCCCATTGTCATTTCAACTCTTGCTCTCGTTTCTCTGTCTTCTCTCCACTCTTTTTGCTTCTCTTTCTGCCCATTCCTTACTAATTCTCTTTTGTCTTTCTTCCTTTCCCTCCCTGTGCCTTCCCACCTTCTGTCTTTTTTTTCTAGGCTCTTTGATAGTGTGTGCCTTTCTATTTGTGTCAGACTCGACGCCATCCGCTGTTACTGTTGTTGAGATAGCCACAGGTGCAATCTGCAGAGAGCAGCTGATTTGGCAGAGGTCACAGGGTCATATTCATAACAACAACCTGCTGTCCACAGGGCTCTTGTCTGGCTTTGTCTGTGTGTTTTGTACATGCTTATGACTGTGCATTACAGTGGGAAAATATGTGTGTGTGTGTGAGTGTGTGTATGCGCAAGGCTACATGTGTTTGTGACTGTGTAATTTTGTGTGAGGCCAAAGAGTCAATAAAGCTCCGTATGCTACGCTCTACCCTCAGGGCAGCTGCTGAATCTGACACAGCTTCCACTTGCCCCTAATTAGCTGCTATGTCAAACTAAGTGCCGCTCTCTGATTCTCTCATAAGCAGAATGACCTTACTTTGCTGCACAGTCCCCCAAAATGAAGGAAGTGTTTACATGATGGAACTGGCACAGATATAACGTACCTTGGAGTGTCGGAGTCTTTGGTGACAGCATATGGCTCTTTGTTCTACAGATGATGAATGTAATGGGAGGGATGGTTTTTATGAGGTTTTAAGAGGTTGACAGCAGCTCTAGGTTATGTCTGGTTTATTAACTCTGTGGCCCAATTCAAATATCGTACCGGCTGCTGAGGTGAAGTTAAGCTTTTTGATTTGTGTGTAAAAGCAAATCTAATTTATTTATATGGCCTATTTATATGGCCTCAAACCACATGCCACAGTACTACATGACTATAGTGCATAACTACAAACCTACAACCGACAACAAAATAGTCAGGCAAGACAGCTGGAGAACCCAGACAGGTAGAGATTGTTTTCTGCAGACAAGCTGCAAGCTGTCTGAGATTTGTTCCTATATTTGTTTTTCAAATGTGGTGCCCCAGACTCCTTACAACAGAGTGAGTATACAAGGCAACAGTGATCTCTTCAGAATATCAGATCCCCTGTCTTTTTGTATCATATAAAATACTGACAAAAAAATCATGTGACAGGTAATTAAGTGTTGTGGTTGGTTGATGTTCTAAATGCTACAAGGAAAAGTCAACTATGACAGTTGACAGTTTTGTGGAGGGACCTGTGGAGTTTCAGTCCAGGTTTCTGCCTGTTTGTTTCATACAGGAAATTAATTTGGTCTGAATGGTGCTTAAAGGCAGTGATGTTCAGGAAACAATTTGAGATAGCTTTGTAATGCACGTGAGTAATTTCGCCAAAACAAGATTATGCCTTTTAATATATTTTTGATACTGAAAAAAATATGGTCCATATTGACTGGCAAAATGAGAATATGCATAACAGTCTGCATAAATAGACATTAATGACAATACAAAAAAGGTGCACGATGAAAGAGAACTAGAAGTACAGCCAGGCAGTTGTATGCCTCCGCCAACAAGTAAAGTTGCAGTCCACATCCATGTCTGTCCAAAATGTTATCACTTCATTATTTTGTACAGATCTGTGAAATTGTCATTTTTGGCATATCAATTCTTGAGTTATGGCCAAAAACATGTATTGTTAAGTCAGTGACCTTGACTTTTGTCAACCAAATTCCAATCAGTTCATCAATGAGTACAAGTGGACGTTTGTGCCAATTCTGAAGAGATTCCCTCCAGGCGTTCCTGAGATATTGTGTTCACAAAATAGGACGGATGCCAGACAGACCATACGAAAACATAATGCTTCTGGCCAGAGCTATTGCCTGAGCGGAGACATAAAACCAGTGTGGTTGAGAGAGAGAGAGAGAGAGCGAAAGAGAGCGAAAAGTACAATACATACATACATACAAAGAGGAGAGATGGTGATTGAATGGCAGATAGTCTGACGGTAATTAATACTCAACCAGCACCTTTATTTTATTGCATTCAGCGTTCTTATTGATTAGACTGAAGTTTTCATTTAAAGTTTGAAATAAGCAGCAACCTCCCTTGTAGAAACCACTGTGCCTCAGATCAATAGTCATTGGATTAGAACTAAACAAGTGCAGTCACAGAAATTCAAATATTGAATTTTAGATCCATGCTGAGGGACTGCTCTGAGTGAGATCTGAGATAACGCCAAGGGGCAATGGGGGAGTAAAAAGAGAATGAGAAAATGATGGTGGGACAGAGAGAGACAGACAAAAGACGGGGGACACCTGTCTTAATTTTCACTTTTTGTCTTGTACTTTTCTCTCTTTACAGAAACCCCACACAGTAGTGCGTTATCTAGATACTACCTGTTTTATTCATTTCCTTCTTATTAATATCTTAGCCTACTCAGGAATTTGGTGTCAACTGGGTCAAGAATGTGCTAATTCAACCCTGTGTCACTTAACCCTGTGACTTTGTGGTTCAGCCCGAGGGACATCAGTTTCATATCACCTCCTCATGCTGCGACCCGCCTGCCTGCCGCTCACTTCAGAGGTGATACGCTACCCAGCAGCCCATTTACCACTGTACCTGCTGTGAGCTTCGAGTGATTCTCCCCAACTGTTGGCGCTCAATTGAGTCTCTCACTGCTACACCTATTAGTGTTGTGTGTAGACCATGGGAAGGTGAGAAGGAGGGAGACTTACAAGAAGGGGAGACAAGAGCCAGAGAGAATATCAGTAAATGGCCCTCTGGGAAACTTTGCACGTGCCAGATCACCTAAGGGCAGACCGTGGCCAGTGCCATGGGCTCCGCTGTGTCACCTTGGGTTTTGGGGGAGGACTGATGATTAATGGGCTAGTGACTCTACAAACATTGGCTCGTTTCCACCTGCACTGCTGTTGTTTCAATGTTTCTTCCTTGGGCTTACTCTCTACAGAGCATGGAGGGCGTGGCTTGTGTGAATAGAATGGCCAAACCCATGCAGAGGGCAAGCAGAAAACAATTGTGAAACTGGTATATTCATCAGGAAGTTCACACGGTAAAACATGCCATCTGGTGCTGCAAGGATGGGGGGCCACAGCAACAGAAGGAGGAAATGAGCAAACACAGGAGAAGTGAAAAGAGCTGGACACTATTAAAAATTGAGACCGCAGGGACAGCAGGGAAAGGATGTTGGGGAGATAAAGAAGAAGCAAGAAAGCGGGACTAAGGGTTGGAGAAGAGGAAGACAGAAGGAAGAGGAGGGTATGGCCTTGAAAAGACACCGATGCAGAGGAAATGGAATAGCTAAGAGGTAAAAGAGGTGATATGGTGCAAAAGAAGTGAGTTTGTGGAAGGATTTGGACCGACTAAGAGAGATAGACTCTCCAGTCCAAAAGAGAGAGTGGTTCTTTTCCAGCCATTAGACAAAGCTGACAGCCTGCTGTGGTACATCCGCAAGCTGTAGTTGTACAGTTCGATCGGTTACAGTGTGTGTGCGTGTGTTTGGAGGGCTGGTAACTCACCAGGTGGACACGGTACATGATGCTGATGCCGAGGGTCATGAAGGGCTTGGAGAAGTCAATGACCTTTTCACGCTCTGCTGTGATGGTGAGGCCTGCGACTGCCAGGTCAGCTTTCTGAAACACAGGGGGCGAATACAATCAAATCATGTGAACACACTGCCAGATGCATACTGAACATAGCCGTGAGGACGTAACATGAGTTTATGACAAAACCAATCATTTCAGGACTTGATAGGATGGCATAAGAAGTGGGCTACTAGATGCTAATTCCCTAATAATGCCCTTTTGTATCCCATAGCCTATTTGTCCGCCAATAGCACTATCTGTGGTGAGGATAATTCAGCATTGGCACTATGTGTGTGTGTGTGTGTGTGTGTGTGTGTGTGTGTGTGTGTGTGTGTGTGTGGGTGCGTGTGTGTGTGCGTGTGTGTAGGGCACAAGAGAGCTGAGGGTAACCATTTGGGCTGGTCAAGGGAACACTGTCAAGACAAATCACTTGACAAAGCAACGTCTGATAAAAGTCACACTTAGAAACACACAAACCCAAAAACGCAAAGACACACGCGCGTACATAGAAATGGTCAATGTACAATGAATACTGGACAGCTCCCTGCTAATAATACAGGCCAGCAAAGTGCAACTGCAAGGGATTTTTCATCTCCCTGTGGAGCAAAGAGTGAAAGCAGCAACGCATTGCTCTTTGTCTGCTGCAGGAGAACTAAGAGGATTGGGGAGACAGAGAGGAATGGGAGGATAAGCGTGAGGAGAGGGGAGTTGTGCTGCAGCACTGCAGACGCCACTCAAAATCCACAAAACACTGTTTGTATCTCCAGGAAAGAGAGACAGAGAGAGGGGCATCTGGCATGCATGAAAGAGTGTTTTTGATACAACATCCATTTTGATGTGATGCAAAAATGTAGTTTTTTTCCCAAGATTATTTCAACCTTTAGAGCAGGTTTGACATGCTACCAGAAGACATTTAGAGCTTCACCAAAGAAGCTCTAATCCCGCTCTGTCTGTGCTCCAATTAGTGTGTTACACTTCAACATTTCCACCTCTTTAACCTCGCCCCAGCCTACACTCCAAACTGAAGCCTACTGTCTCCTACTGCTCTCGCCTCAGCCCTCAGGCTTTGACCTTCCATCATCAGCTGTCCCCAGCCTCCGCCTTGTCTTTTTTTCTCTCTCCGGCGCTTGAAAATCTGATCGCCTGCTCCCAGTGCCGGGAGGAAGTCACACGCAGGGAACGACCATCCAGGCAATTCCAACAAAGGAAGTCACTGATCCTTTGAAAAATGAACACACGGTCGTAACAGCCTCTGAAATATTTATGTGACGATAGAATATTAATATTGATTACTTGATTCCTTTGCCTGCCTGCTGTTTTGCCTTCTAGAGTAACGAAGAAAAAAAAAACACACTGGCTGTTTAATATTGCATCATACCCGTTTTCACTTGCATTCAATCATTTCATGGTAACCTGGTAAAAAAAAGAAATAAAACTTGCAAATGTGAGGGATGAATTAAACATTACCCTCTAGGATGTAGCATTTGACTTTAAGAGTTTAGTCTTTGGAGATGCCTTTGTTCTCTAACTGCAGCACAGTGAATTAAGGAACCAGAACATACTGTACTTAGACTTTGGTCTAAGTACAGCCAGGATTCCTCCTGGCATGTCTGGTTTCATTGTTAGCTCAGGCTCAGACACCCGTCAAACTAATCACCCTCACACAGTGACATATTGTTCAATCTAAATGGTACTGGCAGGGACACAGGTATCTGTGGTCCAGAATAACCTAAGGTCTGACCTCCTTTGCTGCTACGGACTACATATTTCATTTCAACTTATCCATTAAACTTGCAACCAGTGCTGTTCCTTTGTTTTCTTTCACAATCTCTTTTTACTTTGCCATCTTCCCCATCCCTTTCTAAGCCTTTATCCAAACAAACTCAATCCTTTCTGTCCACTGTGCAACATCCCACAGATGTCGCCCATCCTGTGACAAGTGTCTCTCAAGTGTGTCTCGACTTTTTGTCCGCCCACTGCCTTGACTTTAACCATGGCTCTTCTGAAGGTCAGCCTTCTGCCGGCAACTTACAGGGGACGAGGGCGGTGGCAGGCTGTGACAATAACAAGAGCAGGCACTACTTGCTTTACATACTTAATGGCTTTGCCCTCCATTAGCCCACAGTATTAAGACAGATCACCTCTTATGAGTGCCTCAATTCCTTTCTACTTCGTTCCTGTTTTCCTCTTCCTCACCCCAGCCATCCTCCTCACTATTTGTTATGCCTGTTTCACTCCCCTCCCTCAGCTCCCTTAAGCCAAGTTGACACTACACGACTTTCAAAGTTGTCAGATTGCTGTACTGTTAACACTACACAACTTGCTGTCTTGTAATCGTGAGTCTTGAAGTCCTTGTGGTTTTCACACTACATGACTAACCGGCGACAAGGGGGTCACACACTACAAGATCTTTCACCAAGAGGAATCCCAGATGTGACTGTTTTGTCACAGAAACACATGCAAGAAGTGACACTGGAAATTATGTAATACCATGCGTGAGACAGGACTTTTTATTCAAGCAATCGGCCTGAACTTTCCTTGTAGTCATGATTGTTGATCTTGTTGTCGGCACACGTGTTCACAAAATGTCCACATGCCTTTACTATTTGTTTCTCTAAGTGCAACAACTTTGGTTTATGTTGCAAAGGCTACACATACAGGGAAGCACCTATTGTTACAGTCAATCCCTCCAACATCTGCTATTTCAACCAGTGTCTCAACCAGTGTCGCTCTCATTAGCTGTAGCTCCCAGACAGACTCCCCGACTGGTTCAGATATTTAGCATGCTACATATCTAAGAGAGGACTGCATGACGGTGTGGTGGCTAGCACTGTCGCCTCACAGTAAGAGGTGTCCGGGTTTGATCCTGGGATGGACGGCCCTTTTGTGTAGAGTTTGCATGTTCTCCCTGTGCCAGCGTGGGTTCTCTCTAGAGTCTGCGGCTTCCTCCCACAGTCCAAAGAGGTTAATTGATGAGTCTAAGTTGCCCGTAGGTGGGAATGTGAGTGTGAATGGTTGTCTGTCTCTATGTATCAGCCCTGCGATAGTCTGGCGACCTGTCCAGCCTGCCTTCGTCGAAAGTCAGCTGGGATTGAATTCAGCTCCCCCACGACCATAAACATGATAAGCAGTGAAAGACAATGGATGGTTCGGGATGCTTTGGCTCGTTTCTTTAAACAGTTCACACATAGTGCTCAGGTGCCAATATGTGAACGCTAACCCAACAATGATTTGCCTCTGGCCATCTGGCATACCGATCATTACCCCGATGGGCCAACGTGCCTTTTGAGCCAACATAACAGGTTTTCATTTTTTTTGTCTGACCCATGCCAGAGCGTTTTGGTTTGTCCAAGTCAACTCCTGCCTCTGAGAAATTTTGTTGGGGAGCTCCAAATTGTCCGCGAGTAGAAAATCTGGGCTAAAGCCGTGTAGTGTGAACTGGGCATTATATAACCTTATCTGCCTGTTAAGAGCCACATACAGTGTAGCTGGGGGAGTGTAACACCTCACTCAGAGATTTAAGAGCAACACCATAGACCGATCAGGAGGAAAGTCTGTTAAGGTCAGTTTAGAAGGCTTAAGGAAAGGAGCTGACAGGGAACAAGCCACCAACAAGCTGTGACTGTTTTGGAAAATACAATGCTTAAGATGAAAAAAACTTTATGACATGAAGGAAAGCTGCAAGCTATGAACTATATGAGAGCTGAATGATACATTTTTGTGTTTGTGTTTGTATATGATGTGATACAAATCGTGATTTATGGTTGTAGGGCTTGTTTACATGCTGTGCATGTGTACTTGTTTTACATACCCTTGATATGAGCTCTCCAACCATGCCGGCCCACGTTCCATTGGCTCCAGGAACCCCGTACAGTCCATCTCCCACCAGCTGTATGCGATACTTGAACTTGAGAATATCTGCCAGCTCCTTCAGCATGTCCACACAGAAGCCTTCGTAACGGTCATTTCCCTCCAGCTCTTGGTGGTTCGGCCGCAGCATCACATATGGATTCTCCTGAAAAACACACATGGTTTGCATATCGTAGACAGAACATCAACAACTGACTGTCTATGAATGATAGTGTGACAAAGCAGGATGGAGCATAGGCGAGATGATGCCATATTGTACAGTCGCAGCAAACACAATTCATATTGGATTGCACTATTCAGTTTACTTGTCTGAGCGTTCAGCTTGTGAAAATAAAAAAGAAATGTGCTACTGAGTTGTACTATGGGAAATGTTACTTTAGGCTTGACCCATGAGGCCTAATGTCAGAATATCTTAAACTCTGTTGCTTCAACTTCTTTCTCAAAATTCCTAAACAACTTTTTGTAAGTGTACTACTAAATCGCTAAGTACCTCTTTAATGTTTAATGATTGCTTTACAGAACCTAACTAAATATTTTACTGTCAGGAAGAATGATATAAGCATCCATATGTCCTTTGGAGGTCATTGTTCACACCAGGTTTACAGCCTTCAATGAAAACTGAGATTTGTGGATTTGAAGCAGAGCCAGACACTAAATATGCCAATCTGTTATATCCAGCAAAAAGTGGATAAGAAACAAAAGCAGTTTTCTTCTCACCACACATATACTCACACACCCAAACACATACCTATTTACAACCTGTCTTTTAGAGAACCAACTCTCTGCAGACTGTTTATTTATGTCTTTTTTTTTGTTATTTAGTTGATATTGTGGGGAGATTTAAAGAGCCCAGCAGTGATGTATTTTGGAGCCCCCCTTATTGCGCCGTTTTTCAAATAATGCAACTGTCAAACTGGTGAGCTTGGGCTCCACTATATCATAAAAAGACACCGTTATGTACCACTTTACTGTTGCTCTATCCATGCACTCTTGAATCCAGGAAACTTTGGCTGGATATGACATCAGATAACAGTGATTAACAAGTCTACGCATTTTCTTATGCTGACACACTATTAAAATAAACAAAGCAAAAGGAAACTAAAGTTCTATTTTTTTTAGTGTTGCTGATAGAAGCTTTATTGAGTGTTTTAACAACAAGTTGGTGTGCTTATGCAAGATATATACTAGCTCACAAATCTATGTTTAACCACGAGCTTGTTCAAGAGAAATACGTACAGCGGGGTGTGTGTAATTCACCACAGTCATGTGCGAAAGCCAGTCAAAGCCACTGTGACAGCTTTCAGAAGGGTGAAGCATGAGCAGTATTGTGTATTTTCAGAACTGGAATAGAAGTGAAATTGTTTTGTCATCTCCACAGCTGGAAATAAGTATTTATGTGGTAGCTGGTTGACTGACAATTGATTTGCCTCACAGCGAAAGCCACAAAAATAGTATCTCCACTGAAATCAGCAACATTTGAGAACTTGGTGCACATCAGGTGGCACAACTGTTACTGTGACTTGCCCTGTTGTCATAGCAACCACTTTGTTCCACCCGTGGCTGCTTACAGAGGTCGGGGGTGGGGAGTTCAGATTGCTTTGACAAAGGATTGTGTGGCTTTGCCTCTTTCATGCTGCATCACTGGACAGTAGAAACCACAGCCTCCTGTTCTACTGTGATAAGACTGAGAATAAAATGACTATTGGTCAACTATGTCTACGTATCTCTGCACCTAGAATCTACATATGGATTCAATTTATCTAACAAGGCTCATTGTTCGATTAAACAAAGAGTATAGCAACAATAACCCGTGACATGTTCCCTAAGAACAATAAACAGGGGCACTGTAGTTTACTTTGAGTTCATTGCGTTTAAAGTGCTGTAAATACTCACCAATTCCCAAACCTGCCTCCTAGAAATAACATTTATAAGATATTAATTTGTTTTTACATTTTGCTTGTAAAAGTAATTGTTGCCTGGGTTATGTTCACAAGCAACATTGTTTGAGTGAAGGAAGTTCTACATTTTTGTACCCCACACGAGTTATAGGGTGGCAGTCAGGTGGGATGATGATTGAACAAAGTGCAAGACTGTGACACTGGAGAAACAACAGTGCTTTGGTTAATGTCAGGAAGAAACTGTGGTTTTGGTTAAATGTTATTGCAGTAAACACAGCTGGTCTTGTGCTTCACGCCACTATTCACTGCACTTCAATAGATATAACAAATACCATATTCGTTCCCTAATATTAATTCACACAGTTTTATTATCCTGTAGTTGCGTTTTGATAGTTTTCTTACTTGCCAGATATGTCTAGTAACAAACCATATGTATATAAATGTAATCCAGTCAGCATTATGTTTCCTTCAAAATGTATTTGCTTTTTTGAAGATGAACATTTTCAGTAGGAATGCCTGGGCTTAGCCGAAGAGGTCAGAAAATACTGAAAGACGACCTAAAGCATTGTTGGTTTTAGTCTGTTCATGGTATTCATTGACAATAACAAACTGCATCATATAATTAGCCTTAAAGCCTTTTTGTCCTCTAAGAAGTAGAAGAGTAAACAAAACGCTTATCAAGTTTTCAGCCAGTTAGGGACTGGATGTACAAATCTATAAAAGTACATCTGTTTGTCTGTTCATTGACTCCTTAAAACAGCCACACACCTCACTGGCTTTACATGATGTCTATGCATCATGTTTCAGCATACATATGCACAATATAAATGCAAATTTCATAGCTCACAGACTGCAGAAGCTTTTCAAGCAGAGTCTTGCAGTCAAGCCAGACCGAGTCAGACAATTTCACTCCTTCCAATTTCTGCAACAATGTTGCAGAGGTTGGCTTTTTATCGATGTTTTGTACATAACGCGAGCCGGACAGAGGGACAGGGAAGGAATGAAGAAACACACAAACCCGCTACAGCTCTTCACACTAACTAAACAGAGAACCAGTAGGGTGCCTGGATGAATGTATGTTTGTGTCCTACTGCAAAAATTAATTCAGCAAAAAACTTTTCACTTTCCAGCTTCTTGTTGATATATGTGTGAATGGTAAACGGATTTTATATGTATAATAAATGTCTGCCGTCATAAGGAAGCTCTAGCTCTTGGACTAAGGCTAGAAACTACTGCCTTTGTATATTGATATCTTCCCTCCATCCCTCTGTGTTGACTTGGTTAAGTACAGACTAATAAAATCGGACCTGGCACACATTCATCAATCACACCAGTAAAAACCCAACAGCAATCAATACCACAGGGACTCTTCTGTTGCTTTCTTTGTCACTTTTCCTCGGTTTCAATTTGTCTTTCTTTCGTTGAGCTCATGTTGCCCTATAGACCATTTCACAGTTGTAAACATAAACATTCCAAATTTGGACCCAAGCTGTTTTCTAGCATAGCAATTATTCTGTAAAAAAAAAAGAATGACCGGTCAAATTTGCCTTAGATCTGTGGCAGGTTGCAGCCATGGAAACACAACTGCTATTAAAAGCTGACATATTTCCTGCAGTTCATACTCATCTGAAAACTTCCACCAAACATTGAAATAAAAATGACTAGGAACCACTTCCACTGTGAAGTTGAGAACAAAGTCATATAAAAATAACTATATAAAGGTAGGAAAAGTCTATACAGGGGTATGAAAGTGCTGTGTTCCATGAAGGCAAAATCACAAGGAAATCCCATCTACCTTATTTTGCACACCACAGCAAAACAGCAATAAAGCTATGAGTTTGAAGCTTTAAAGAAATGCAGACTTTTAAAGCAGTTCTTATTCCCAGGCCATGAGGAGTCTGGTTGTGGACTGATAACTTCGGAGGAAGAAGCACACTCGTTTGCATATGCTCAAGCAAGTACTTGTACGCACACACATACAGACACAGAGCGCCAGGTGCACCGGTGGGTGTTGTTCACATTCAACTTCAGACACCAAAGTGGAGTTTCCCCTTTTAAAACCTCAGGGTGTTCAAGATGTCTTCGCACAACCCTCCTCGCTTTCCTCTTCTGTTTTCTTATCCTTAAAAACTTGCTCTCCGGAGCCCAGCTAACTGGCAGCTGAGATATAATTCTCTCACAGGGTTTGGTAGTTCTGCTTGAAGAAGAGCCACAGAAACTCCGACAATATTCGGAAAAATACTAGGTCATTAGAAAAAAGGGTCAGGTCATTTAAAACATTTTATGAAGCAATTTCAATACAAATAAGGTGAAAACAGACTTCAAGAAATGGGGACAAATCTTGTGTCTCTGGGTGCAGATTCAGGTGCACATGCACATGGTGCTGCTGAGCCCGTGTGCCTGCAAATCTGCCTCTGCGTCGGCTTTGTGTGCACTGTTGAATCCTTCCCAATGTGTATGTGAGTGGAAATGACATCACTCGGTAACACAAGGGTAGTGTGCAGGAAAACTGAGGGAATGACCACAATAATTGTAGTTGACGAAGGCAGAAAGTGGCTCTTACCGAAGGCACTTAAAGCAGGTTTCAGGTATTAAAAAGGAAAAGGAGTCTTGAGTTCGGATTTAAATATGGAGACGGTATGATTCCCTAACAATGGCAGAAAGCTGGCACCAAATAGTCCTCCACGTAAAGCTCTGCTGCATGTGATTTTTTTCAGAAATGAGGAATAACAAAGAGTGCCAAATTCTGTGAGCACTGAGCATGAGTGGTATTTAGAAGCGTAATTAAATGAGGGACATACCGTGTTAAGACCCAAGGCAGTTTAATGATCTGCTGGTGGTGTAATAACCACATGTATTTGCATGAAGCCAGTGAAAAAAGTGTGTTCACCTATGTGACTTGGGCTGTGTGTGTGTGTTTGTGTGTGTGTGTGTATGGACTTGGTGGCTTTATGCTCAGATGAGATAAGTATTGTATAGTGTATGTGTGTTTGTGTGCATAGAGGGAGGGGGCTCTATGTTTTATCAATGTGAATGTGCATTTTTTTTCAGCTTTTGCAAGAAGGGTACACACCCTGTTTGATTTGCATCGGCTGCTTGGACGCCATTATACTTGCTTGCAAGTTGAGATAATCTTATTGATGCTTCTTGACTCCAGTTAACCTTGCAATAATAAATTGTATGAGAGGTCTCATCATCATCATCATCATCATCCAAGATCCACTAGCTTCATTTGAAAATATGACCTTGTTTATATACATACCCATTTGTCTTGGGTGATACGATCACAAAGGAACAGTTCTAAGTATTTCAGTTCACATCTGTCATTATAATGCATCTCCACATGCGTCTTGAGTGACCACTTGTGATTGGATCACACTTTCTCGCTCTATATGCAGATAAACACTTAGATCACTTCCATTTGCAAAGACCAAATGCGTTGTTGTTTTTAACCAGCTGAAGGCAGTCTGCTGGAATTTAAAATAAGAAGTCAAAATCAATACAGACTGGGTCTATTCCTTACTGTGTTCTGGGCAAACCAAACCGCCCAAGCTGTTTGGCACACTGTTAATATATCTCCATGGGCTTTGGAAATTTGTTGGTTGTTATCGCACTTTAATATTACACCATTGGCACGTGGATGGGTACGTACTTCGGCTTACTTGTACACACTGGTAAATTAATGTGTCCATATGCAGACTAAATGAGGCCTGAGAATTCACACTTGTACTAAGAGCTGTGCACTTGCGATTGGATCACCCAAGATGCATGCCGATGCCAGGAGTGAACAGGGCTGATGATTTGTAGCTCTTAAAATCCAGGAGTTACATGATAACAATGCAAATCACCTGAAATCAGAATTGACTAAAACTATAGCAATGAAAACACATCACTCTTTTTACTCCTTGACAAGCTACTGTATATCAGAATAGAGAAAACACAAGGCTTTTTCTAATACATTGGTGTGGCTACTGAGGGTACAAAGACATTGGGTCTCCCTCATGCAAGAACCGCTTATACAAACAGATTTGTTCTTTAGGAGAACTTTCTACATTCACCAATTTTCTCGTATTTTTTAATTTTCTCTTAAGTATAAACACAGTTCATGAGTGGTCCAGGCCTGTCATAGGAGTCATGTGCAGTTAGTTTGCTGTTATCCAAACCTAATTTTTTAATTAATGTATTGTATATTTCATTACTTTGAAGCAATTTTGAGTTTGAAAACCCTACATAAATTACATTTTATAATTATGTTGACATTATACTTTTTAATTCTGCAATTTGATTTAATTGATATAATTCTGAAAGTATTCATATAGCCGAACGATATCTTCATTCATTTAAATTGGCTATTGATATAATAAAATATGAACATCTTCAATTATTTGAGCCCCCCTGTTGCAGTCATCGATGGCCTTGCTGTGGCAAGACGTTTTGCATATCGAACCATTTCACCTTTATTTCAGTGACAGTACAACCCTCAGATGACATGGCATTTAAAGGACTCGTTATTTTTCGCCCATTCCTAGGCTTTAACAGGTCCCTTAATTCTGCTGCTGATGCTGTGAAAATGATAGAATATCCATCATATTTAAAAGCTTTAATGGCCTTTATGGATCTCTGAAAGCAGGACTTCCATATAGGACACATAGGGCAGGACGCATAACCTTATATGGTATTATTGGGACGTTTCTTATGTTAATTTCCAAGTCACATGACTGCATTGCACATTTAAGCAAAGATGGTATTCATCATGTTTACGCTGGTCTTTCACACAGTTATCTAAATTAAGGAGCGTTTTCTGAACCTGACGTGGCACACTTGTACGAGCCCACCTAACGAAAAAGAGTGAGAGAAAGTAACGAAAAGAATACCAAAATGTTCCTGTACGAGGTAACACACTCAATCAATGCTTACAAAAACGCATGGTTTTTGGCCTTGCAGTAAAATGATAATCAATTCTGTGACAGCCCCCCCCCCCCCCCCCCCAGAGTTGTTAATGAAATTGAAGTGGGAAGATGACGGCCCTGTGTAGGTGTAATGAAACTGCCCTGTGAAGGCCAGGTGAACATGTTAAGTGTGCACATAAACACACAAATAGACACATTGAACACACACACACACACACACACTTTGAAGAGAGCCTCAAGAAATGCGAGTGCAATTACACACAAACACACACACAGTCTCCCAGGCCAGTGCTACAGGTAAGGAATTCTTATGGAGGCTTTCAGCTGTGGCTCGTCTGCCGCCAACAAGCGAGATAACAGCGACATGGCAATCACACCATGATGAATGAGCTGTGATAGGCGCTGAAAATTGCTCCTTGGTGGCTTCCGAAGTTTGGTACTGGGACTCTATATCTCCAAAGTGAAATCAAAGCTCCGTGCTTGGCCAATTCTTTCTTTCACACCCTCTTCCTGTTGGGAAAATATTGTCTCATTTGTACTCCCCCTCAACCCAAACACACACACAAATCTCCATCCTCCCCCCGCAACCTTTTCATCCAGTGTGAAATGAACCGTTCCATCTGAATCCCAATAAGTCTCAATGAGACCAGTGAGTTGTTCAGTGGCGAAATATGGCAGTATGTCCTCATTCCCACGGCTCCTCAGCTGATAAGCCAGACACTCAGAATAACACATTGGGCCAATTGCCTCTGCTTACAAGCTACTTTGCATCTTATCGTCGGATTCATCAGCGAGGAGGAGGAGCTGGACGAGTGACAGGTTTGTGTGTGCGACTGTCTGGTTGTTTGTGTGTATCCAGGGAAGAAGAGAGGCATGAAACACATGCAGCTGACTGAAAAGCTGAATGGATTTATGTAGTTCCAACATGAATCCATTTATCACCTTTGATGTGATATCAAAGCTACTGTAAAAAAGAAAAGTTGAGCTTATGAACAGCATTATATTATTCTCATTAGTTTTGGAAATTCCTGACACATCTGCTTTACTAATTAAAACAGGTAGCTAATTAATTGATGAGCAATTAATCACTGTTAATAATTAGATCAGTCAAGAATATATTAGTCTCTCATAGCTAGACCTATCTCCACAGTGCTGACAGCGCTAAAGGAAGGTCTGGCTACACACATTATAATTCTGACATAGGGGGAAAACGATCTGTCTTGTTTGTATTTCTTTAAACCAATCACAACTGTCTTGAGCGGAGCTAAGCACAGGATGCAGCAACGGTGCCCTTGTATTTAAATGTTGGAGGTCAAGTTCACCACTCCTCCTTTTTCATATTATCTATTGCAAAACACTTTTATCCAGAAGGCGTTACAGTCAACCATGTTGATATGCTAATAAATAAATTCAGAGCTGCTACAGCTTTAAGACGAGGTAGGTTAAAACGTCGTACAAACTAGTTTTAATTGAGGCATATTGAAGCTCTAAAGCCCTTTTCATTAATACAAGAATGATGTGTTTTAGGTGCCCTGGTTGTTTAGTGTCATCTAATTTATCCTCCAATAAATCCTATAAATTATTATTACGCTTACTCGTTTGAATTGTTAAATAGCGACAGACAGAGCAGCAATTTTGAGTGACAGTATTGTTTCCTTTTTATGTAATTCACTCATGTTTATTGTGTTTAATTGCCAATTCTCTGTCAGCCTTCATTGAGGAAAAGCATGCATTTTGTATTTCACAAGCTTTTAAGGATTCATAGATTACTGATCATGAACACGGCAGGTGATTCATCAAATTTGTTAAAAACGTCATTCCTCGGAATAGGTAGCAGAGTGAGGGTAGTGAGCATTGGCCCCCACAGGATCTATATTTACAACAGAGGCTGAGAATGTCTGACAAGTGGAATTATTAGCTCCGGCTGATGCATTGTGATGTAGCCACATCTGAAGTACTCAGGGCAAAACAATCGTGCAGCAGCACTTCCTCTCATCCCATGAGGACTAAGTTTGGATCTGAAAATACAAAATGGGTTTTTGATATGGAAATTGTCCGTCAACCACAGAATGTCAGCCACATGTAGATCAGCCTAGGTGTTGAGCTAATAAAATGACACAGGCTTCTGCTGATGTGCGCGTACAGTATCAGCATGCAAGCAGTAGCACTTACTAGTATTGTTGTGACGGTTAGAGTAGTGTTGAAGAGGGTGTCTGTCACATTGATTGATGGCAGCTTTCTCTCCATGGACAGTCCATCTTCAGAGTGCCACAGGCCAATCTGCAAGAGAGCGCACACCCACACACACAAAGACACATGCACGCACACGCACAAACACACGAACAGGTCAGTCACTAAGTCCATCAGCTGTAAAAGGCCAAAAGAAACAATCTGTACTTAATTGCCGCCCTATTCTCTAAAGGACAATCAGTATGACCTTCACAGTGTAAGACAGAGAGAAAGCAGTGGACAGATCACTATGTTGAAAGACAAGGTGTTTAGCGAGAGTAAGCAAGGCTGCAGGAGGAAACAGAGACATGTGTGTGGCTCCTTGAGGAGCAAACACAGGGCACGTGTTCAATCAGAGGCAACAGAATGCATTCATTAAACCAATTACCGGCAAATCCTGTGGCTCAGAGCCACATTCTCATTTTCATTACAGCTCGAGTGGGGATTCACACCTCCACCTCACATGGTGTCTTTCCTCCCATCCCCGTTCAGTCTGTCTCTGCCATCTCCTGTTTCATTAATCTATTTGCTCGGCCCAAGTTTGTCAATCGTCAACACCAAGACGACAGTCTCAGCAGACATGAACATCTACTTTGCTTCCTGCTACTTTCAGGAGTGCATTAGTCTTTCTTGCCTCCATCTTACCTTAATGGCATTGACAAAAAAAAAAAAAAAAAAAAAACCGTGACGATTTGTATGCTCTCATCTTGATGGATTTACACGGCTCCTCTAATGGTTGGGAAAACTGCAACCCTAGAGCTTATTAAAATCAGTACAAGTACTGGATAAAGGAAAAAATGAAAAGTTGTTGAGTAAAACGAGGAGTGACGACCAATTCAACTTTGCTCTTGTGCTGTATGAGATCTGTATTATTCACATTCAAAATTGCGATGCATTGTTGTTGATGATTACAAGGTCAGAGTTATGTGACAGCAGAACAATTTCGCTTTACTTATCATAGTGGCTTCACAAGCTATCATTTAATTTCTGCAGAAAAATGCAATTTCAATATCAATAACAAACAGAGCATTTACTTTATATGTTGCACTGAAGATAACCTCGAGGTAAATCAAGATCAAGATAATATTTAAAATTAGTCTCTTTATTAGTTTGTGTAACTTATCTCCTGTTTAGATTTAATATATGAGAGGTATTTTAAGAACTTGAGCTCATCCTGTTAACTGTGTTCCTGGTAGTGTGTCTTTGTGGTATAGAAAAGAGTTAGAAAAAAAGCAGCAATTTCAACATTTCATTAAATATGCCAAACTATAACAACCTGTTAGGCTCACTTCGAAACAAAATGATGACAATTTAAAAAACTCTGTTTTTGGTCATTTACATTCAAACTGTGTAATCTACCTCATTATGTAAACATTACCACCCCAGTCTTGAAGACTGTAGAAGCAATATCCCTTATCATAACAATCAACCTCCCTCCATTATGAATATTATATAGGAGGAATAAATGAGAGAATATAACATCTAATCTATCCTTGATACATTGTTGGTCACTGGAATGAGTTCTCTGATTACATGCTACAAAACCTTTAGGAATATTCATGTTTTTTAGAGACCAGAGAGGATGAACTGTTAGCAGATCAGCAATTGAAGTTTGATATGTAAAAGAAAAAAATCAGTAAACAAAGCTCCCCGATCTTGGTCATAGTTTGTTTCAAGACTAAATAGCCAAAAATTCTCAAGAGGTTGCAACTCATTCATGTTGATTAGAGCCTGCATTTGAAAGCCATTTAACCACTCTCCTAACACTGACGATGCATTCTGATGTGTGATATAAAAACCAAAAGGAAGAGAGAGCTCCCGGAATCAAAGATTTCCTTTGAGAGTATGATCAAAAAGATCTTGCCTCCCATTTCCTCTGGTGTACTTGTTGGGAGAAACAGCACCTTGCTCACACAAATAGATATCTGTTTATCTACCCAACCCCCCCTGCACAACAAGCATCACACTCGGCTGATGACGTCCTCAAGGAACAGAGACGGAGAACATGCGAACATACTGTTCCACGACCAAAAAGGGACCTGAATTATTATGTTCAACAATCAAAGTACACAATTAGTTGTCAGAGTGGTTTGTGGCTTGGTCGGGCTCAGCCCACGTCACCAGAGGGCTGAGCATGGGGATGACAGAGAGGGTAATGGGATGGGGTGGCATTGTGACTCTTGCTTAGGAACAGGAGGTGGAGAGAGAAGGGGGAGGGAGATGAGGGAGATGAGGGAGCTGTGAGCAGGAAGGGGAGAAAAAGCAGATGCCGGCGGGGAAGGAACTGGCCGTTTCGTGCCCCTGCCGTCAATTCTATTTGAGCTGGGATTGGGAGAAAATAGAGCTGCACTGTCTGTGAGTCACTTCGACTAACAGTAAGGAAAAGGTATACATCAGCTAATGTAAGCAAGAAAGAAATTTATTGAAAAGACTGAAAACCTTTAATGCTGTAATTATTCTTTGCAAGACTTTATGCAATAAAGTACTTGTTTTATTATTGATTTATGCAATAAAAATGTGGGGCTACTCATTACGTAGCATAAATAGGCAGAAAAGATGACACCAGAAAAGATGACAACAAAGTGTCTAAAAGTTGGAGATACACCAATATACAACTAATTAAATTGATGAAATATTAATCAGAGCGCAACACAGTTGCCATTAATTTGACGGCCAGGAAAGAACATCAGTAATTGTATATATGTCATATACATCGGAGCACATTTTGTAATAATTCTGTAGGTTGTGCAGACTCTAAAGTGAAGGGAGCATTGCATTCAATCTGGTGAAGCACCATTGAAACATTGTCTAAAACCTCATTAACGGCAGCACAACCCAAGAATCTATCAGACTCATAAGCTTTAATTATATAGAGAGAACGCTGCATATGGCCATATACAAGACTCTGTTAGTGAACAATATAAAAGACTGTAATTTGATGTTTCTCATTTGCAGTATCATTAATTTGGTATTTACACTGCAATTACAGCAAATAACTACTGAATCGAGGAAACTAATTCAGACAAAGTTCAGACTGTTAATGAGTACTGTGCACTATTTATTTCACTGAGAAACAGGAAGGCAGGATGAAGAATAAGGTATAATAAGAGAGAGGGGAATAGGAGAGGAGCAAAAGGAAAAGACCGAGAGAAAGTGAAAGATGCAGGGGAATGTCAATCACTTACTGAGTAGGTGCAGTGAGGCTAGCGAACGGAAAGAAAATCAATGAGAAAGTATGAGGAGCAGCCAGCTAGGGAGCCAGAACATAAGGCGGAGAGAACAAGAGAAAGAGACAGCAACTGAGAGACAATAAGACAGACAGACAGAGTGAGAGAGACAGAGAGAGAGAGAGAGAGAGAGAGAGAGAGAGAGAGAGAGAGAGAGAGAGAGAGAGAGAGAGAGAGAGAGAGAGGGAAGGAGGGAGGGAGAGTGGGAGAGAGAGCGAGAGAGAGAGAGAGAGAGAGAGAGACAGAGTATATGCGAGTGCAATATAAAAAGAAAGAGCGAGAGACTGAGGAAAAAGAGAGATGGTCGGGGAGAGTGACAACAAGTGGAACGACGCTCCCTGTGAGGGATTACCCAGAGTTCATTCTGCAACCTGGAATTACAGCACAAGGATAAGATTAGGGAGTCTGCTCATTGAAGCGTCAGGATTGGCTCATTTTCCTGTCAGAAAAATGCCATATCCAATAGGGTGTGGCGAGACTGTGCTGTGACGGACCATAGACTGTAGTGACAGACACATTCATCATATATGAGAGAAGCAAGAGCTACCATTATCAAGCATAATGTCACACAGCCCATCTACACCGAGGCTAAAGCATTCAGGTGTCACGGCGGTGCAAATGAGTCAAAACGGAAATGTGTGTGGGTGTGTGTTTCTGGCTGCATGCTTGCATGTCTGTTTGTGGCTGTGTGAATTGCAGTTAAGCAAAATATCTTCACAGGCCTTTGAGGATGGACTTTTATTGTTCTTTTAGCAACGTCATGTCATCTCAGTTTGACGAAAAGTATGCTGAAATAGATGCTGTTTCTACCCGTCAGCCGACATTACCACCGGTTGAATCAGCAGCCAGCGCCTAGTTCAGACTAAACAGAGGACAGTCATATTTAAAGCGCATCAACTCTGCCTCAGAAAAAAGGCAGAGTGTACTTGTGTGTAATGTTATGCATGTTTTCTCTGCGGAATAGTAAGTGGGAAAAATGGTCTCTCTTATAACAGAAGCTCTCTCCGGTATGACTCATCAACAGGAATGAGACTAATCAGGGTGGCGCCCCAGGCAAACTTCAGGGGCTAGACAGACACAGGTGGTGGTGTAGGTAGTTGGTACTGCCACACAGTAAAGAGAAGATTAGGGAAAGCACACAGTCGTGACTCTAGCGCTGATTGAAGAAAAAGGAGCGATACAGACTTGTGGTATTCTTGTAATTATTTCCTGCTGGTCAAGAACTCTCTCATCCCTGGCATTGGAGAAAAGCAAGCGTGGAAAAAGGTGACCTGGTAACACGTTTGAAAAGTGTTGTTTCATAAAGTCTATACTGTGTTTTGTGCTGTGTTTCTTCTGTTCACAAAACACACACAAATCCCCCGTGTTATTTTAGATCTGGTCATTTATTCCAAAGCTAGTCAGCCTACTCATTATTTGGCCTTATGGTGAATAATGGCACTGCTTGTTGAATCCCAGTAATGAGACTCAAACTCTGAGTTGAAGAGAAGGTCTTTCGACTGTCAGAGCAGATCTTCAAAGCAGCGCTGCATGTTCAACAAGTGCTGCATCCCCAGTTGAGCAGACAGTAAACAATGGATGCCCTCGCAGCCACAGTCCCCGCTCAGCCTGTCCACCCCCAAAACTACTGACTGTCCAAAAGTCTACATCAGTAACCATGTTAGTGGAGACATACTCTAAACACTGGGGACAGAGCAAAGCCATTGGGGTGTGTTCCAATCCCAAATCGCTCATTACCACGTCTCTTTTCTTTTGAAAGTTTAGTGTGAAGAGAAGTGACCTGACATTTACAGCTGCTAAAAAGGACAGTGTAAATGGATACCATTACACTGTCTACACATAATTCAGTGAGGCTGCATTCATTAAAGTCATATGTGTAATCACCTTCTTGGGTCCTTCTGGGAAGGAAGTGAGTGGGGCTAGCTAGAACAATTACTTTTTGCTTGATAATAGCTGAAATATGTTGTTTTCTGTTACTCCCCTGAATGCTAATTTATAAAACTATACAGTGTGTCTTGTAGATCAAATGTATTTATTTTGTTGACCCTTGTTAAGTTATATAATAATAATAAAACGAGGATCATAATGAATGTGAGATCAAAAGGGAATCCATTCAAGAATCTAACAAGACTGATGGGAGAACAGAGTGAGAGTATGAACCTATTTATGCGAGCGAACAAATAAAACAATACCTATAAGGTTACATTGCATCTATGGTTATTGTGTAGATGAATTATACAGAGAGTCTTGGTAGGATTTCGAGGGTGCACTGTGCAGCCTGATAAAAACAGAGACACAGAGGCAAACTTGCAGGCACACAGGCACAGAGGCACTCACGCACATACACATAAATTTGCATGTACATGCATATTACACACACACACACACGCACGCACGCACACACGCACGCACGCACGCACGCACGCACACACACACACACACACACACACACACACCAAGCCAAGCAACCCATACATAGTCTCACCCAGCCTTGAAATCCGTTAAGACTGGGGGATCTTGCAAAACAGCTCATCCATTCTGCTTTTGATCTATTCCCCATCTCCAGCCTGCAAAGTGCAAACTGAGAAAAACAAAAGAGGAAAGGGGACTGCTGTACGTCTCTGAGAGACCAAACAAAGAAGAAAACTAGAAACACACAGAGGATGCATGCCGGTGTGTGTAGGGTAGTGATGGAAGTCTCTGCTTCAACAAATTCAATGAGTTTCAATATGCAGCCCCATATTCAGCACAAGGAAGATAACTTTGAGCAGATTGATGATGATTCAATAGGATTACATTCATTTCTTATTTTGATCATATGCAAAGTTATTGGTTACAATTCAATATGCTTTGCTTTTGACTGACACCGCTCAGCCTCTAATTCGTGTAACACTGATGTGTTTTGTATACACACAGGAGAAGGCAGTTGCATCTAAACCTTGTCTTTGACCGGCTTAAGATTTCTTCCAAGTTTTGAGTGAATCAAGACGCAGGAAAAAAAAGCCTTCAGGGAGAATATGTCAAAAGACGAGTAATATGTCCTGTAAGCAACGCTGCCCAGCTTTCCCCTAGTCCCACACATTTAAATCAACAGCCGTATCATGCAGCTGACACAGTCTCCAGCACTTACATTCCTGCTGGAAATGATTGTGTGAAAAAAAACACCAAGTCAGATAGTGTCAGCTTATATAGTATATGCATGCAAATGTTGGTCTTACACAAGGTTTTATATTCAGTATCAAACCCATTCATCTGAGAGCAGACATTCTACTTCAGAAGAAATGCAGTTAATTACATTTATCACAGCGTGATTACTATTTATCTGAATTCAATTAAATTCAATGAAAATGTAATGAGAAGAAATCTAATAAAAGAGACTTGAGTCTTTTGCTAGCAGACAAGTTGTTTCTTCTCAAAATTCATAGCTTCACTGACCTCCAGGACGGTCTGCAGGACTAACGACATCTAACTCATAACAGAGACAGCTTTGTGTGCAATAAACTGGTGGAGACAAATCCGCTCATAAACTGAGCCACCGCTATGCAACTGAGCATTACTGGCATTAGTAAGAGGGCATGTGGTTGTAACTTAACTTTATATAACAGTTTCCTTTATCATAAAAAAATTCTAAACACCCATTACATGGTGATATGATACAAAAATCAAATCAGTGTACACTGAGCGGAGTGCATCCCTTAAACAAGAGAGATTAAAGCAACTAAAAAGAAGGAGCTACCCTAGGGAAGACTGAACATCCCAAAAAAAAATCTAAGCGAATGCAAAAGGTTGCTTGAAGAAGTGATAGAAAAGATGATACTGAAATCACACTTTTAATTTGTGCTTCCAGGCAGATGAATCCAAAGTCTAAATTCCCTGCTGGAAAAGCACAGAGCACCTAAAATCTGCACAATGAAAAGAGTAGTAATAGGAGAGGGGAGGAGGGGGGAGGGCACATAAACAAGGTGAAAGAGAAACCGTGTTTAATGGATGATCCTCAGAAGTTAATGTAGTTTGACATGCTGCAAATCCAGTGGCTGGAAACATGAACTACACTCACAAAGGAACATAAAATTCAAACACACATCATCTACAGCAGTATAATACTGACAACAAACCACAGTGGAACGCTCAGTCCTGATGAGCTTTTGAATACAGTTAGTGGCACATGGATAACAATAGATAAAACACTGAATAAAATAAAAGGAACAAGACAAGAGCAGAAGGCGCAACAGTCCCTTGATCTGATCCTCAGAGATGCTGTGATTCAGGGACAATTTCGTTTGAAAAAGGAAATCACACAGAAGCATTGTATACTAACAAATAAACACTGAATTAATAAACCTTCTATTTATTTTCCCCTGCTGGCAAAAAGCACTTCCATTCCAGTGTCTTGATAGTCAATATTATATACTTCCTTTGTTGACAAGTATCAGGGTTATTTTTCCGTAAATTTCATTGGCATTTAGGAATTTCCCCAGATAATTATGCAAAGAGCCCTTATGAAATCCTGACCTTGATAAAAAATACATAAAAAAAGATTAATGGCAAAACTAAATTTGCTAAATTTATGTACAACACCAGAACACCTTGTTTTAGGAGGCCATCTGGAGAACTTTTACATCTGATTAAAATGAACACCTCTTGCGATGTAAATTTTGCTGTAATTATTGTTTGCAATGACACAGCGGTAAAACAGACACCTCTCCCACTAATGCAGACTCTCTCTCACTCTGTCTGTCTGGCTCTTGAGCTCACACAAACACACGCACAAAGTCAGAGATTGAAATATGTTTAAACTGTGCAGCTGGAGGAGATCAGAGGGCCGCTTCAGTCTCTAAACTTACTTTAACCTTAGTGGCAGTAGCTCAAGTACCAGCTCCTGCGTATTAGACCCTGTACATCTATCCGACCTGGTTAAGATGTACTCATCTCTGCTGGAGCCTGAGGCAGAGAAAGAGATCCAAGCCATGTCGTGTTGTGCTGAGCTACACCCTCTCCTATGATAATGTCCTTTAAGGAGAGAAAAAGAGTGGAGGCAGTGTTGAATCTGTCAACCTGCTGTGCACCACCCCACACCTCTCTCCCCATTACATTTTCCCCTTTCTTACCCCCTCTACCTCGCTGTACCTGTCCCTTCTTCCCTCACATTGCAGCAACGGAGAAACATTGAATTGAGTGCATCTGCATCCATAGCAAAGGGTGCAGCTTGAGTAATAGTGTTCTCAGAGATGGGGTGGAAGCAAAGAAAAGGGGAGGGGAAGGAAGAAGCAGATTGCCATAATAAACATAGGAGCAGCGTTGACAGGAAATAAATAAATCCAATCCAAAAGAGAAAGAAATTGAACGAGCACATTCACTCTTTAACTGGAGGAAGTCTTGTGTAAATAACACAGCTCAAATCATTTCTTGCAAATTGAAGTGGCGCCCATGCAGTATCCGTGTGTGTCCGAGAGTGTGCGAGCATGTGTCTGTGTATGTCTCTAAGATATTCCAGGCACTCAGCGTTCCCTCAGATATGGGGAATAAAAATGGGTATAAAAAGGATCTCCTCTATTGCTCGGCTCCACCCTGAGGACCTTGACACAAGGACACCTGACTAAAAGTTATTTTAAAAAGCAATCTGGCTATAAATGCTGAAATGATAATTCAGAAAATTGGTAAGGGTGTACTAGGGCATGTCTGGAAGATTTAACTGTTTATAGATTCAGAAAGATTCACAATGCGGACATACAAATGCACACAAATGAGAACATGGGACAAGAATGCGTGGGAGGAGGACACCATTAAAAAAATCAATATCCAAGGTTAAAGAAAGTGTACTGCAACCAAGGATCCTATTTATATACATCCAATGAACAAATGGGTTGAACTGTGGCTGCTGCTGCTGAAAAAATGTAATACAATGCAAGATAATAAAAATTAAAGCGGCAAACAGTGATGAACAGGCCCTCGCAACCCGACATCATTTTGGGGAAATGGCAGCCGTTGTAATGTTACATGACATACAGTGATAAGGCTCGGAATTTTCATGAATATTGGAAATTGCATTAAGGTGTTCAATATCAATTCCTGTGTCTAATATGTGGTGCTAGAGAACGCCACAGCACGCTGCTCCACGAAAACACAAAAGATTGTCAATCTAGAAGGTGTTGAGATTCTGCTGACCGAGTCTGAAATGGATCTTTTGAATCCTCTAGCCTTTTTGAAAAGTTGCATAACTAGAAAGTGCCTGAAATGGCGTATTGTCACATGATCATTTAAGGTATTGACCATTCTTTCGCAATGTAGCATTCATATTAGTCCAAAGGTTGTACCAACCAAATCTGAAACAAAAACAATTCCTGAAAGTTTAAAAAACGTTTGCTTAAAATACATGAAAAACGAAAATGACCAACTTCTGGTTGGACGGAGATAATAAAAGCAATGTGAAAAGTGTCCAAAATGATGACAGCAATGTGGGCACCAATTTTATATGTTCTTATGTATGATACAATAATCCCACCAAATATTGTGACCATCAGAGGAACTTCATCCATGCTGTGAGTTTGGGGGCACAATGAAGACCCAAGCCCCTCAAAAAAGTGATTAGACAGCAGAAAATGAATCATCCCCACAAAACAATGGGATCCTGGTAGTTTTTCAGTGCCAGGGGCCGCTGGGCCCATGGCTCGGGCCCTAATGAATCTGATTGTGGTGGTTAACATGGCTAGAGCATTATCTACCTGAGCTAGAAACTTAATCATTTCTTTGTATTTAGGCAATTCATTCTTAATGCGGCAGCAAATGTAATCTACCCTGACAATAAGGAATGGGTTGGGACTTTCTATTTCAGTTAATCTGCCAGGAGTTGTTTGGGCAGCTTGCACATTCACATAGGGAGGGATTTCTATTACTTCTGTGGAAGTAATGAAAAACAAGAACTAAATGATAAAAAACCCCACATTTCCAGTTATGTTGATGGGATTACAGTTTTCTGATCACAGAAAAAGAAGAAGAAGAACTTGAAGATGGTATGAAACAAAATGAGGAAAGAAAAGTGCTCCCTCAAGTACAACTACTGTCAGTCCCAGTCACTGAAAGAATGTCTCAGATTCTTTCATGCATCTTTCTTTTACAGCTATGACCATTCAACTTCGTTCCAACTCTGGCATCAACCTGGCAAGCATCATAATACCACATTATGAGTGGGCTAGTATGTCCGAGACAAATCTATTCATGAGCAATGAATTTAGCAAAGCAGCTGTGGACTCAATAATGAGACCAATTTGCTTTGAGTCATGCTGGAGTCGGCCTTTGACCTGTTCCACCTATGGCCAACATATCCTGCTGTAACCTTCTCATAACCTGCTGCCTGCTCTGTAGCCTCTTAGATCTCTCCAACTGACCATTTAACTTGAAACATTACTCTCTTTCTCTGTTGTTTCTCTTTCTTCTCTCTCTCAGGTGGATTCTAAACCAAGCCTGTGATTAAGTGCCTCCATTATAAAACTTAATTAGCGTTTCTCTCCCAAGAGTGTTTGGACCCCCCCTGCAATGTGCACATATGCACATGTGTGCATGTAGTATGCGCAAACACACACACACACACAGAAATAAACAAAGAAACACACTGATGCAGCTTACATATCACCCTCTCTTCTGCACTCTCACTCACTCTCACACAACAGAGCCTAGCGCTGTAAAAGGCAACAGCTTGCCTACCCCAAACTGCAATAATTACTCATTTTACAGCTTCCTCCAACGAGTTCCATGCAGAAAATGAGGGCCAGTCCACGGAGGCTGGGTGGCTGCAGAGAGACTGGACGGCTCTGTCAGTATGATGTTTGCTGTTGTGCGGTTGGCTGGCAGGCTGCAGTGTGGTTGTTTTGGAAAAGACGTGCGCTTCTGCTAAACAAGCATAGATGGCGGTGGGCTCTTTGTGTGCAGAGCCAAGAAGCAGGCAGCGGGGGCTGGCACCAACAGCACACACAAGTGTAAACATAAAAAGCATGCATGCAGATGAATGCACACAGGCAAAGGACGGCACAGCCACGCTGGGAACTGATGTCGGATCAGCCAGCGGTCCTACGGCTGCCACAGCCCAGTATCACAATAAAGTACTTTCATACTTCTGATCCTCGAAACAGAAAATGCTGTGATCCATTTTGGCAGTTAGGAAACTCCTGCTTTTGATGTTCCTAAAGAGGAGAATGCAGTCTGAGCGTTCACAGGAACAGGTTGAGATATATTATCCATCTGTATATATCCGGAATTATACTGTTTTACAGCGTACCCCTGGTGGTCACACCATCTGGAAAATATACACTCAGAAACACGTTCACATTCGCACAGACAAGCCAAGATAGTTATTCGTATTAGTGTCCTTTATCTAGCTCATTACACTGGCTTGTGAATAGCCGTAGCAAAAGGATATAGAGGATTAAAGCCTCTTCCTTTAATATGATTAGTCATTCCAACAAGAAATACGAGTGACGGTCATATTGCTGTAATAATTATATGTGCTGACAGCTTAAACAATAAGGTAAGACCCCCTGCTGTTATTTGACCTGCAGAAATATAGTTTCGAGTTTTATAGCTTTGTCTTTGTGTCTTTTCTTTTGTCCTATTTTTGTCTGGGACACCCTTTCTGCCTGTCGTCCTCTTTCCTCATTTCTCTTTTACCTTGCCCTCCCCTCCACCTGCTTCTCTTGCCTCCTCTGTGGACATCTGTTGGTTACAGGTGCCAGTGGTGCCTTGACCAATGCACGGAAAAATGTCATGCCAACTTCTTACACCATCATCATTGGCCTACATGGCTGCAGCTGGGAAATGTACTTTGCCTGCCAAAACTGAACAAATAAAGATTATTATGTAATGCTGCAACATCATATTCTGGTAATAAGAATGCTAAACCAATTGCCATCTGAAATGGTTGTTTTTCAAGCTTAAAGCGATATCATTTTACTTTTATATTATGACTAAATAGTTATGGTGCATTTTCAGATGATATTATAGCATATCTTTCACTGTTATGAATTTTGTAAAAGACCACACTTGGTTAAAAATACACAATTCAGTAATGAATAATTCAAACGAAAGAACAGTTTCTAGTTTTGTGATTTAAAGTTCTGAATGCGGAGCATTAATAATTAACGTGGGCAGCCACAATGGCATTATTACAATAATCATTTAGGCTTTGACAAGGTTCACACCTTCTGTGTCAAAAGTAAAATTTTAAATGTCATGAATTACTATTTACAAATCCTTAGCTTTCAAGCACAACCAATGAATCCTACTCTTGTCAAAGCTGATAGTTGCATTAAAGATGCAAAGACGAAGCACATCCAAAGACTATTCATTATGTAGTAATGGAGAAAACAACCTAGTGATGGTGACTAAATAGACTGACAGGCAGACAAATAGAGAGACAGACGGATAGACACTGGAAGATAGAAAACTATGAAACGCAGGAGACAAAGCAGCAGGAAACTGGTATTATTTGTAAAAATGCCTGCCAGAGAGAGTCAATATCTGACAGTGATTAGCTGTAGAGTGTTGGACGCCCGAGGAGCTGATGGTCACACATGAGGCAATCGATGCCGCATCCACGAGGACCGGGGGGGAGAGAATGGTGGGTGCTACCGGAAGTAGGGTAGAGAAATGGAGGTTGGCTGGTCTATACAGAGAGTGAATGAAGAGAGGTGCCGGTGTTATTGAGAACAAAGCCTTGAATGAGAAGAATAACACATTATTTTCTTGGGTAGTTACGTTCTAAAGCACACATAAACACACAGATACACAAATAACACACACACACTGTTTGTGTAGGTGTGTGTGCGTGTGGGCAATGAGCCACCTTCCTTATCTCTGCCAAGGCCTTGGTACCTCTAGTATTTGCCTTGCTGAAGCAGCCCCAACCCGACAGCATGTGGGAGGTGTTAGTTAACAAAACAAACAACACCCCCATCCTGTCCCCTGTCTAACACCTTGCCTCTCACCATTAACATAACTGGCAGGGCTGCTTTATAATACTTCTGGTTGAAATCATCACATTAGGCCTGATAGCATTATCCTTCTGCTTGACTGGCCCAGTGCCAGTTTAAAGAGGGGACATGGGGAGACACAGACAAGGTTAATAAAGGAAGATGGGCTGCTGTCTGACTCTTTCACAATGTGTGGCATCACAAGGGGCCATGTAGTGGAGGGGTGCTACATTCCCACACATCACAAAATGGCTGCCGTTGCCGACGCTACGTCTCCCGGAATGCCTCACCAGCCACCCAGCTGTAGGTGCTTAAGCCACCTAATTGAGGCAGTGATGGAGAGCTTCAAATAGGGCAGAGGAAAGGAGCTGGGCGAGCAGACTGGGAACGGACACCCACGACCAGGAAGACCAGGAAGACCAGGAAGACCGTATTGAGTTTTTTGTTGGAGTGCTGTTGAGTTTTAGGAACCCGTTTCTCCTCTGGGATGCTTTATGTTTGTTGATGGATTTCTTGATTTTTGATTGAAGGAAGTACCCGAGTTGCCTAAAAGTTCACCTTCTTTTAAACCTTCTACTATTTTTGCCTGTTTTTTTTTAGTTACATTGCACTGCCCCACCGTAGCCTGCCCTATGGACCGCTCGTGACATTACAAGTGTTGCTTAGGAAAGATGTTTCTCACACTCCGACAGAACTCAATCCCAAGTGAAAGGGTCAAATGTTTTAAAACAGAGGTGTGAAACTTAGGTATTTCTCTCTGTGCTGTCAAACTGTCTGTCTTATCTGTATCTCATAATAGTATACCAACAAGTACTTAAATGCTGATGAGAAAGCACAAATATGACTTGAATGGTTGTTGGGTTATTGATAAATTAATTTAGATCATACACAATGCAGCACTGACAGAAAAACACAACAGGGCAGCAGAGAAAACACAGCTATCAGGGTGAGGCAGGCATTTCTAGGGGAAATCCTATGCATAATTTGGTACAGCACTATGAAAAAGCATAAACTTGAGGGATTACAGTTATCTCTTTACATCATTTAAGATGAAATATGGAATACAAAAGACCTGGCATTTATAGAAAACAGGGTTTTAAGAGCAAGCTGTTGAAAGCTAGCACACCGTATCAGCTACTGTGTGTAAAAATGATGCCAGTCAAAATAGTTTCTGCTGTTAACTTATAAGAAAAATCGAACAAGAAAAGATGCAAGTAGATAGTCAGGTGTAATCCTTTCATTGTATGGACTGAATAGCAGTGAGGGAGAGGCAGCGTTATGCGTCTACCTTCACTTTGGAAACCACAACCGTATTCAGATATCATGAAATGCAAGAGAAGAATACACCATAGAGCACACCATTGTCTTTTCTGTTTTACATGTAACAGATAAATGTGTGCTGATATTAATATGAAAATTACAGTTACTAAAGGTAGATAAGGTTATCGGTCATCAATTGCCTTTTGCCTTTTGGTGGTTTTTCATTAAACTGGATGAACCTGGATGAGCTTTACAGGTTACCATTGATAAAATAAAGCATGTATGAAGTAGCTCTCATGCAGAAACATTCTCTTAAATGTATTTTATATTTCCTCTTAATTCTCTGTTAAGATAAAAAAAAGAAAAGTCAGCTCAGATATGCTGAATCCCATTTTATCACGAATTAGAGGCGTGTGCAGATTGTTTATCATTATTATAGGTAATAAGCCCTAAAAACTATATAAGGACAGGTGTTGTGCCGTGTAAAAATACTGTAAAAAAATAATTGGAGAGATGCCACCATAAAAGCCTGTAAGAAGAAGAACCTCAGCAGTAGTGAGATTATGATACTGTTAAATAATCTCAAACAAAGTAAATCTGTGATTTTCCAGAGAGTCAGTCAGTCAATCTGAATGCATGCAATGTCATCCAAGGGTTTTTATAGTCTTAATTGGGATCAATGGACCAATAGTATTTCTTTAACCCACAAATGTATCCAATCCCAAACAATCCAATCATTATAATTACACTTTAACAAAATAATTTACATTTGATTATCTGATACTTATGAAGTATTTTCCCCAAATTTAAAATGTATCTTTCCTTCCATCGGACGGACAAAACAAAACAAAAACAATAACGCTTGACCACAAATGAAAAGCAAAAATAAGACAGTTGTGAATCCCATAAATCAATGTGTACTAAGAAAATAAGAATACATTTTGGATATGAACAACAATAAGAGGATATTTGTTCTTGTATTCCTGATGTTTTTAACGTCTGTCATTCCCAAACAAAAAGATTTTCAGTCAGGTTGTCTTCAGACAGACTTCAGACATTTGAGGTATTTTTGATTTGTGGAACCTTGACATTAAACATTGGAAACCCATGCTATAATCTAACCAATTCCTGAGCAATAGATACAATCCATAGAGCACCAGTAGTCATGAACAGAGAGTACTCAAAGCTGCTCAAAGCCTCTCCTCACTTACATGCCATTACTGACTACTTTCAGTCCTTGTAATCCTGGTAAATGTGTTCAATTTAGAAGAAACTGCTCAGTATTTGAAAGTGTGTTCCCTGGTGTGAAACTGAGGCAAAGAGAAGTCAGGGGAGACCAGTTTCAGAGATTGTGTGAGGTGGTTCAGGGCATAGACTGAAATGCCCTGTGGTGTGTAGAGAGTATTTTTATTCAACGAAAGAGCACAACAAGATCGCTTTGTGTAGGAAGCTTGAAATCCCAGCATCCACTGAGGCAATACTGGAGTAATTGGTATTGATCAACACCCACCGCAAATCCCTGCTGATATATCACAGTAATGTATTGTTACTACACTAAAATATACTAATTGTTCTTTTATTGTAAAGAATCACAGACTCAAATATGTATCTAATGTTTATCCAAAGTTACAAAGACATATATGTAGAAGCGGTGACAGCAGCAGCAGCAAAGCCAACACTTACTGAATTCTGTTTTAACTTGAACTATTTTTCCATAAAATAGGCTTCTGAGTACCTTCAACGAGGCATCCCTAATATTGTCCTCTGGCACTTTGACACTTCTGCTAGCAGGATAATGGGGAAGATGTCAGTTAAGCGAGTGTTATCACGTCTCCCTGCTGTACGATCCAGATCGAGTTACCTCACTGCAATAAAGACAACTGTAATGCAGAAGTAGTGCCCTACTGAGATCGAGACTGCGCAGTAGAGCTTTGTGTTGAGCACTAACAGGTATATGATGGCCAGTGTCAATCTAAATAGAAAATGAGGGAATCGTTGTGTATCACTTTTTAAACAATCTCAGAACCGATTGGCTATCAACGGATAAGCCTCTGGTGGCGAGGGATTATATTTCTGGGGCTCTGGTGTAGCCAACGGATATATGGGCCTGGACTTCCTGTTATGTGTGCTGCGCATTGTTTACAGTCCGATAAGGAACTTTAGATGGGAGACTGGATTTGGAGTTGAGGGATGACGTGTATGACCTGATTGTTTCTCAAGTCACTTTACAAGTTAATTTTAAACCATAAAAAAGATAATTCATTGTCAGAAGATAGCCGTTGGGTTCCCAGATTGCATTAAAGCCAATGCATTCCACCTTTTTTGCTCTCCGCACAAATTGTTTACATTCGTTCAACCAAAGACTGCTCAAACAGATTGGTCAATACTACTCAGACTACAAACGGATACCAAAACACTTCTGATGGCAAAATCGATACAGTTTCTGCATGTGAATTCAGAAACTGTTTATAGAGATTACTTCTGAAATACCACGCAAGTTATATAAATACTTATTTTAAAACAATCACATGGACAAGGTTGTGTGATGCTGAATCCATAGCATGTGAATATGTTGAAGACGGATAATACCAACATGCGATTTGCGAGTTACATTACCTGCCTTAGGCCATCCTTGCTGTTCTGCATGATCTTCAGAGCGTAGTTAGACCGCTGACCTTTGCTGTTGAATTCAATGTGGCCCGTTAGACCTTCCAATTCTACCTATCCAACACAGAGACAGCAACACGTTAAAAGATCTCACCAACAAATCCTCCCTTCTTTCATCTCAGCAGCACATATTATGGCTATAACTGGAGGCTACATCAGCACTACTGGTTCAGTTTCAGCTTTTTTAAATATGTCAAGTTTAGATAATGATATGAAGACGAAGCTGTACTATCTTCAATTTTCGGCAAAACAGATGAACCATTAGTCACATCTTTTTTCTTTGAGAGAGAAAAAAAACCCGTATGATTTCGAATACACGTCACATTTTAGTATTTTGATAGCCTAATCACTTACAGTCATTTCTCCATAATAGAATAACACATTTATTCACTGACAGCTCATCTTTTTCTCTCCTTCTCTATTGTCTGTCAGTATAATGCAGCGATGAGATAAACTGACCTAGTAGACAGGGAGCATACCTCTAAAGAAGGTGAAACACAGACTACGCATCATTATTAGCAGTCAGTAAAAATATCTTGGCTCTAAAATAGTCAATGAATATTCATCATACTTGAAGCAATAATGAAGATCTCAACATGGTCGGCTGTCTGACATTATCTAATGCTATTTCAGAAAACAGAACAAAACACACACACATACGCACACACACAAACATGTGAAATTTTAAATTTAAGAAAATTGTTTGACATTTTGGGAAATACACTTTCTTGCAAAGAGTTGGATGTGAAGATGTTTCTGTCATTTATATGCATTAAATATAATCAAATATTTAGTTTAGCTTAGCATAAAGACTGAAGACCGGGAAACAGCCAGCCTGGCTCCAGGGTTACTTAATACAAATGACATGGCATTTTTTGTAATTAGTAATGTTCATTGGACTACAAAACAATTTAATCTAATCTGAATACTTTTTGGTTAGTTCAAAATCAAACATATTGCACCTCATACAAAAAATTGGGTGCAGCCATGAGTCCCACAAATGATTATTTTCTCTTTAAACATCTAAAAAAAATTTCAATGCAAATACATTTTGTATATTCAGCATTTGCAGTTGGTTAAATCAACAAAAATGTACAAAAACAGTGAAAATGTGGGATGTTAGTTCTCTTATGTAAACTTTTGTTGCTGCTGTTTTTTAATGAAAGGCCACATAGAGGACTTTGCCTTTGTCACTCAATGGGAACTCTTTCTCAACATTTGCATCTTTCATTTTCAATGTTGGATATTCAATACAAAAGGAACCAGATCCATAAATCACAAACTTATATTTTAAAGACGTAATCAAAAATGTCATCAAGTAATCCTTGACAATGTAATTATAATCTGATTGAACATTTTTACAAATGTAATCTGGGTCGATCATAATTACTTATTTTATGATTTTATTACGTAATCCTGATTACATGTAATCCGTTAGTTCCCAACTCTGCTTGGATCTGTCCAAGGATAACAAAATCCACCTACCAGCACCTCTAAAGCTCACTAATTAATACGTTATATCACGTTTGTGTAATCCATACAAAATATAGAATAATTTGTGTTTTTTGTTATCTTTGGACAGAACCAGGTGAGTTGCTTCACCCTCCAGTCTTTCTGCTAAGCTAGACTAACCAGCTGCTGGCTGCAGCTTTATATTTACCGTACAAACAAGGGAGTGGATGATCTCATCTAACTCAAGAAAGCAAATATCCATCTTTCCCAAAATATCAAACTATTACTTTCAGGTGAGCAGGGGTCAAGCCTGTTGTTTTTTTTCCTGATGTCCAGCAGAGGCAATCTTACCATCCTCAGGTAATTCATGAGGCTGGTGCCGTGCTCCCAGATCTTGGATGACTTGCAAGAGAGCTGAGTGGCGCCAACATTCTGGCTCCGGTTCAACTCCTGGACCGCCGCCACCACAGCGTATACCGCATCAAAGAGCAGAGCTGAGGAGAGCTGCAAAGGGAGAGGGAGGCAAGAAGGTGAATACATTACGCACACACACACACACACACACACACACACACACACACACACACACACACACACACACACACACACACACACACACACAAAGCTGCGAAAGCTCAAAGCACACAAACTGCAAGTGTAACATGTCAGTGGTTAGCGGTCAGTGAGGGGTTAACCCATCCCTGGAGTGGTTATGAGATTATTCCATTAGATCATTAGAAAGACTGATCTGCTGACAGCGTTGAAAATCACCTCTCTCTCTCTCTCTCACTCGCTCTCTCATTCTCCGTCTCTCGGAGAGACGCTGTCCTTCCCACTCTTATCCCCGATGATGCTGGCACACCCTGACCATTCCAATTACTGCCTCCTTCTCTCAGCGAGGGCATACTGGGAGAGGCAGCTTTTCCTCTCATCACCCCTGTACAAACAGCCTACTCGTCACTACCACGGCATCCTGCGATGTCCATTTGATTAAAATACATGATGCCCTGCATTCGAAGCTAGCAGCGTCTGAGATTCAGTGTGGTACATTTGTGTAATGGAAAGAGAAATTAAATTGCCCTGATGTTCGGTGGATGCAGGGACGGATTGTGATGCATAGTAAAATTTGGAGACCAAAGACAACTGGCCATTAAACTGCAAACCTGTGATGTATTACAACCTTGAATTGGCTAACATAATTGGTAGATTGCACATTAAGAGCAATATGGTGTACACAAACAGCCTGTGAAGTAATTACTACCACGAGGCGATGCATTTTAGGTTTGACATATGGGAATAATGTTTTTTTGGTCGTTACATCAGCATTAAAAAAGGAATGACAAATAATGCTGGGGCATTTAGACATCTTCTTTTCACTCTCGAAGTCTATCTTTCTTCGCTCACTATCATTCTCTGTATGAGTAGGTGGATCAGAAAGTTAATATCACATGACTCGTACAATAGGTCTGAATCTTTTGTAACTTTTGTTTGTATCTTATTACCAATGTAATAGGAGAAAATTAGCTTATATGGACCAGGTTGTTGAAATCTGTGTTTTTTGCACCAGTGTCTCAGCTGATGATACAAAAAACACATCACAAAGCTTTCCACGCCTCAGAAGCCATTGTACATTAGCGAACGACAACTCCAGAATAAAAGGGACAAGCTACTGTGTTAGGTCTCAGTCTAAATCTATGAATGTTCAGGAGAAGGCTTGTACTCTTAAAGTTGACCTCCAAGGTGTTTTTATTTTTTGCAGTTTTTCAAAAACATACTGTCAGGGATCTGTAGTCTTCACTCAACATAACCGTTCCTCTGTCACAGGTGTACTCCATTTGTTCCATTTGTGTGCCAACATGAGCTGCTTTCACTATTTCAGGCTTGATTTTACAAAATAAACATGTTTAATCTTTCAAATTTTGGTTTTATTTGATGCTCTCTAAACAAATACAGATATATCTTGTGTAACTGATGTTTTAGTCTCATTAAGATCTGTGCGTCTATGAGGTTACTTTCCACAATGCTAATTTGAGAGTATAAATATCTTCACATAATTGCAAGATATTTACAGGCAGCACAATTTGTCCTACAATTATTTGTCTCCCGTAAAACCTTTTTCCCTATGAACCTAACCTACTAATTAAATGCCACATGGTTGCATTTTCCCAGATGACCTGTTAGCATGGTGCATGTCTTTATCTTTGAATGCATTAAATGTCTCAGCTCTACACATGTAAAGAGGTCACTCGTATGCATTTCTGTTATGTACGAGCCCCAGTTACTTAGTTATTTCCTCCAGACCTAATTACTGTTAATGAAAAGACAGCATTATTATCTATACGCATGTCTAAATGAGTTAATCACTTTCTTGCTTTGCTTTCATCAGCCTTTATTCTCTCTAGTTATTAGCTAATTAGTCAAAAGTCCTAATTGCCGCAGGCTCAGAAGTATCTAAGCAACCTGCTGTGTGCCAAACACAACATTTTTTCATGTTGTGTTAAAACTATTCTTAACCTGTTTCACCACCCAGCTTGTGTGAAGCAGAAGGGGGTGATGGGGGTGTTTTTTCCCTTTCTTCTAATTGCAGTGGAATTCATTCATTAATTCCCTTTCTGAATTTCTAGTTCGTGATGAAGCCCTTACGAAAATGTGCACTGTTCTTTGCACCTAGATGTGTTGTTTTTGCTGGTTCTTATTGTATTTTTTGGCAGTCATTTCTAAGTATTTACAACATGTTTTGAAAAGAAAAAGGGACAATACAATTTCAAATGTAATTACTTTGAAGACGTTTCCCTTATTGTCATTAATATATAATTATTTATTTATTATAAGACAAAAATATATACATTCATACTGTAAGCTTGGTTAGTTTCAAAACTAAAACATTATTGAAAACAAGACTTGAATATTGATTTGTTGATGGTTAAATACTGATTCATATATAATGTCTATGTGTAAGATATAATACAGTACCATTTTTTTTTACTGGACATTGTGAGCAGGAATTCAATCTAATAACTGGTGAGGTTTTTCTTGTTAATCTCAGATGCCATTTTTTATGACAAATGGGTGAGAGAGTTTAGCTTTAAAAGGGATTGTTGGGGTGTGAGACAATACATTTTGGCCTTGTAAACAAGAGCTCTTTTACGAATAGGTGGCTCTCGTCATGTTTATGCAGGTCATTTACGACATTTATTTTCTGAACTGGTCCTAGAAAACTCTGATAAGCCTATCTCATAAAATAAGTATGACAGAGTTATGCTGAGAATACAAAATGTTCAAGCACGAGGGCCATTTATTCTAGAGGTAAGCTGCCCCTTTGCATTGCATTTCCTCTGAACCAAATTTAACAAGGAGGATGCCATTATGAATGCAATAAGCAAAGTGGAAAACGCTGCTAATGAGTTATCTGGGAAACAACAACGACTGCCTGCAGGAACACCTGCAATTACAACCGTTAACTGGATAAATGTCATCCCTGTATATTTCAGAGGCACTTGTGTATCTAAGTGACTTCAATATTTTAGTGGAGGAGTTTGAGATACACTGGAAAAATAATACTTTAGAAAAACGCTGTTTGGTAAAAATAAATAAAAGGGTTCATCATCCATTATTCACATGGGTAACATTGGTCTTTTCTGTGTGTGTGATATCATGTTTATGAGTACTAACTGGGGTGCCAGCGAAGGGTGCATGGTCACAGTTCTCTTGCCAGGAGCGGTTGAGGCTTAACACAAAATCCTGGAAGAAGGGATGAGTTTTGTTGAAGACTGAAAAACCGACTATGTTGACTCGTTGGTCCACCACGTCGTCCAGTCGGAGTAAAGAGAATTCCTGCAGGGCAAAATGAGAAGAGGGAGAGAGACAGACAGAGATTATTGCTTGAATGCAGCTGATTTAGATGAGAACTGTCATGTTCTGCCATTATTCACTTTAAATAACACCAAATGATTCATCGAATCATTGTCAAGGTAAAAAGGGCATCCGTTAATCAAATATGTTTACATCCGATTTAATCCGCCTCACTTAGCTTTCATCAACTCCCATTATTCCGGCTGATTGACATGAGAAAGCTGTTGCCATTGGTTCATTCCCACCATTTAGCTATGCATCACTGCTCAAAACCATGCATTTCCATGGGCCATATGCTATTCCTGACATCCAGGTCCATGTATGAATACTGGATTGCAGCGCAACAGGGATATAATTAGAGAGAGAGACAGACAGAGAGAGCCTGAGACAGACAGGAGACAGGAAGGAAAAAAAACAAACAAGGACACTAGGATAGATAATTGAGAAAGTGAGATAGAAATCCATGGCATATTGAAATGCTCCAGGTTAGGAGGAGAGAAAAATACAGGTATTTGTTATTTGGCTTTTTGCTCCAGGGAACAAGCTGACTTTTACTGCCTGGGGAACATCAGGCAGAGGACAAGCCAAGATAGAGATGAGGAAGAGGAGGAAGGAGAGGAGGGGGTGGTGTGAGTGGGGATGGACGTTTCCAGAAGGTTAATAGAGGTGTCAGAACCTCTAGGAGTACCCCCTCAGGTGGCAGCCTTCCCCTGGCAGTCTGTTGTGCCATCTAGCTTATGACAGCCAGACCAAACCCAGTCTACCTGTCTGTCACCAAGGCTAAGGGACTCTGAAGATAAGAGGGGTTGGAGGGGATGGTGAGGTAGAAAATAAAAAGGTGTGGTGTGGGAGTTAAGAGGCGGCAGGTGACACTGGGGAGTTGTAAGACGAGTAGGCAGAGCAGAGAAGAGAAGATGCTTCTTTAATTTATAAACACCTCTAACTTCTCTTTTACTTGTTCGTCCAACCTGTTGACCTTTGTAACTCATTTAAATACAAAGATCTTCGTGCATGTAAATGAGTTACAATGGCCAACTGGTTGGACGAACAAGTAAAAGAGAAGTTAGAGGTGTTTATAAATTACAGAAACAAACATTGGTGGTAAAATATATATATATATATTTTTAAATTAAAAGATTAATCAAAGCTGCTAACTACTTCCCTCTGGCATGTGGAAATCCACATTTCATGTGTGGTATCAGCTTTAAGGATTAGGCCAAAATATTATGTAAAAAACAAACAAAAAAAACCCACATATGTTAGTTAGCCAGAGGGAAATCTTAACTGTCTCCTGGAGATATCAACGCTTACAAAATCTAGGGCACAGCTTTGCTGCAAAAGAAAGAGAAAAATGGCCTTTTCATCTGTAAGAGATGAGATTAGGCAAATCAGATAATGGACATTCAGACAAAAAGAATGAATAGGTCAGTGAATCAAACAACTGATAAGCAGGTTTGGGGAAAAAGCTCTCAGACCAAGAGGAGCACGAGTCACTCTACTGTGGAGTCACCTGTGGGTGACTGCACTGATAGAAAGTCAGAGCCGTGTAAAGCAGGTGGAAGCAGTGGATACTGACTTTGAGTGGGAGGCCTATTATCCCCAGTGCCAACCTCGCAGAAACCTGGAAATCCCAAATGCTCAGCTTTGCTCGCGTTAAAAAAAGACAATTCTGGTAAACTGTGCTAACAAATATATTCCAGCTAAGTGTGGAGACGAGATGAGCTACAAGGACATTCCATGAGAGGGAGAGTAACGGAGTTGCAAAGCAAGTGGAAAGATATGTATGAGACATGTGAATGAAAGCTGTCCTTGGCAGCAGGAATGATTTGAGAGGTCTGTCCGCAAGTAGTGTGCAGTTCTAAAAAACACAAAGAATATTTATTTGTGCTTTGGCATCTTCCAGACAAACAAAACATCTTTTTCTTCAAGAAACTCTTTTTGATTCCTCTCCTGGCACATTTGAAATCGATCTACTGCCTTTAAAGCAGATGAGAGGAGGTGAACTTCTGATTAGTCAATATAACTTCACCTACTGATGATCTTTTCCACCGAATAAAGGTGCAGTCACTGCCTTTTCATTTCTACCAGGAAACAGTGAGCCACAGTTGCCTCCAGTCACAAATTGACCCCGCCTCTTTCACTTTGTGCAGGGTTCCAGCGGATTGAACTTTGACATGGAAAAATCACAATGTTCAGCCAGTTTAAGAGAGAGAGGGTAACTCTGGCCTCTAATTCAAGAAGTAGGTTTCTGATACTGGTGAAATAATACAATACAGATGACATGAAAGTCAAGTGTTGCATAAAAAACGGTATAGTTTGTGGACTGCTGTTGTTAGCACGCTAGCGATGCTAGCTCCTGCAGTTTATGATAAAAATCATACCCACACTAATTCATTTTCCTGCTGCTTTTTGCCTGACTACGCCAGTAAATTCACCTGTCAAAATCCAGTCTGACTGCATTGTTATTCATCGCGCTCCAGCACTGCTTTCATATTGGACTGCGCTGCAACCGTGCTGCGTTTGTGCCTGAGCCTGCAGCTGGGTTCTCACTTGTGCACCCAATTAAAAAAACAAACGAACACAAAACAAATGGAAACAAAAAGATAGTTGACAAAAATGTTTGAGAGCGCAAACAGAGAGCAAAGCAAAAACTTATGATACATAATTTATCATGATTTGAGGAGATTTAAAAATAACTGTGGAGCACATCTGAACAGCATATGCATTGCCTTATTAGAAGATGGAGCACTGGAATCTGAGGGGCTGCTGGCTGCTTTTGAATTTAATGACACAATTTTGTTATAGACTAGAATAAATGTCTGATGGGCTGTTTTCAAAATTGCAAACTAACATACTATTCATACTAAGTATGACAAAATTGAATATGTTGTGAGTTTCAACTGCATAGCATAGGGATTTTAAGTAGCTTAGTAGAGGAAAAATTTAAATTTTTTAATTTGCCTTAAAATAATACTGGAATGTATTAAATTGAGTGGATGACATAATGTTGATTTACATTTGTGATAAACACTGATCATTCAACAGTAGCTCTGAGCGGTCATGTGATGCAGAAAAGACGTATTGCTTGAGTTTACTTCAGTGTGAACAGTCTGCTGTTAATGGCATACTTAATCTTTATCTTAGTTGGCAGTATGCAGATTGGGTATGCAGTACATTAGTACGATATTTTGGGTTGATTTTAAGGAAAAAAAATTCTAATTCGAAAATATCCTTTATTTATATATCTTTGTTCATAAACTCAAAGGATTAGAACGTAATATTACTGATTCCTGTGGATCACATAAAACACGATTTTGTTTTGTCTTTTTGTATCTTTAGCTATCCCTTGTGGGGCCTCATAAGCCTTTTGGGACTGGCCATATAATTACTGGCTAAGTGTACTTTAATAGATCATTAGAGGCAGAGCACTGCAAATGAGCCTCTCATTAAGTGTGTCCCTCAAGGGTGCCTGTATGTATGTATACATGTACATACGCACAAACACAAACCGGAGAGTACATGTGCACACCCACACACAAGAAAATGTAATCCCTATAATTGAGCGTACACACACACACACACACACACACACACACACACACACACGCACACACATACACACACACACACACACACACATACACACACACACACTAAAGACCAAGGTCACCAAAATATCCTTAGGCTATGTCTAAAGAAAACTAATACGCTGAATTCCTAGAGTTGCAGGGCACAGACAGTGACACACAAGCACATTCAAATTCAAATAGACACGCACATGGTCGGACACAAACACAGACACAATCCCTCCATATGAGAAACTATGCTCTCTTGCGTACTAAGTAGGTGGTGTGAAATGGACAGCTCTTAGCAGAGGGAAGTTGTTTTCCAGCGGCGGGGGAACGAAAAGGCAAAGTTGAAGGGTAGAAGAGAACGGTGGAGAAACCAACTGTCCAACCAACAGGGGTGAAAAGGGTGGAGGGAAAGAATGACGACGATGAGGAGGACGGGGCGAGTGGTAGAAAGTGTGTGTGTGTGAGAGAGAGAGAGAGAGAGAGAAGTTGAATCAATGGAGAGAAAAGGTGAGAGATTACTTGGCACAACTGAGACCTTAAAAGCTGTGGGGGATAAAGACAGAGAGAGTGACAGAGCAAAGATGAGAGTCAGCGGGAGGCAGTGACAGCCTGGCTGAGGGCCCCCACATCGGCTGTCACCTGGAGATCAATCAGCAGTCAGGACCCAATAGCCGACGAACCCAAAACTGTTGCTTCGCCTCCTCAATTCTGGCCTTGGAAGTCTCCGTCATATCTATTCTTTATTGTATGTCTCCTTTGTTATTCTCTCAATGTCTCTTTTATCATTTTATATGGACTTTTTAGACCCTTCCAGTTTTTCTTACTTTTCACATAATGGACCATTCACACATGCATACATGTACACTCACTGACAGAAATGCCCCAATGTCTGACCACTTGGTATTTGTTATGATGTAGTCAGCTTGAGCACTGAATAATGAGATCCCAGGAGGATGATGGTGGTGTTGCTTGTAGTGGTACCCCACCATCCCATACCCTTCCACATGCACACATTATTTATTTTCAGCGGTGTAAGCCTCTATAAATCCACCATCCTATACACGATATCCAGAAATGAGGCAAAAACCTCTTACGATCAACCAGCCCTTCTCTTTTTGCATTGATCTCATCTCCCTAAATAGGATAGAAATGCTAAGATTATAGCAATTATCGATGCACCAAGGGCATTTATTGAATCAGGCTGCATCTCTGCTGCATATGGTACAACATCTTGGAACTGAAACACTGATGATCTCTCAACCAGAAATGTTCTGTTGATAGCTGAGCCTTTCCAGGGTTCGATATTAAGGATTTTTTGGAGGGCAAATGAATGAGAAATTGATTTGCCCCACCGGACAGTTAAAAGTCATGAAAAAAGAAAACAGTGTCTTCATATTATGTGCCAGTCATTACTTGGCTGTTTAGTTGAATGAATACATTTAGAATACAGATAAGAAATAAATGCATTTTTCCCCGTAAATGTCAAAATCAGAATGCCTTGATTGACCAATCAGGAAAATCCCTGTATTCTGTTCTGAAGGAGCTTGAAGAGTATTATTATGATTTTGGAACAATGTAATTGTTAAAGAAACGTCTTTGTGATAATATTCCATTGCACCGCTATGATTTTGAAACTGTAATTATTAAAGAAATGTTTTCAGGATAATACTCCTTTGCACCGCCATAAATTTAAGACTGTAATTGCTGAAGAAATGCTTTCAGTATAATACTTCACTGTACCGCCATAAATTTAAGACTGTAATTATTAAAGAAAATGCATGCAGTGTAATACCAAATTGTACCGCCAGGATTTAGTGAGACACTCAAAATGACCAGTTGCATTGAACGCACCTGAGAAGGTCACGTGCCTGGAGGCGTGGTCATAACAGCGCAGTGAGAAGGACACCAAAGACTTTTGTTTTTCTCAGATGCTAATGAAGACCCCCCCTAGTCCCTCCCACAGACGGGGCGGGGAGATGTTTGCTCACCGAACTTTGCTCCTATCGCCAGGAGGGACGCTGCAGGGTGCCGGCTGTGCACCAATGGACATTACTTACTTTTTAAGCCAGTGGGAGGATTTCACACCTTTTCTGTTTCTATATAATCTGTGTGCGTCTATTGTTCGGGAGTCGTAGGCGGAAGCGAGAGACAGGTAACTGTTAACAGTCCGTGTATCGCAGAAGCCGGCGAATCCTCAGCTGAGCTTTTGTACTTTGTATCACGACGACTTTTTACTTTATTAAATACACTTTATTATAACTGTTCGATCCACGACGTCCTTTGTTCATCCGGAGCTTCTTCGAAGAACTTAACAAGCTGCTTGCAGTTTGTAACAATAAGTCACTGTGTTTCCACTTGTATAGGCTTCACCCTCTAAGAGCTGTTGCTAATAGGTTAAAGGAGCAATATACGACATTCAGAGCACTATTATAACAGAAAACAGCTATTTGCTGTGTAAAAATAAAGTGGAGAAAAGTCCATCTGAGCACAGAAGGAAGTTGTTCTCCCTCTGTTTGTGTTGTTATACAAGCTTCTCCTTGCTTTGTTGACAAAGCCACGACGACCACGTGTGCTTATAGGGCACGAGTGTTCCCCTCTCAGCTCACGGCCGCCACTCTGCACTGCTCTCATACGGCTGTTACAGCTTATAACGCCGTCCCGTCGCCGCTGAAGCGTAGTACCCAACCTCCGGTTCCCTCTCAGGTAAACACTGTTATCTCTGTTATCTCTGTTAGCCATCTATCCCTCTATCCCTCTATCCCACTATCCATCTATATTCATAAATACAATCGCTGTTGATATGTTGACATTGTATGGATGCTTCGAAAATTCTTCACAAACAAAATTACAACTTGAGAGTAAATTATTGTAATTTTGATCCGGACAAGGGACTTCAGTGCCTGGTAGTGAACGATATATTTACTTGTCCAAAGGCATCTCTGTCTCCTCAAAATGACGTTCCCATACAACTAAAATGCACTATTAATTATGTTTCTGGATTAAACCTATGTAACTCTAAATGTTTAACGTTCTGTTAAAATAAGTCAACGTATACTTTTCATTTCACACGGGACTTGAGGAGCAGTCTTCTGGGTGGGAGTGTTGTGTATGTTTGACCCATCCATCGACCTCAATGCAGGTTTGTAGTATGGACCATCAATTTTAGAGACCAGACTGCCGGAGGAAGTGCTTCAAAAGGTTAATGTCGAGCCCAGCTTTCAAATGCAAGAGAGAGGGTATATGGAGTTCTGCATGCTGTGCTTCACTTCCTATTGTCACTTTTTCATATTGTGAATGTGAAAACTCAGTATTTCAATGACTTTGAGTCATCTGTTTGAAGAACTTTGCAACAGTGGCATTAAAGTTAATGAAGTTTGCTGAAGTTTAGAACTACCACTCAATGATAGTGTAAAGAAATAATGTCAAATGAGACAGAACAATGAATTTAAGTTGCAATGACTCATGGGCATAATTTGTACATAAATTAAAGGATTATTAAGAAGGGCATGTACGATTTATTTTGCATGTATTAACATTAGATAACGTACTCGTGAATTCATTATTTAAATAGAAACTAAGCTAATTTCATTGCTAGTGTTATACAATTCCATTGCAGCTTGTATTCCCAATTTATGAGTATGCAATTCCACAATTAACTTAAAGCTTTTAATGGCTCATGAACATTACATTTTCTCATATATTTCATCCTTTCTGCATCTGAACCATTCCTCCCCCATTCTCTCTCCCTTCTTCTTACCCTCGTCTCCCCCTAACTTCTCCAACCATTCCTTTCTTCTGTCTCCCTCTTTTGCTGACACTTCATTTATCTCTGGTCCTGACATCCCTGACTAATGATCTGCCAGACTGCTCCCCTGCCTAATCTGTTTCCCCTGAATCATCTCAAGACTCTCATTAGCATCCTCACGCAGCTACCCATCTCGAGTCAGGGTTTTTGTCATGCCCACTTATGGATTTGACAGCTTTCAGTCTTCATTTTGGTTGTGTTTGTTTCTTCTGTTCTATGTTGATGTTATCAATCTGGAGTGAGAACATAAGTAAGGAAGATGTGGTGGAGATGCTCATTTTGTCCTTCCATAACCAAGCAGAATTATTGCATTGCAATCTAGTGATTGTGGTCTCATGTTTCAAACTGTGTAGTATATGATTAAATTGTAGCACAGCTATATGAGTTGTTTGCATCCTCTCTTTCATGCTCCCCTTAACACATGTTGCCCGTGTTTGTCTGTTTGTGTTTGCTACTTATACATTCTAATAGTCCATTTATTACCATGGTCTCTATGGAGAAGATCAATGTGAAAGAATGGCTATTCATTGACCATCATTAGAGCTAATGGTCTTCGGTGGATGCTGCCTGGGGCGAAGAGAGATGATATTTTTGTTTGCCTGTCTCTTTGTTTAAAACCATACGATTCAGATAGTTGCGCCTGCAACCTGCTATGTGTTCCTTGCTACAGTAATTGTGCTCTGTGACAGAGGCACTGGTTCTGGGTAATGTATTGCTTAACCTAAAAACAAGGAATCGCTTTAGTTGATGGTGCTGATCAGAATTAGACACGCAAGTGATGGGGAGGAACATGGGCACACAGGCATCACTCAGATTGTATCAAACATTGTTTCTTTTATTCTATGTGATAAAGCTCCCACTGCCAGTTTATTTTCCTCTCTACCTATTAAGTCCACTTAATAGCAGCCGTTAATATCCTGGGCTTTAATTGCAAGATCTAATAGAAATCTTGGCCCTTGGGTCACAGTGAACAGAGAGATTAAAACAAAAACATGCTTCACGGAAGAGCACAGAAACCGAACAGCTCCACAGGGCTCTTACAGCTTCTCTCTGTAAAGTAGCCGACACCGTGCAGCTTCTTCAGCTCAAACTTAATGTTACACTCACACGAGAGCCGCACATATACAATCGTCTGATGGATTCATACACACAAACAATAAAAACAAACAAGAGCACACACACACACACACGTAGGCAGACACACGTTAGCACTCAGTCCCTGCACTATGGCTTCCATCTAAGTGATTTGAATCCAGCGATCCAAGCTACTCGGCAGGATTGAATAAATCACATCAGTTTGGCAGTGACTCATCATATGTTGACGGGATGCCTAATGTCATTTGAAGGTTAGGTGAGCACAGGATCGGGCCCAGCAGTGCCTCACATGCCACACTTTCACTTTGTGATGTCATTTTGAGTCTTGATGATAGCGTGCAGGCTTCCTCCATCTCATTTTCTCTCTCACACACACACACGGCAAACACACACACACACACACACACACACACACACACACACACACACACACACACATAAGCGCGCACACACACACACGAATCCACACAAAAACAGTCAAAAACACGCTTTGACACACACAGTGCCAGCTGACATATTATCCATCTCTGCAAAACGGGGGCCATCAGTTCAACCCCTCCCTCCAACACTCACACACCCACCCACCCCTCCGTCTGTTTGTTTTGTTCTTCATGTTCCATTTCCCCTCCACACACCCGTGATCCCTCTTGTCACTGCAGTCATTGTCATGCATTCGTGCCTGAAGAGCTGCCAACACTTCCTGACTGACACACACACACACACACACACACACACACACACACACACACACACACACACACACACACACAGATATATATATATGAATGATACAACTTAAATGAATAAACTCAAGTACATGCTCACCCATAAAACATCTCCATTGTCCCTTCCACTCACACATACATACAGTTGGAACATTATTATCTGCCTGACTGTCTGTCTGCTTCCCGGATATAAGCTGTGTATTTTTTGTCATCTGGAGTCATAAACCAGAGATGGTGATACAGAAACAGACTGCACACTCTATTCCCATTTCAACACAAGGCAAGTCCTCATGCAAACACACGCAAAACATACTCATTTAAACAACTCATTTTTCTTTTTCTTTCTTTCCCATATTAGTTAGGGCTGATTGGCAGGTTTGTATTAAAGGGTGACGAGGGGAGTTAGGTTTTACTTCTGAAGCATGGCTGATGCTGTTATTCGAGTTAATCCCTATTCTTTCACAGATACTGCTGTGTTCCCCGCCATTTGTTCTTGGCCAGTTGGGGTTCCAGGCCTGACATGCTCCATGCTTCTAATTATTCCCCTCAACTCTGTCAAATAATAAAATGCTTTATAATTGAATGTGCCACTGAAGAACAGATGACATGTATGCCTGCCTCCAAGACCTGCACAAACATAATCTCTGTGTTTTATTCCAAATAAGTTTGCTTCTGTCACTTTTTTTCAGGAGGTTGCTTCGCCCTCTGTCCCTCTGTTCGAGCAAAGAAGAGATGGTAGTTGCTGTCTGCCCTTGTCCTTTAATTTATCCTCTTCTTTATTGCTACCTCTTTCCTTACTGCCAAATTTGTCTTTGGGTGTGTCTGGTCTCGATAACAATTGCGTCTAGGTAATACAGAATTCAATTTCAAGTTTATTGTTCTGGTAAAGTTTATTGTCCCATATCTGTAAATCTGAATGAATGTAGGGAACATCCCTTAAAAAAAATAAAAATAACACTTCAAATCAACGTCACCCTTCATCTTTGCTAAGCACTATGGTACAGAAGATTTATATAAAAAAAAGAAAAGTCTTGTCAGTCAAACTGCTTTAGAGGGCAGCCACTGTGACTGTGAAAATGATTGGGATTTAATTAATTCCCCTCCACGGCTTATGTAAAGTTCATATTTCCCTGTTTAGACACAGAGTTTGAGAATCAATCAACTGAGTAATAGAAAAGGTAATAGGTTACGGGGACGGTGACAACAGAGAGCAGCATCCAGCCAGAATATAAACTATGTCATTATTATGTCACAGCAAGTGTGTTTTACCAAATAATGTCTGCTTGCTTCTCATTTGTAATGCAAATATCCCAACTTACATCATTAAGAATGACATTTATTGTGTTGATGCTGTCGAGAGCGGTGTGAATACTTGTTGTTATTCCCCAGGTAGAAGGAAAACTTATTTTGAGGTTTTAAATTGATGCGTTCGCACTATACACCAAATGTAAGTTTTTGATTTAGTAATTTCAAAGTTGAGCTACAGCAGGTTGAAGGAAACTTTGACTCTGTTATTATCTCAAATTAGGATTTATACTTGACACAAGAGTTTAATGCCAGTCCAGTCCACGGTTTTGATAAGGGATACGGTGTGTATGCTTTGCTGGCTGAAGCATTCATTTTTGTCCCGGGGGCACTGCTCTGCTGCTGACCCTCTGCCTCTGCTTCACCTGAAAAGTGTGTTAATCCATTTACCAAAGATGGACAGCGTAAGCTTCACTGGATTTAAATGTCAAAATGTTCATATACAAGGTCCATTTCCTTAAAGTCATCACTCACTACTGAATCAACTTGTCAAAACAGCAGTAAACTTTATTAAATCCTTCTGGGAGCTTACTGTCCACGCATGAGTCAGAAATGTTAAACTTACAGTTCATACAACATAATGCAGTTGGAATGGCAATGTTCATAACATTTTCCATATTAACGAGAGTTGTATCTGTCTATCTGTTCTTTCATGTGATTACTCAGTATTGTTGCAGTTTCCATGTGTGTAAAGAGCTTTCTGATGAGAGAATATTTTCCCTGTGATATGAAGGCTGAGTATGACGCTTCATTGACACTTACGAACAGTTCATTATGCTTTGTATCAGATTGCACAGACGATTAATAATCTGAGTGTCATTCATGTCTTAATCATTTATTTGTTGCCTTATTTTCATCTGCTTTATTAAATCACCATCTCTTTATCGTGGGCTCGCAAGGATTGACTGTAAATAAATTATGTAAGGTTTAGCAGTTGTGGTGCATTATTGCTGGTTAAGGGACCAGCCACGGACACAGTCAAGTTTCCACTCAAAGCAAATTAATGTAAATGTTAAATAAGTTGTAAAATCCACATGCAGAATACTTTGGTCACCTACCTCACAAAAAGGTAAATGTCTCTTTTAAGCGTTGTGCTCTGACCATTTTCTTCACAAAAAAGAGAACAATGACAAATGCATTGGCATGCAGTGTTCATGCCGGGGATTCATAAATCATTTCCGTCTAATTCTGAGGGTTAACAGGTGGGGACGTGAGGTCTCTCAATGTTCAGAAAATTATAAATTGATCGGTATTCATAAAGACAACTTGCAATGAGCACTGACATGAATGGAAACCAAAGCCAGCCTACAGAGCTGCCTGAGTGGAGCTGGTGGAGTCTGTGTGAGAAACCAATGAACTGGCATGTTTAATATGTGAGTCAAGCTGCCTTGCCTTATCACCCCAAACATAACTTTCCAGTGATATCAAAACATACTCTGAGAAGGCTTGTTTACCATATAATTATAAGACTTGAATTTCCCAAGTCTCTTTTTTATCTTGAAAGATTAGCCAGACGGCGGCTGGATGTTTGTGTAAATGAAAGTAAACAATTTTGTGTAGTGTTCCACCTCTCAGACTCAGACCTTTGTATGTGTAAGGAGTTCTGGCGTATTGATTACTCTGTGTCAGCCCTATTACCACAAGCTCTGCCGCTGAGCCCCATGTCTGGATGACTCAGTGTTGACAATTGTATTACAGCCTATTATCTTCCAAATCCCAGGGCTTGATTCGCAGCTCACTGTAGGGTCTTCTTCAGAAAGTTGAAATTGCTTGCTGGTTTCATACTTGACTTCCTCTCTATGCTCTGCAACTTTCTACCTTACATCATCTCACAATCCCATGACCACCTGGCTACCACTGTCATCCCCTTACGCTCTCCCTTTCATTTTACATTACATTTCATTTAGCAGACGCTTTTATCCAAAGCGACTTACAATAAGTGCATTCAACGTGCATTCAACATTTCCTCCCTTTTCTTTCCTCCTCTCTTTACTCTTCCTCTTTCTATTGCTGCCCTTTTTCCTCCTTTCTAATCTATCATGAACCTGTCATGTAATGTATCATGAACTGAAACCATGTCAACACAAAGTCACCACAAGCCAAAAATCATTTGGCTTTTCACACCACTTAATGTGAAATCTATCAAAATCCTACATGCTTCTATAAAGTGGGACTTTCCCACTATTACGCTACTAAAATGCCAGCATCTTTGTGGCTCGCAAGGACGCAGATGTGCTACTTTACACTAATGAGTTTCTAATGAAAGGAACAGTGTGTATCATTTAGGGGGATCTACTGGCAGAACAGGAATATAATATTAATAGGTTGTTATTATGTTTTCTTTTGTAAATAAGAGACGTTGTGTTTGAGCTGTTTATATCTGCAAACAGAAATGTCCTCTTTACGTAGCGGACAAACCAACCTGCTTTGGCTTCCCGACCGTGGTCGGATAACACAGGGGGACACAGTTGTTTTGGTATCCAGAAACCTCTGTTGGTTTTTAGGACACTGTGCTTAAAATCCTCACCACTAGACTAGCTCTCTTCTGCCCCGCTGCCAACTCATTAACTAACACACATTTTCTGCCACTCGCTCTCTTGCTTCACTGCTCTCTTGCTTCACCACTCTCTTCCCACTACACACACACTGGCTATGCTATTCTCCAAATGACCTACACTAATCTTACAACAACTGGCGGTACATCCCAAGTCTCTTATTTGTCCTTGCTCCTCGCTTAAACTGGAAGTTGTTCTGCTCCGCTATCTTGATGGCCATCCCAAAGCTCTTATTTCTGCTCTGAGGAGCGAGGAGGGATCTCTGAGGAGCCATCGGCGAGGATACACTAGAGCAGCCTTCCCGGAAGTCTATTAATGTCTGACACCCCCCCCCTCCCCCTCATTGTTTATCAGTTATTTGATTGGACACTGCAGCCAATCAACTGAGTTGATATTTCTTAATTGCACAAAAGTTTCATATCAGAGTGAAGATGGATCACAGATTCAGTCTCGTGAGGCTGATCAATCAGTGTAGGGCTTGATGAGATACATATAATGTCAATTTTCCCCACAACATTTAGCCCAATCAACACTTCCAGAATTTCAATAAATACAGACGCAAATAATGAATAGATAACATAAACGTGTTCTGCCAGTAGAAATAGGTCCTGCGTTTATAAGCAGGACACAGAACACAGCGGTGTAAATACAGAATGCAGGTTGTTTAACAGGCTAAAGAGAGAATACACTGCTGCTCTGACACTGATGATGACTGTTTGCCTTTATTAGTTTTGTGCTTGTGTGCAGACACAAGTCTCTACAGCTTTTAAGGCCGAGTGACAGCTGCTCCAGCTGTGATGGGCGGTCGTCGTCATCAGAAACGGACGTCGCTTCACGTGACATTTCAGAGAAAAGGACGTCTCGTTTGTCTTAAAACATATTGCCTCCTTTCCTATCTCCTCGCATGTGAGGGAACCGTGGAAGCAAATAAGACACTTATCCTGGGTGTAGATTGTGGCATTTGCATTTTTTCGTTGACAACCGTAGGTAATCCAGCGTAACCTCAACGCTGGATGACACCTACCTACACACTGCACTTCTAATTTTTCTTTACTTCGTCTCTTAATTTCCATCTTTAAATCAGCAGAATAAAGTCTTATTGGTTATGCCCTCATGCCTCTTTAACTAACCCTCTTAGTGTGCTTAATTCAAGTATGTATGTTCATCTGTTTTGAAATCCACATGTGATTTTGTATTCTAACCCATTTGGCATCTACCAGACAACGACATTAGTAATATTTTTGAGCAAATATCATGCCTATCTCTTTGCAGTTTTAATCAGCCTGATGGAGGTTCTATTTTGATGAAGCGCATGACTGTTATTGTATTCTGATTATGTCTTGGCCAGACAAAGAAATCCAGACAGGAAGTTCAATACACGATTAAGCTGATAGTTGAGCTCATGTCCAATCAGGATTAGCAAGGGAAACAAGTTGTTAGCCTCTGTGCAGTTTCTCTTTTGGGTTTTGTCATTGAAGCAGGTGCAGTCTGCTATTAAGTCGTAATACTTTAATGAGATCATTAAGAATATTTGGACACCAAGACATCAATTAACTTTGCATTATGTTGTTAAAGATGACCTACAGGTGACACTTATAATATTCTTCTTAATCTTAAATTTATTACGATTATCATATACTTAAAGGTACACACAAGAAATTTGACTTCTGCCTTTAACCCATCTTTAGCATTTTTAGAAGCAGTCGGCTGCCAGAAAGCGGGGAGCAACTTGCGGATCAGTCTCTTGCTCAAAGACGCTTTGACATGCGGACATAGGAGCGGATAATCAAACCGCCAACCTTGTGGTTAATGGACAACCTGCTCTACCCGCTCTACCCACTGAGCGACAGCCGTCCCTTGCCACCTGCTCTACAGAAGGTGCTGTGCTGCAGATGATTTGGGAATCAAATTAATTTTTTCTGTTTTGTTTTTTGGCTTTAATTTCAGTTTTTGAACGGTTTATGCCTGTGCATACTGTATGCTTAACAGCTTTCATTCCCATCACAATGCACAACACCCTGCTGATCCAATTAAATTGCTTCCAGAATTGGCAACAGTGTTGACTGGGTTAAGGGCGGCACAAAGAATTTATAGGACAACACTAACACTTACATTACTTCCAAAACAAAATGGGAAAAATGAAGATAAAAAGGAAGGCTCACTGACACAATAAACCAAGTAATTCAGAAGCCTTTCCAAACAGCCCATTAAGGCATTCACATTGCTGGCCACTAAGGACAGGAAACAACTACAAAGGATTACTAAAACATCCTCCATTAACTATGACGTGGCAGAAAACAGAAACAAAATGCTTATTCAAAATTCAATCCGAATGAGGCAAGGTAATCTCCATTTTTCTGGTACAAAAGACCACAGTGAGCACCTGTCACCATTAATTCATCAACAACAGAGCTGAGCCTGCAAGACTAAATCACCGTTGGCCGTCAGCATAGATTAAATCGTTCAAGTCTGTTTTGATCAGGGTGCTCAAAATCCTGTGAGCTGCTTTCCCTACGCATCTCTCTCCCACTACCTCAAAAATAAAAGTAAATCTGATACTGACAAATAACAAGAAGCAAATCTCAACATGACCATTAGAAGCCATACATGATCATTGATCAGCTATCCAGACATTTCCTGTATAGCGTATTGTTTTCCTATTGTGGTCCTTTTAACACAGAGTGAACATTCAGTCTGAAAGATGAGGGGTCTTGATGAGAAATACTTAGGTGATCCGTGTGTAACAATTAGGGTTTTACTGAAATGAGCAGAGTTTAGATGGAGTCTCATCTCCATCATCTGCTCCTTCTACATCTGTATTTATTTTTTCTGTCTTAGTATTTCAGCAACCCACTACTCCGCCCCCACTGCCGACTCTGCAGCCTTACGGGTCCAGAAACTGTTTTCTGTTTCCCAACAAAAAGAAATCCGCAAAGCTTTTCAATTAAAACAAGCATTCATAAGTAACAATCTTTTTTACTTTGAAGGTTTCTTTTTTTAAATTGTATTTCCTTTGCCTTTTGTGCTCTCAGCTGGTATATTCTTCCATTACATTCAGCTCAGATTTGAATGAATAGTTAACTGGAAATCATTGACTGTTTCAGATTCCAAACATATGCTAGTGTATGCAATATTCATGGTGTTTTTGGCCTCCACAAGCTTCAGAATTATTCTGGGCATAAGGTTTCTGCCTCACAAATAGACTGTTACTGTTGCAGGTCAGATGCAATTCTATGAATAATGGAATCAAATTGGTCATTTGTTTCCAACACTACAGAAATATTGTCAGATTGTTTTGACATATGCAGCTATTAAATGCTTTCAAACTCAGATAATATATCAACCCCAGCATGCTGGACAAAGATATATGGTGTCATGGTCATTTTGGAATGAGTGAAACCAGGTGGCCACTGGCCAATTGTAAGTGACAGTTTGGTGGCCTACGCAAGAGAGATCACTTGGATACAATCCATGAATGTACAGTACAGTGAAGTATCCATACAGTACAGCATCTATTGGAGAAGCTGCAATTATCGGTTTTCATGTACAAGCTGTAGACTATTGTGTTGAATTTCATGAACAGGAAATTCAGTAAATTGTTTATCCAATTTTGCTATTATATCCCAGGTTCATAACAAGTATGTAGGCATGACATTTGGTAATGCTCCCTCTCTCCTCCTCTTCTCTGCTCCCTGAGAACATCGTAATTAAGAGGCTGCAGGAGGCTTTAGAGCTCAGCCTGAATTTACGCGGCAAATGATACAAGCATGAAATGTCTCATGGCCAAAAACACTGCATGAACATTCCAGATAGAGAATAATCAGTGTGTCACTAGAAATGGATTTCATTAGAGAGTGAAGCTGAGATTGAGGCCTAAAGGTTCTATCCTGGTATACCCTTCCCCTAGTATACAGTGACAGCAGGGGTGTCATTAATTAGTCATTTATATCATAAGAAAAATCATTATGCAATTTACAGAAATATTACTCAATCATAGGCTACTGGAGTCTGTCTGTTCGTTCACAGGGCTGCCACGATAGATAAGAAGTCGAGATGATTTGTCTTTCTTTTTCAAATTGTCAATTATGATTATCGACACTGATGGCTCTGTCTTTATCTGGGGCACATTTTACAGAAGATAATGTCTTTACCATTTGAGGGTACAGCAACCTAAGGAAGTGCCACACGACTATATCTCTTTAAAGCTGCACTAATCAACATTTTATATAGACAATGGATCAGATGACAACATAATGACTGTATAATGTAAAAGGGGTCATTTTAAGTGACAAACCCATTTTGCAGTTTCCCTCAAAGCTACAAAGCTGTATAGCATGTTTCAGCTCATTGTTTCGGTTCTGTGGTTCAACTTTACTGTTTGGTTCAGTCCCAACCCTTTCATCATTGTTTCAAGCAGCAGCCAATCCTCTAATAGAACCAGTATAGGCAACCTGCCCGGCACCAATCAGCAGAATGGTAATGTTACATAGAGTCAAATACTTCCCTTGGAGCTAGTTGACACCTAAAAAAGAGCGAGAAGTAGATTGACAATTAGACTTATATCCATCAGGTGGACTCAAACACAACTCAAAATGAATTGTACTTTTGCTCAAAAAACACAAAAAAACATATTCCTTAAGCTTCACATACTTTCTGCATGGAGACAGCATCCCATTTCTGCAGAGAATTAAAGTGTATTACAGGTAGGAACCAGCTTTTCAGGATAGTAATGGCTAGGTTTCCTCCAAGGAACTTATTCAAGGTATTTATTATTTTTCTAAAACAGTTTAGTGTTAAACTAAATGTACTTTTAAAGAACAGTTTTCATAATTTCTTCTTTTTTTTTTTAACTATAAACTCTATATAGACATTGTGAAAATAGAAAATGAGGCGCACGTCTTCACTATTTAATCTGCTCTCACTAAGGCCATTTATTTATTTTTTTGCTAGTGCCATAACATTCTCATGATGTTTTTTGTTAGCTTACATAGATCTGAATTCTGCTGTCTTTAATTAAAACTAGTGTTTGTGGTAGTTTGCCTACCAGTCTTTCATTATAATAGATAGAGAATAATACCAACACAAAACACAAAGATATGTCACTTGCAGATTTCTTTATGTCTGTTATCATTAAACTAGAAATTACCCCCTCATTGTTATATTCCTGTGCCAACTAGCCATGAAGCAGTATACATTTATTTATGTCCAGAATGTCACCATTTTATCCAATTAGTCATTTGTGTGAAATTTTACATGGAGGTGTAAAAACTTTTGGTCTGGAGGTGTGGGCAGGAGGTTTGACCTTCTGATGGCACCCAATTAAACTCATACATGTAATAACATCTACAGTTAGAGGTGGAGATTAGAGTCACTAAGCATCAAAAACTACTGTACGTGTCTTGGGTGGGAACATTCACTGTGTATTCTGATCAAAGCAAATTCAAATTAATCTTAATTGGTGTCAAGAGTTTTCACTTCGACAGTGGTTATAATTACATGATGGAGTAAGTTAACCGGAGGGTTTGCAGTTAAATGTTAATTTAGGGAAAAGTAGAGACTGATAGTTTCAAGATGTAAGATATTTGATATAAATAAGATAAGATAAATAAGACTTTGATTATATTGAAAGGTCATCTGTCTCTCTCAGTACTGCCACAGCTACAAATTGACGTCTTAAATGACATCATGAATCCAATTAACTTGAAACAACACTGTGCTGCACTATTCCTCAACAAATTAGTGCTTGGGTGACCAGAGGCTGATTAACATAGGGCTGTCTTCGAAAACTACTAGAGCAGTAGAACGCAAAGTGTCTAAGTTGTTGGTTTATTTCTTAGCTTTTTAAATATACAAAATGGTGTCCCACAAGGTTCCATAGTGGGTCCTATTTTATTTAAAATTCATCTAAATATTGCAATGTTAATAATACAAAATTGTACGTTTATGCGGCCAATACCATTAAGTTATATCCTAATTGAAACAAATTAAGTTCTGTCATTCTAGAAGGATTTCTGTTTTGTATATGCGATATAAATACCGTGACATGCTGGAAAAAAAGCTCAAATACTAACAAATTATCTTTGATCTTATGTAAGATATGAGTTGCATATCATTCCTCTCTCTCAGTCTCTTACCCAGCTCTCCTAGCCAATGAAGCAAATAAATTCTAAATACGATTTTATTATTGTCTGAATACAATTGTAGTACTTTAACAAAAAATTGGTATACAAAGTACACCGTTTATGTTCACACCAAAGGCTTCAGAAACAGTTAAGAAGATCATACAAGCAGATATGACAAAAACATACAATGTACAATTTTGAAGAATTTCTGAAGAATTTGAACTGTAACTGGTAATAATATATCATGAATCTTTAAAAAAAAAAAAAGTGATGATAAGTATATGGGTTTCTTAATAAATGCAAACTGATGTAACTGATACAAACAATCATGTAACAGCAAACATTCAGCACTGGTTCCTAAAGACACCACATTGAGAAATGCATCAGGAAATTACATCAACTTGTTGCTGCTTTTCTTTAATATTAGTTTGTCATATTGTAAGACTGAGATAAAGTTGTGCATTTAGTTGCTCATTCTGCTTTCTTCTGAACATCACAGAAATATTTTCCAATATTATTTTTAAAGTGGTGCAGAATTATTTTTGCCCCACAGTATTTGTTCTATATAGTTTAAGTCATTGTGTTAATTAAAAAGATTGTTAAATGGAAGTAAATGTATCAGCTCACAGGTTGCCTCATGTAAACGTTTTTTTCAGGGGAAAAGGTGAGGGAGTAAGGGATAAGCGTAACCTTTAAATAAGCTTGAGACATGTTATTTGCGCCCTAAGATAATGAGAATATCTGAACTGGAACACCCATCACCATTAACAGTGCACACACACACACACACACACACACACACACACACACACACACACACACACACACACACACACACACACACGCACACACAGAGCAAGATTAGTGTTCTCACTTTCATCTTGCACCTCTCCCTGTGTGTCCGTACGTCACATTTAAAGAGGTTACTTCCCCAAACAAAAATCTATACTATGTACAGTTCTGCCTCATTTTTGTGAGTACTATTAAGTAACTGCAATCTGCTTCTATTTATTTGTTCAGGGGAATTTCTGTGAATTGAGACTAAACGTTGACAAAACCAATGTGATTCTCAAGGTAAAAGAATAAGTTAAAGATGTATATAAGATTGTTACTTTAAATAAGGTGATTGAATGAATCTCAATTAACAAATGCCGTTTTTTTCAATAAGATAATCATTTTAAACATCATATCGACTGTCTTGCAAAAAAACTCAGGGGAAGTTAGGTTTCTATTATTATTTTTATTATTTCTATTATTGAAACTAATGCTATTTGTATTTTGGTGCAAGGAAATAATTAATTCAAGCAAAAACTTTTGTCAGCAATTGATTTTGGTGATATTTTATATATGCATGTTTATCTTCTTTGAAAATGTTAGATTCTATATATCATGCTGTTTTACGATTTGACTCTGATTCGAGTTTCCACACTCATCCGTGCAGTTTGTATGAGAAACTTGGATTTGCCCTCCTTATACAACCACAGAATGAAACACATTTTTCTTTGAAAAGGCCATACAACACAAGTTGTGTCTGTATTTATGTTCTCTATTGACTCGTAAAACTATCAATAGCTGCAACCTTTGGTCATGGGTACAATTATGTTAGGGTCGCCATTTTTATCTGGGCCCTCTGCAGTCTTTTCAGTTGTTAGATGAATAGGTTTAAACTGTGATTTGTCAGTCCATAGTATGTTCAGATGATATTTTCTGATCCAACTCCAAAAGTGCTAACCCTATTTTACCTTCTATTTTCATTTTGAAGTTTTAAGCATAGCTTTGCGAAAGCAACATACCTGTTAATTCCAGCTTGTTATGACACAGGAACTTGTTAATTTTTTTAATCTGCACACATTTTGATAGTAAGCTGTTTATTTGTATGATTTCAACATAAATTTGTTGTAGCACTGAGTGCGTCCCCCTTGACGTGTCGATGGTGACTTTGCAGCATTCTTTCAAATTGAATGCGTCACAGACACAGGACGCGTAACTAGCTGTTTTTGTATTTCCATGTAAATCAGGTAACTTCTCTAGTAAATCTGCCCAAGTTGTCAGAGTAAATCTCATGTGTGCCTTATGATAATGTGACCCAGGCTTGACAGGCGTCAGTAACCAAGTGGGCGACCTAAACACTCACTTGCGGTTAAAGTATGGTAGAGATTAGTCAACTGGTGAAGGTTATGGAAAGGACACAGTAATAGTTAAAGGAAACCCATTTTGACTAGAATGTGAATCCCTTTTCTTTTGACAGCGCTATGGGAACAGCACATTACGTTCTGCTTTGACAATGAATGTTCTAAGTTGATTTAAAGGTCTTTGAAGAAATGACAGATGCTGTCATTTTTCTGGACAGGACAGTCTCATGAAATGGCAAAGTGTACTTGAAGGAGAGTTTGAAAAAATAACCCAAGCATCCAATGTATTATTGCCATTTTTAGAGATGTACTATCACAGTGAGTCTAGAGAATAGGCGTACAATGGACTCAACTATGAGATGAAATAATGAAACTTGCTCCTATCCTATTTTCTGTCTGTGTAATCATGCATATGTGTGTGCGTGGTGGGCATAATGCACAGGCAGCGGAGCCATTTAAAAACACAATAAATAGGATGAATCACTTATTACGACAACTAAGGGGACAGCAGTGCTTCTATTTTTTCACCCAAAGCTTCTGCATTACATCCAAGGCTACCGGGGGCACACTGCTGATCCTTTTAATGATGTTAGCTGAAGCTATTAACGGTGCCGCCTCTAAGCAATGGTAGGATTTCAAGAAAATGGTGGTGATGGTAGCAGGAGGAGGGATGTAGGGTGGGCCATCATCTAGTATCTACATTGAATCTGTGTCCTATGCTGCGCCCTCCAGCAGACACCAGAGCTGAGTGATGAGTGAGCTTATTTAGTTACAAAGGAAAAGCAAAGACAAGCAGGTTAAAGAAAGAGAAAAAAGAAAAGAGAGATGCAATAGGACAAGTGACTATGTCAAGGGCTGTGGAGGAAAACATGAATGTGGCAGCCCACTCTTAATGAGTCATAAATCAGCTTGATATGAATCATCTCCACTGCGCTATTAGACCAAAGTGTTTCGAACCTCATTAATTTCCATTAGGGAGCAGATATCTGGTAAGTTTACTATTGCATCAAATTTTCTCCAAGCCACTATCTTTATGATCTAACCAATCCCTTAGCCTCTATGTGACAAACCACTATTACGCTCACATTTTGGGTCAGTCCCTTTAATTTCCAGCATGAACGTGCACATTTCAAGTGGCAGTGACTCATTTCAAACTGTTCTGTCCCAAATCTGCATCATACACAGTACAAAACAATATGTAAATCACTATTAATTTACTAAATATACTATTAGTGTTGCATTTATTCAACCAACTTCTGTCACCTCTTTTGAAGGCATTGTTATTGTAAACCATAAGCAACATCCAGTATGAAGTATCACTTATCAAGCTACATTAAGTTTAATTAACCACGGTTGACAAGTAGTTTTAAACAATTGTGCACTGTAATGCAATGTGATTTCATCAGTATGAAACAGTTCATGAGAATTATAGAATAGTTTTTTTCTAAGGCCCCTAGATGTTAATCCGCATTGCAAGGGTTCGAGGCTAACAGTTGCAAGAAACTATGCTAATCAACTGAGCAAACATGAACCAACTAAGAGCAATAGGTTATACAGTATGAGCTTAATTTGCATGCAGACAGGCAAACCAACCTTCACTGGTGAGTAAATCACCTGCAAAAATAATTTTACAAAATGTATGTTGTTCATTTAAACAGAAAAAAATGCAGAAAGGAAGAATGGTGGAGAGGAAGGATGTGTGGAACTCCCCCTCAACTCATTCATGGATATAAATTAATGTTGACTCTGAGGGCGACAACGTCATCGCTCATTCAATGGGAACTTGGCAGGCTTTCCACAATCCTAACTATAAGAAAAAAGCTGCAGCAAAAAACACAATTGTGCTCTGCGATTATAATAATTATTATTACGTATGTGTTTGCTCCAGAAGTGCACTTCAACCAAGAAGGGCAAACGGGCACCGAGTAGAGCCACTACAGCCACCGCACACGGTATGTGTCTAATTTGCAGTCACATGCAGTGAGGGAGAAAATCGGCGATGCTACAAGGAAGCTATGCTATAATTCCTATGTCATAGCTGCTATCTGCTTAACTCTATCCATTCAATCATTCATTCAAGTGAAGCGCGCCAATTAAAGTGTACTACTTTAATACACTACAGGAGCACAGCATTGGACTACTGATGTGCTCCTGCAGGTGTGAAATCTATATTGCCTCCCATCCCCCGTTTCCTTACCAGAGATGTGAAGATGTAGGTGTAGTAGACTGACAGCATCCCCAGCTCTGATGCCTGCAGAACAAAAGACAAGAGGGACAGGAAGGGAAAGATAAATAAAAACGGAGGAGAAAAAAGGTGTAAAAAATATGTAAAAAAGGTGAACTGGAGGATGGTGGGGGAGAACAAAACAGAAAGCAAAGCGAGTCAAGAATAAACAGGCGAGGAGAGAAGTTGAGAGGTTAGTGATTCAGTGTCACTCGATCTCCACTCTGCAGAAGACAGATCAAACCCACATCTTGATAAGACACACTCTTATCTGACGATGGCACTTAATGGAGCAATTAATTTCTGAGATGCATTAGTATGCTGCTCGATACTGTCTTACAATTTGATTAAATCAAAGTCAGAGTGAGGAGCAGTTGTGAAGGACAGGGTGAACTTTTCATAGTTTCATTTCATTAAAGTCATTAGCAAAAAAGAAAATCATCGAGCTATATTACAGGCTTCTGTTTAATCACGCTGCGATCCACATTATGATTAAAATCAATAAATGTCAAGTAGAGTGTATATTAAACCAAGCAGTTTTTGCAAAAATCATCATTCAACCCTGAGTGAAAGTCTTCCTGAGCATGTATTAACCCAAATATCTTTTCCACACCTGGCTGCACTGACATTTACATATTTCCATCATAAATAGCTTTCACACTAATATTATTCGAAGGTTATGTAGCATCAGAAATAGTTTAATAACAGATATTTAGCTGTCATATATGCAAAAACTGTAACCTCTGTGTTGGTGTGTATGTCACTCAGTTATTGAATATTCTGCTTAAGTGTTCTGAAGGAGCATAAATAATAAAACAATATGAGGTAGAAAGGCATCACTTATATCGCAAAAACATCCAATTACAACTTTCATCATTAAACTCTGAATGACCTCACATGACGTCTTTATAAAGTGTCTTCCTTTCAGTATATTTAGCATGCAATTAATTTGAAACTACTAGCATTATGTGTATGTAAGGTAATTATTATGCTTCAGGAAAGTTATTTGTTAACTTTTGGGTTACAACACATTAAGTAAAGTGTGCTAATGACGCAAGGTGGTTGATAATTTCCCCCTTTACCAGTACCTTCATGTGGCAAGTAATATTTCAATTTTTGTTGTTTAAAACATTTTAAAAAATGAACTAACAATATCAATAGAATGGGAAAAGGTTACAGTGTGGACACTATGTCAAAGATGTGTTTTGTTGCTGGGACATCTACTGAAATGAGCATGCTAACCAGCTAGCCCCGGCCTGTCCTGTCTTCTACCACTAGACCATAGTGAGTCACTGAACCGTCCAGTCTGCCCTCATGACAGAACAAAGAAGTATAGCTGCCCCAAGGCCTTGTCAATAATACATCCATGGTCCGTGTGCGTTTTGATAGTTTATTTGTTGGATTAAATCTAAGTGGCAGAAACGAGAAACCAACTGATAACCGTGCCTCGTCCTGCCCTGCACAAGGAGTCTGCTTCGCTGGGAGTAGAGCGTGTGCAGCTAAGGGAGACAGATCTTTAGTTAGCAGTTAGCTTGAATTCAGCCAGAGAAAACCCCAGCACCAGGGGTCTGTTCCTGGGGGACAGCCCTGACTCCCTGCTGGATCAGCAAACTCTGTGGCTGTCGTTATTCAGGTTAGACCCGCTATACCTGCCCGCTGGGACTTCCGGCATTGGGGTTTGTGCTGGTTGAATATGATTTATTTATTTCTTCCCGTTTTTGCCACTTTTGATTTAATCCAATGAACAAACTATCAAAGCTTACAGGGATCATACAGCCCCAGATCAGTGTCATAAACACAGAGAGGGGGCATAAACGTCAGGCCTGCTCCACACGGGAAGATTATACGATAACAATGTGATCTCTGAGTTTTGGCAGTTAGGTTGAATATTGCAATTTCTTTCCCTGTATTAGTTTTTTTTTTTCTAACGGATGACTGTAAACTTAGATCGTATGGACCCAGTAGTGAAATACTGCCCCCTATTTTTTTGGAGCATGTTGCTACATTTTAAACACTGCACCTTTAACCCAACAGAAGACACAATGTAACCAAAACAAGAAGCCGATAAAAATATCCTTTTGGTTTCCTTTCACTGCACTCAAAATAAGCTTCCCTGTCTTATTGTTTCCCACTTTTTGATCTCCTTGTTGTTCTACTGCCGCTTTGGTCAGAGTGCATACGGTTTGCACTGCCCCATAAACTGGGCTCACTATCTGCTTCTGTATGTGTACAACAGTGGAGGGCTGACTGAATGAGATTACATTCAGAATGCTAACACTGCTGACCTAAACCCCTCTGAATGCTAAAACCTCCGAGAGTGAGACCTTTGTCTGACGAGGGTTTGATGTAAGATGTAAACAGACAACTAATGGGGGATGTCTTGCATGACAACGGACGATTCTCTCCCTTTAGACAAGATGGGCACTTTTATCATCATTTTAGAATGTCATATATGCCGGCGCACAGCTTTGATATGTTTGGCAACTAGACGCTCCCAATGAGAGGAGGGACTGCCAACTTTCCACCACCCTGCTGCAGATTGTGTCATGACAAAGAAAGAGACAGACAGCGTGACACATAAAGGAGACAAAAGAGTGAGAGATAGAAGGGTGTACAAGGCCACACAAGGAGGGAGGTGTGAGGAAACAAAGTGAAATAGTCTTCTCTGGGGCAGAGAACAGAGAGTGAAAAAGAGAGCAACTCCATATACAGACTTAAGAGACAGACGGAGGGAAAAGGGGAACAGAGAAAGAAAGACATCCCACTGTGGGCTCCTGCTGCTCTGTGGCCCAGGGTTGCCAGGGTTGCCATGGTGACTGAATGACCACTGATGGCAGCCTGGACACTTGATTGAGGTGAGAGATTGAGACCACTGTGAGATAGAAAGTGAGACTATAGCAGAGAGAATGAGGGAGAAGCAAGAGAAACATCTCTCCATCTCCCAACACCCCTTAGTCTCCAGTTATTGTCACCTCCACTCGAGCCATCCGTCTATCGTCCTCTAGAAATAATGAGGTGTGTATTAATTACCAAGACGCCATATGCTGCTGCCAAACACCCTCACTTTCTCTGCTCCCACAATCCCCTTTATTGATGTCATCAAGGCTCTTTAGAAACATAAGTCTCTAATCAGGAGAAACATTATGTTGGAGTCAAGGTTTTAATAATGTTCAGAGACGTTTATTATTCATATGTGCCATTAGCAGGTCATATATATTAAACATACAGGTCATACTTTTATGCTACCGACAGACATTGTGCTGCCTAAATTCCTCGATTCACACAATGAATATTACAGCCTTGCATAGTACATTTATAGTTATATATTTCTAAGTGTTTTTGGAGAACGGATCAAAAGATTCATAATAGATAAGAAGGACATGAAATAATCAGTCCACTTGATTTGCTTCACTGATTTATGGAACAGCTTGCTTTAATCCACAACATGAACTATTAGAAAGTAGACAAAAGGGGCTCCTTCATTTTACGAGTCTGTCCTTACTCACACTAATCCACTTAGCTGTGCAGAATGGGAGATGAATCACTGGAATGCAACTTGATTTATTGCTCTCATCCATATAATTTGATGTAACAGGTTTGTTTGACAAGATTGCCTCAATTCCTTAGCCTTTTATTTTGGAGTAGACACTAAACTCTGTGACCCTGTCATTTAAAAGCTCTGCCCCCCGCAAAAAGTGCATTAATTCCCGTAATATGTCTTCTGATTCAAAAAGGCAAATGGATTATTTGTGTGGTGAATACAACCTGTACATTTACAGGTCATAATTGATGACTAAGCAACTTCTTCTTCCAGTTAAAGAACTCATTCCCCCTATATAAAATTATTTTTAGCATTGAACACTTCTTGCCATCGGCATTTTTCAGTTACTTCTACTTTTGGAGATGTATGAGAGTTAAATAAATGTGGAGCTTGGGAATTCTCTGTCGGTTCAAAGCCAAGAAGCACATGAAATAGAGACAAGTTATTCGTGCATGAATAACACAGCTATAATGTGAGCCATACTAACCCGTTCCAAAATGATATGTGACATGGTGGCGTTGGCATCGACTATGATAGTGGCAGTCTTGTCATCTCGTATTTCTTTCAGAAGTGGGGTCGGGTCGTTGCTGTCATCAAGCATGCGCACCGACAAAGTCTCCTTGGAGATGAGGAACTGCCTAAGGAGCTGCTCCAGGTTCAGTAAGCCTGCAGGTAAGACAAACGCACACAAGGAAAAAACAACAACACATGAGACACATTACTTGTAATCAGAGGAAGGTTCTCCCAATAGTCTTTTTTTTTAAGTTTAAAAGTTAAGGAAAGTCAAGTGCATTCAGAAAATGGTGGTTTATATTGTTTGTGCAATATGAACTTAATGAGCATACACTGTCCTCAAGTAGAAACAAATGTGCCTCTTGTTTGTTTTTTCTGCCACAGGTAACAACAATGAATCCATAAGAATGTTTCCATGCAGAACAAGTGGACTTATTACCTTTAATTACAATTATTGCAAAGCCATCAAACACAAAGGGACATTTCAGCAACTTCTCTTGTACTACATCCCATGGTAATAGACCATTTGACTCTACTGAGGTAAGTGGGATTTGCCCTAATTAAAGCATGGCCGACTTCATGCTCCACGCAGCATTTTACCAGTCACTCGGCTTTCATATTTTTAAAAGCCCCTGAGAGGTTATTGGACTAATTTTCCGTATAGGAGTTATTAAACTAATTTGTGAGGTGTGTCAGAGTGAAAAAACTACAACCTGAATGAGACTCTGAGAGTAGTAAACCACGTTGTATTGTGGTGATAGTTACATTTGCCTCACCTTGGCAATTTGGCAGATCTTATCACACTCATATAACATTACTTGATAATGACATGGAAACTCATGAGAGAAGGACTTAACTTTGCAGTGAAGAACTTACATTAGCTCAGCCTTAACATGCTTTTTCCATTATAAAGTAATACTGAAATTGCACTTCAGACTTTGGCGTCAACAGCTTTTTTTATGTGAGTTTTTTCATGGCGACAGCTGAGTAGTTCATCTATCACATGGAGACCAATTTTGGTGCAGCAATTTTAAGTTATCAGGCTGACTCGTTTAGCTTCTCCACAGCACATTAACACAAGCTACAGTACTGCCCCAGTCACCTGCATCATGTCTAATAGCTTCTGTAATTATGTCTCAATGTCAGCCTGTCTTTTAATCTGTCTGTGCGGCAGTATGTCATCGTGTGTGCTTGCCTTCCTGTACCTGGCTACCTGTGTCTGTGCAGTCATGAGACATCACTCCCGGCTGCTGCTTGCTCGCCTGGCCGTGTCTCCAACCTGTCAGATCGGCTTCCTCTGTATTATAACGTGGAATAACTTTGATGAGCTTGAAATAGCTTCTGCTACACCGCCATCCTTGCCAGCCTCCTGCATCCACTCTGTATAGCTTTTTGCCGCTTCTTGTTCATGACATTAGACACTGCACAAGATGCAGCTGGCTTAACAGCACACACACACATTCACACCCAAATAGAGTGACACACAGAAGGAACGCTTGTATTCCCTTTCGTGTTCTGGCTGCACAGGATTTAAAGGGGAGTCAGAATCTTTTTCACCAGGGTACTTTACATCAACCATGTTGCTCCTGCAGAGTTTACTCTGGTGAACCAGTTTCAATCAAATGAAAAACATGCAGCTGAATGAAAAATATTTCTTCTTTAGTTGCACTTATATAGGTCCCTGTGCAGAGAAAGAAACAAGTTCTGTGGAGTTGTGTGCTTGTTGTGCCGTGAAGTCTCTTCTTTTTCCACAGAATTTGAGGTGGTTATGTGTGCGTGTGTGCTTGTACAGAACCTATTTTTCAATGAAGTTTAAAACCTTGAGAATTAGGATTTTTTTTTAAATTGATATTTTGGCTTCACAGGACGGTTTGAAGACTTGTACGGTTGGTTAGCTCATAGCCGTCACTCTGCACTGCTCTCATACGGCAGTTACAGTGGATATAGCCATCTCGACCAATAGTGTCGTCGGAAGCGGAGCACCCACCCTCCGGTTCTCTTTTAGGTAAACACTCGCCGTACTTTGCACTGTGAGCGCTGTTAGCACCGTTAGTTATGAGCCCCCCGATTGCCCTAAACATGTTGAGAGCTGTTGAGAGGCAATAGAAATCTTCCCAATCCCGGATCTTGCACCTTTTAGGTTTTAATTACATTAAACCAAGTTTGTGATACAAGTTATTATCCGCTAAGCCTAACAAACATGTTGAATGAATTTCCTTTGTCATAAATCTTTTGCGAAGTCAATTCATTTGGTATTTTTAATCCTGTATTGTTTACATTTATGTCTACCAGGCGCAACAGCAGCGCTGGTATCGTTTTTGCCTTGTGATTCTGCGTGTGAGTCCTTCATAGCAAAATGTGGTCCTGTAGACACCTACTGTTGCGAATACTAACACAGAGGCTGGTTTAAGTACTTTGCCAGGTGTTTCTATTTCTGTTCGTATGTGGAGAGATTTTGTTACCATGGTTGCGTCACAACTGTGCAAGAAGCAACCATCGATCAAAATGAAGGCTCCATAGAGCTACTAGAGGTAAAGAAGAACATATTAAGCTGTTTAACTCCTCACCTTGCTTTAGTAACTTACAGGTGGACTCCAGGACCTCATCACATTACTGTTGGTGATGGACCAGGCCAGGTGTTAGGTTACTCTTTAAGGATTATACCTTTAAGATAATAGTGAAAGTTAACGTTTAAGGTTAGAGTCTAGGGAACACACAAGTATTAAACGTGTGTGTTAACCACCACACTACCTCATTGACATGGACAAATCATAGCTCTGACTCTCTCTCAGGCACACAGATAAAGGTGAGGACTGATCAAGTCAGGTAACCAATCATATACTTTTCACATACTGTTACCACAGGGTGCCTGCAAGATCACACACACACCACGGAAACACACACACGCAGTTGTTTTGCAGACACAAAGCACCCTAAATCAAATACTGCCACAACACAGAGACACCAGCAGTTTAAATACATTAACCTGTGGAAATACAGCGGTGGAATATGAATTCCTTGACAGGTAGACAGTAGGTGAATTATGTACAATGAAACCTTCGTTCACAGACAAAGCTTTTAGCACAGACCCAAAAGCCTGGATGGCAGCTCTACATTATTATGACTCAACATTTAGCCTTGAGCTGAGAGTAAAAGCTAGTTTTATGATTTTGTCACCATCGGGGGCATTATTTTAAAATGTTGTGGGCAAGATCATGTGTCAAAGCATTCAAAGTATGTCATATTCCCCTTCTCATAAACCCAAATAACCATAAAACTACAACCATCAATTCTGACTTTAATCTCCCTGTCACCCGGTGGTGCATATGCACAGATTTATGTTTAGGTGATGATAACCACCAAATCACTGTTATTGCTCTTGCTTCAGTCGCCTGATTATTAACAAAACTCCTCTGCAACAAATGATAAGGCTACACACATGTTTCCCACAGGATTTTGTCAGACTGTGGTGTGTGGACCTTGACCTTCTAGGGGTATCCAGAGGCATGCTCCACCAGAATAAAATGTTGAACATTTTAAAGTTAAATGCATCAATCTGGTGCTTGGAGAGACTATATCTATAACGAACTTTGTGCTCATGTAATCAATGTTGTGTTCTAGTAAACAATGTAATCCTAAAAACAACAAAGCATGGTAAACAAGACGAGGTCCGTGTTTCAAGGCGGGTTGGGTGAGTTACTAACATCGCTACTATCAGTGGTTATTGCCACACGACAGCCTCCTCTAGACTACTGTACATGATTATCAGGAGATGTCTCTTGATAAAATTACCATATTTTATTGATGCAGGTGAGAAATCCGCCTGAATCCCTTTTGTCAGAATTGGATAGGCTTTGCATTTTACTCAAAAGAAAAATACTGCACACTCTCCACAAATCCAAACTTTCAATTTTACTACTTCAACTTATTATAAAAAAAAGAAGCAGGAGAGCCAACTGCCTTCCATCTTTTCAGTGAAAAGCTTTTGAAACTACGAAGTGCGGCTTCTTCTAGAACCACCACCATCACTTTGACTACTGCTATTGATGCCTTTCACATCAGGATCATTTGTAACCCCAGCGTAATTACAATTATCAAAGTAATTATGTAGTATTACCACCATCCCCTGCAATTATTATGTTTCTGTCATTCTTACACCTCAATATACAACCCTGATCACAAGTCATTGAGTCTCTTCTCTTCCACCTGACTAACGGTGATTATAGGTTAGAGATGGCAATACCACATTCAAATATGGAGAGGCAGTAGGTAATGGAGATTAATGGAGAATTGTAATTTATAAGATGACATGGACATGCAATTATCACCAGAAAAAAAGAGCAATTAGCATACAGCACACTGCACAAGTACAATGACAACAAACAGATTGTAGTAAAAACACAACAAGTGAGGGAAGTGTTTTCTGCTATAGCTGCAGTGGAATGAAGCAGTGAGCTAAAATGGCAAACCTGGGTATCCAACTGTGCCTATCAAAGGTGGAAAAATGCTCTGCAAGCATTTGAGGCCAACTGTTTTGTTGAACTAAGAAATCCTGTACCTGCACTGCAGCTCCAATCAAACTTTTGTATTGTTTATTGGATGTTCCCTTTCTTATTGCTGACAGCTGCACCAATCACCTCACTAATGAAAGTGCACTCCTGTAGCACAGTGCATGTGAGAGCGGGAACAGAATGCATGTGAGTGTATTTGTGTACGCGTGTGCATTTTTACATGTGTCTCATTTAAATTAACAAAAGGCCATAACCACACAACACCCAGCAGGCCTACACATTCAACCACATGGACCGTATTCTGGGCCTGACTTATAGTGCTGCGGCTGCTACTACACACACTGCCGTGGATAGTGGAGGTTAGCTAGATTAATGTCCGTCCTGGTGTGCGCCGTGCCTTTGGGCAGGGCTCCACCTCCACTCTTGCCTCCTCAGCCATGGCTGGAAAATATTCATGAATTGGCCACGCTCTATTAGGCTGTCACTGGCTTGGGTGATTAATGAGGCCGGCACATGTGGACGAGCCACCGACAGCAGGCTGCCAACCAACAAACTGACTGTGTGAGCTGAAGGGGAGGGTGGAGCTGAGCAAGCCAGAGCCAAGTCGGATGGGTTTCAGCTGATGATATTGCAGAATACAGACCTTTACACACACAAACACAGATACAAACACACACACACAAATCCAGGCATGCTGCCATTTGCCGCATTTTCTATTGAATGAATGAGGGTCACATGAGAGGGTGCAATCAATACAATCGCGTCATTTCCTGGACTGTCTCCCTCTTGTTGCCAATGTATGATTCCAGCAGTTACCTCCTCCCCTCTCCTCACCCCAATCACTATATTTCACCTCTGGTGAATCACATCCTCTCCTCTTCTCACTCATTTCAGACTCTTCTTGGTCCCTTCAATCTACCTCTCATCTACCCTCATTTCATTTCTTTTCTTTTCATTTCATTTTATTTAATTTCCTTTCCAGTCCTCTCTTAGCCCTCTCACACAAAGTAAGAACCTCCCCACTAACCTGCACACCCACACACACATCCGGAGGGAAGTAAAAAAAATCTGTTTCTTTTCTCCAAACTCACCAATATTAAAGTCAGAGGGTGCCAGAACTGTATTAAACACCTCTCGTGGGATAAATATCACAGAAACAAGATCTGACCCTGAAGGATGACTGACAGGTACAGAAGCACCGAGAGGGAAAACAACGCATGATATATTTTTGATCTTTGCAGTTATAATGTGTTATGTAGTAGGGTTTGGTTGAACTTCCATTAGATCGTTACGTACTAATTTTCCTTTCGTAAGTTAGTTTTTCCATTTCCACACAACTGAATGCTATCTTTGGCAAATCTAACTATAAAGCAAGGACGTTCTGTCTGTCTGTGTGTATGTAGGTACATGTCGAGAACCGTATATCTGATCCACTTCACACTTGATGGTTCTCAACAACGATGATAGCAGCACTTCTGGGGGCCAAGCAATCGGCCCATTCCAAACAGTCACACACTTTGTGCCCAAATGAGCATTGCACTAGTTGAATAAAAGAGTGGAAACATTGTTTCAAAAAAGGTATCCCCACATTTGCATAAACTTACTGTAACAGACTTTTCTCTAAAAACCCACAAGTTTAGGTTTAAAACACACAACTTGAAGGGACAAATCTCTTCTTAAATGTTATAAATAAAACGAGACTCCAAAGTAAAGACCAAGAGACAGTCAAAGAGGAAGTTGAAAGGCAGAAGAACAGAGAATTGAGATAGGCAGGGCGGGCGGTTCACAGTGGCTCATTGCCATCTCTGGGCTGTCTGACACATGGCTGATGTCTCAAGCCTATTTCCTTTCCTCAAAGCCTTGTGCTGATTAGGAAAAAGGTTAGCTGGTGCCACTCAGGGTCACGCTGCCTTTGTCTAGGAAGTTGTAATTAGTGCTTGCTGGACTGCAAGAGGGTGGGAACAGGCCATGATTTAATCTTCCTCTCTATTTACGAAAATAACTTCCCTTGAGGAGATTTTCCAGCTTTTTTAAGGTCATTCAGTTTAGTATCTTTAAAATCTAACGAGTGTCTTTGACAAGGAGGCGGACAGATCACTGGTGGATACAGCTGCAAACTTCATCCTCATTCATTTTTGTTTTGTCTTAAAGATGTGTTTTGATCATCAGCAGGTGGTATTTTGAGAGTGTACACAGATGAGATTTAAGGTTAAAGACAGAATGTACATGACACAGCTTGACATGCTATATCATTATTTAAATTTATGGACGATGAAGATGTTGAAAAAGAGTGCCGTGAATGTGATTTATTTTGGGATGCAGACATCGGGCGTGTTGCTGTGTGGGAGTTCTAACTGTGGAGAGCAGCAGCTGCTTCAGAAGGGAGCATGTCACAGGGTGAGATGTTGATAAGCAACACATCTGTTAGAACACAGTCGGCGTGCGTGTGATAAGTTTATGTGTGCCAACATGTGTTAAAGGATAACAGACATAAAACTAAAATGTTTGCACTTTGCACATATTCTCCCCTGGTGTATATTATTGTGTATTTTGTTGTGAAGGTGTGATTCCTCTACTCACAGTCAGCCTGTGCACAGATGAGGCAGGCTGTGGTGCCGTTAAAGAAGGTGAGCAGGCCGGCCACAGCCAGGCTAATGTCGGTGTTGGTTGGCCTCAGGTCCAGCGTGGTGAACCGGGGGAACTGAACCTTCAGAATGTCCTCCGGAGCCACCTTCACATAGGGCACCTGCACAGAGACGCTGATGTCAGACTACCATATAATCAATTGCAGTAGATTGACATTTCGCATTCATGTTCATGTTTAAAAAAGCAACTGACGTCTGCAGACAGGACAACCGTAGAAGAGATCACAACAACAGAAAAGTGTAAATCACAAAATAAAAATAGTAAGTGGAAGCAGATTGCCAGAAAAATCATTTTAGCCTTTTTTAATGAACAACAAGCAAGCATAATCTAAGCAGTCTGTAGCGATGTGCATATTCAGAATACACATGTTTTCAGTGACTGAGGCACTGAAGCTCATGTGAAGTACAAGCATGGATCTAAAAACTTATTTTTGTTCTACCCACACGAATAAGCCCTTGTTAGAGTGTTCAGTACAACACCCCCTCACCCACTGTTACATTTGTTTACCCGGCTCACCGTGGAGCACCTCAACTGTGTGTTGCAGCTGGAACTTTTATAACACGTGCACACACACACAAAATATCACAGTAACAAAATATCAGTTCTATTTTGGGAATTAATACTGATGCTGTTAGAATATTACACAATACATTTTCACTGGGGATCAAATTTAATCATTTTTGTCATATAATTTGTGGTCATTGCCCGACTGAACTCTTTATGCAACTGAAACATGTTGAGCTGAGATCACGTGACTAACTTTACCAGTCAAGATTATTCCACTGTTTGGCCATACAGTAAACATGCATGCATGGGGAGGATCATTGTCCTGCTGCATTGTTCTAAAATGTGGGAACTGTGTGTGAAGCTACTAAATCTTTCTACACTTTTAACCCAAAATGATTGTGAAAAGCCTCAGACACTCTTTAAGGTCTAAGTCAGCATCTCAGCCTTAAATTCAAAAGGGTCAGCTAGGCTATAATGTATCACAGTCCAAAGACATCCTCACATGCTCAATAATAAACAATACAATTTAAATTACACTGAATACAAACTATTAAAGATGCAAGATCTGCGATTGGGAGCATTTAAATTGCTTCTTAATGGCTCTCAGCGCTAACAGTGCAAACAACGGCGAAAGTGCTGGCAGAGCTAACAGTGTTTACCTAAGAGGGAACCGAAGGGCGGGGACTACGTTTTCGCAACAAAGCTGTCATTCAGAATGGCATTATCTGCTGTAACCCCCAACGTGATTGCACAGCGCTGGACAGGAGCTAACCAGTGGGGCACGCTCACATGCACGAACATGTAATAAAGGCATGCGAGGCCGGCTATGTCAACAAATCAAGGATACGCTTGGATAACAACACATACAGAGGGAGAACAAATTCATTCTATGCTCAGTTAGACACTACTCCATATCTATACATAACTTATAGTTGTTTGCTGCTATATTAATTTAGAATGTTAAATACAGCTCTTTTAAAATGGGAAAAATAACGTATTAGAGCAGAAACATATGTCGTGAGGTGCATGTTTTTTTTTCAGTAGTCAGAGCAAAGATCAGACACATGGAGTAAGTAAAAGAAAGCCAGCCAAGCCTTCAGTAAGAATCAATAAATACACAAAATACTTCTATCCAACCCCCATTGTGAGGCATACAATCTTCAGTGAGATCGATTGCCGTGTTTTCACAGCGTAGGTTTGCTGTAGCTATATAAATATCTGTATTCCTTAGCCACTTCTAATTAATTTATCATACGAACCCCACGGTACTAACAGGTATGTCAAGCACAAGCTCATCTGCGCTGTCAGAGGGAGGTTAAGTACACTGCAGCTAACCTTGCAGCCTTCAACGTGACCACAGCAACACATTTGGACTGGTGCCACCTACAAATCTGCTGAACTTCAGGAAAATCATAAATTACATTCCACCCCAATTCAAACACGTCTCCCATCCATTTCCCTCCACTGAACTCCTTCTCTGCTTCAGTTCTCCATGAGATGATGTGATCCGATACATGCTGCCAGTGCTTACAGTGAGCCCGGGAGGGAAGAAAACGGGTAAAGGGAGTGTGCGAATGAGTGTGGCAGGTGTCAGGTCAGTCAGCTGCCAAGGCATTGCAGTAGAGCGCAGTGGGGCTTGAAGGGGATACGGGAGGACATGCTGGGTCTGAGAGGAGGGACAGAGAAGGGAGCCTCTTCATCACGGCAGATTGCCTGTCTGTGTGGTTCCCAGCGTACCATACATTGCTTTCCCCCTTCGTCCCCATATCCCCTTGGTTGGTTTTCCATCCCTGCCCATCAGGGTGTAATGGCATCCCTAGGTGTCTGGATAGATGGAGGCGAGGCCACTACTGACAGGTCCTGCTGGAACGCCATTCAGTCTTCTCAAGGAGTCCTAAAACCTGGGTAATAGCCGTACAGCCCACTAGGGAAATGTACCCTTCTTCAGGTATGTCCTTCATCTTCCCTGTTACATTTGTACAATTTCTTACTACCTTTTTTTCTCATTTCTGCCTCTTTCTCTGGTGTTTCTCTGGGTTTGCCGAGATTGTTTACTCTTTTTTTCCACTTGTCCCCTTTTCCCATGTGTTCTTTCATTCCTTTTCAGCACAGCAGACTAGTGCTACCCGACCCTTTTCACTTAGAAACCTGACACGCTTCGATAGGCTGTATCTGAGGCAGCAGGGGGCTTAGAAAGCAGCTTACACAAATTCACAGATATTCTCACACACACACACACACACACACACACACACACACACACACACACACACACACACACACACTTTGTCCTTTTCCATCCATTCCATCCTACTTTTAGCATTTGGCATCAACAAGGGAGCTCAATGTAGCCTACAGCAAGGCCTGGGAAGAGAGGACCTTATCTATAGATCATGCCTTAACACAGTCCCCCCTGGTTGGAGCAATATGATTAATTGCTTGTTAAACTGTTGCAGTCACTGCTCCTCATGTGGTGAAGTGACAAAGTGTTTTGAATCAAGACTTGAGTTAAAACAAGGGCACTTGAAGCAAAGAAAATCAATCTCCACATTACTAACAGCAAGTTCTCTGCCACATCAAAGTCGCTTGCCAGACTGCTTATCTGCAACCAACAGCTAGTATCAGTCACTCTGCTGGTCAATTTCCCCAAAAATAAAAACAGAAAAATCTTTCCCATATGTGTCTTTGCAGGGAACAGTTTCAAAGACTCTGAACCGAACAGCTGTTTCACTTTGAGTTTAGCTTTGCTGAAAATTCACAAGTTTGCTATGCCAGCAATCCTGGGTACTAATCAGTGAGTCAATTAAATGGCAAACTGGCACATCTGACCACAAATTATGACTTTTTGATTTACTGTTCTGGACAAGTCTCTGTTTGTGGTAATTGTTAAAGCTGCGCTAATCAGTATTGTTTAATAGCAATGGATCACAATATTATTATCCAAGGTCTGCAGTTCCCCTCTTTCAGCTCATTTTACAGTTTTACAGCCACAACTTAACTGTTTGCTTCAGTCTCACTGCCCTCATCAGTCTTGTTTCCAATCACAACAGGCATCTGTTTTAAATAAAAAAAGTTCTGAAAAAAACAAATGTGTGTGACAAAATGGCAGACAATGTCAGCAACTAGCTGGAAAATGTGACAAATTTATTCGATAACGAGCCAGATATCTTTATCAGGAGTTGGCGATCGAAAACTGAGCAAGAAGGAGAGTGAATATTGGACCAATCAAGCTAGAAACACGTCTCCAAATGAATATTGCTTCGTGCCTGCTTGATGTTAAAATCATCATAACACCTTATAATGGTGATGATAAGTCAAAGTTGTGTTCACTGCTTGTTTTAACTGTCCAATTAATGATGCTTAAAAAAGGTTCTAACTATATTCTATATTTTTTGCATGCTCACAGTGCTTTACTGCTTCATTTTCCAACAAAATCTAAAGGCAGTCCAACACCATAAATAGGTTTCCATAATCACTTTGTACAAAAATATTTTGTGTTGGTGTTATTCTACATGCATGTGACTGAGTTTTCAGAGTATAAATATGCCCTCCATTTTGTGCTTTACAAATAGTTATTGTAGAGACAGCAGCTAAAGTCAGGTACGTTTCTATTTGACTAAAGCCCAGACAATTATTAGAGTCAATGTAAACAACTTGTCGATACTAGTAAACGAGCTGTAATTCAAAATGAGATGGAAGTGTCTTTAAAAAGCATCTGCTCAGGGCAGTCTATTGGTGTGGGAGTGAAACTAATTACATCTGAAAATTGTGAGGGGAGGAAAATCTCAGGCAAACAAAAAAGCCCAAGGTAACTGCTCCTCTTTTAATAAGCTGGTATGCTTCACTGTAAATAGAACTAAATGCCCCGGTTACTGCTGTGGAGAAAGACAGGCGTGTGCCAGGGGAACGAAGGGAGGCGGAGGACAGGAAGACTGAGTGCAAGTGAAAGACAAAGAAAGAGAGGGAACAGAGAGAAAGAGAGAGATAAACTGACATTGACTGACAGAAGAAGAGAGCAATGAAGTGAGCGACATCGAGGCTGAGACGGGGAAAAACGGGTCCAGGACAGGAAAATGGGAAAAGGTAAACATAATGGACATAAACAGAGAGTGAGGAATGGCGAAGGGTTACAATCAGCACTCATTAAATGCTCTCATTGAATTTAGCAGTTGGAAATTTGATTCTGTTGTCAAAGGTAATCTGTCTTATGTTACCCACGTTAGTGGTTTATTTCTCAAGACATACAGTTTCAGGGGATTTAATAACAACATCAGCATTTAGCTTTGTTATTGTTGTGGGCTACAAATACATTTCAAGTTAAAGCAAAGTATTGTGGCTCTTGTTCATTATTTAGAAGATGCAGTACTTATTTGCTATTAAAACAGTAGTCATTAGGTAATGATGAGTATTGGACTTTTTGGGTGTCTCGAGCACCAAGTATCAAAAATTAAGGTACAGAGTTGTACCTTTTCGTAGAGCCTAAACACAAAAGGTACAACTCTGTCTCTTGTGTTTTCAGAGTGTGTGTATGACACAAAAAGAGTGTGCTCACTCTTTGTGCTCTTGTCCGTATACTGTATGTGTGTGTGTTTCCCGCAGTGTGACAGAAAGGCTGGCAGGTCGGCAGACAGAGGTTTGACAGGCGTTTAATGAGGACGCTCTCACAGGACACAGGCTTTGCACAAGTAACGCACACACACAGACACACAGACACAGACACACACACACACACACACACACACACACACACACACACACACACACACACACACACACACACACACACACAGACATTGAGCAGTGGGGGAAAAGGAGGCACCTTTGTTTGGCGGAAAAAATACCTCAACCCAATTTTATTGTGCTTACAATATACTTGCCTTAATTACACTGAGACTGCACACTGATCTGCTCAGATTAGCTAATAAAACAAGGAATTAAATGAACCGGCACATTTTCAAACTGCCTAGCCGGAGAAGCACTGTTGGCTGCTTGATGGAGACAGCCAGGTTTTTTTTCATTGCTTTGTATAAGCTTACCAATAACCTCCGATAACCCCTCTTCAATGGGAAATTCAAGGTTACATTCGAGAAGGGTAGTTTCAAATCTGACCAGGCATTAGTTAGGAGACCATTGCTCTGAGCTGGAGTGAAGGTGAAAGCTAATTTCCCTTCCGTCCAGTAACACAAGCTCTGGGTTGCCTCGGTTATTGAGCTGACAAGTGCCCAAGTCATTCTGCTACCTGTCCGCTGTGAACCGAAACGGAGCCTACCGGGAGGGGGTCCGTGTGAGAGGAGGTGAAGGCGAGGTGGATGTGCAACAGTGCCATATGGAGAGCAGAGACATAATGAGCAACTACATCTGTTGGCTTGGACTAAGCACACTTTTAATGGCCTTGGAACGTGTTAGGCACTGCTGTGGGAAAGCTAGCCTTAGTGCTGTTCATCAGTCATGTTTGAAGTGACTCATTTACATTATCGCACGTTGACCTGGCTATCAATTAGCATACAACACATGCTTGGCAGAAAGACTTTAACTGTCCTTGAAAAACACCACCACTGCAGCCAAGTGGACAGAGGCCATTTAGTCTCAGTGAGCCGAATACAAGCTTTGCAGAGGCCAGACGGAGAACAGTTTGTTTACCATCAAAAAGTGGACATAGCTTATTAGTTTCGAGATCATCAGTTGTAGAAAACCAACCAATAGCAGAACACATAGTATGAAACATGGCTGGCTGGATGTAACATACTGCAAACCAAATAATTATGTGGCTACTGAGCATTAGAGAGCAGATGCTGTTGGAGACATTGTCCATCAGTCAGCAAGTGTGATGCCAAGGCTGGAACGCCAGAGTGGAGTTGGCAAGGTGTCGCAGGGTGGCAGGAGATGGAGAAGGGCAGGTGGTAGTCTATTATGTCTACCTGATCCCCTTTCGAACCAAAAGGTTTATGGGGGGATTTGGGAGACCAGCTGTTGGCATTCAGAAAAGACAGGAAAATCTTTTGGGACGGTAAGGGAAGAGATGAGACACCAGAGATACGAGAGTGTCAACGTGGCCCAACCAAGAATCTCCATCTCAGGCCTCTGGCTCATCCCAGTCTCTGCCCATGAAGCCAGATCTCTATTTGTGGTAGTAATGATCCTGCATCAGGTCCCCGCGGTCAGAGCAGTAGCAGACCAGTGATAAAGATGAAGTAGGCTGCGGATCCCATGGTGCCTTTTAGGAGAGTGGAACATTGACCACGAGATCTCTATCTCATTGATCAGCCAGTTCACCGAGAAAAAAAGTTCCTGTCCTCCAGAGAGGCCTGTTCCCTGCTCCACTGCCCTATTTCAGAGCAAAATGTCTCTGTGAAAAAATAAAGACTTGCTTTTTTCAACTCCCCTGTTAGGCTACCAGCTGTGCTGATTTTATTGTATGCAGTGAGGAGAAAGACAGAAACGACTAATTTTATTTGGGAAGCTGACTCAAGCCTGATTAAATGAAGAAACATTTACTGGTAAATATTCTCTCAAATGCCCACAAATGCAATGCTATCTGTGCTTATCAAGCTTGGAAAACCATGTTTGTATTGTTGCATCAACAATTTTCAATAGGGAGCTTTAATTGAAAACATTTTTTTTTTTATATATATATATATATATATATAATATATATATACGTATATATATATATATATATTATTTTTAAAATCCAGATCTGGAAATAGAATCAAATATTTGACTTACACCACCAAAACAAAGCAAAGCTCAACTTTACACAACAAAATTGGCAAACAATCTGACAGTTAACAAATCTTGGCCTTTTAGTAAAATACAAACATGTTACTGGAGAGACAACAGACTCAAATATTCTTTAGTTTCACTTCAGAGAGGGAAAATGGCAGAGCATTAATTCAGTGAACAGCTGGCAGAAAAAGATGAGAATTGTCAGCTGATTTGAGTATTGTCCCCTTCCACAAAAGAGGAAACTCTTGACAGAGCTGAGAAAGATGAAACAAACGCAACATTGTAACATGGGGCAGAGTCCCTTTTCATACCCTTGATGACAACAATCAGCACAGTTGAAATCCGTTTTGTTTGCTGTTCACCTGGGAGTCACTCGGTTTTTCCTCACTTTCATCTCAGTGATCAAATCAAGAGACTGCTTACTGATGACAAGACAGTGGATTTGGATATGCACATGGCGGTTCTGCTGGTGCGGTCTTGACAAGACAAATCAATAGTGTTGTGAGAAAAGGGTCAGCAGAGGTGCAGACGACAGCTGTGCTCTTCTAATTATGATCAGGCAGAGACAAGAGAGACACCTGCGTTTTGTTTGCAAGAAGACTGAACAGAAAAATCGTGTAAAGATTGAGACTCAACTTCACAAAATCAAATGTACATTCAGATTTGGGCACTTGTATGCACAGGCACCGACACAAACCTTAAACAAATGAGTTAAGGTGTTATTTTGAATGAGTCATCATCTGAAATAAACTAATTATAATTCATTATGTGCCATTTTATGCCTGGTGCTCTGATTATTGTCGCTTGAGCAACAAAAAAACCCACTTCTACACTACATTTGATAAATGTGCAATAAACTGTGCATTTCTTTATATGATCTGCTAAGAGATCATGTATAGCTTTAAATAAATGTTGCCATTTACTGTATGACAGTCCGTATGAGATATTTCAAAGATTCAGAGTTAACTTTCTTCATGTATGTGTTCTTAAAACTTTTCCAACAATAATCATAGCCAGACAGATACATTTGCCAATTGGTTTATCACAGACGTAATGTTATAAAGTACATACACATGTCTGCCAATTAGTAAGTAATTGCAGTTCAGAAAATGTCAAAGATAATCATTTTAAAAAAATTGCCATTACATAGACAGGGACAGACAAGTTATTTTTTTTAATTGTAATAATGTCCCGCTTACTATATAAAGTGGTCACAGTTAAAAAAAGCGACACATTTAGATTATTTTTATCATCAAGGAATGATTATTATCTGTTTAAGTGAGAAAGCGCACAACGGCTGATTTCTTGTCGGATCGAATATCGATAGTCAGAAATCCAGTCTTAGTTGGGCTACAAAAATAATCTGAACTTTATACAAAGACTTATTTTCTAAATACAAGTCTTTTAACAGGCAATAGTTATGAAAAATGCGAAGTGCTTGGTCTTGTAGTAATCTTCTGGAGTTCATGTACACACATATGGTATGCTAACAAAAGATCTGGGTGCAGTTTAAAATAAGTATGAGGGCGTGGCTGTTGTCCGTCAATGTGACCCTGAAGATGAATAAGAAGGTATATTGACTTTTATTTACCTTTAATTTCCTCGCCGTATCAACCACTCTCCACGTGATCCTCTTCACAGTAGGAAGATAAAATCGTCTACTTTAATACACTGAGAATTTTGAAATGACACTAAAGGGAGTAGCCAAAGAAAATCTACTGACCTGTCTTTAAGTAGCACTAGAAATGTATAAACTCTAGTATGAGGCAAACAGTAAAGCGCTTCCAAAAAAGGGATGTAAATGTGTGAGGGATGATGCACCTCCACTCTGAGACTTCTTCAGCAGAGTGCTTGCCATAAAACCTGTTTTTTCGTTCACTCCTGAGTCTAAGATTTAATTCCTAAGACTTTCCACCTCACAGAAACAGGCAGGCGGATACAAATACACAAAGCTAAGATAGCAATTGAATCTAAATGGAGAACGTCTCTGTACCTTTTAAAAAACACTGGAGGACAAATTTGATTGATCCTTCCGTTGGATCCTAATGAACCCTAATGATGATAACGTCAAGTGGAGCCTAAAAAAAGTTTAAATGAATGGGTGAAATCTTGAGTGTTGGCACATGAACTGCATTCAGCTTTAGGCTAACGTCACATTGTAATGAAAGCAGCAATGAAAAGCTAATTTGCATTGCATTTCATGTCTTTACATGTCTTTTTGGAGTGGGGAATCTCAAAGAATACTAAGCTGTGAACGTCTAATAAATGCAGAAATCCTATTGAGATTTCAGAGGCCCTACTGCTCCTGCAGTGCTACAGTATGAATAAGCAAGCTGCAACTTACATTTTCCAACACATACGACATACATCACAGTGAAAAATGCAATCATCTCAGCTTAAACAATGACATGTCACTTGCTGACAACATGTTTCTTTTGCCTGGAGAGCATTTGCTTTTACATATAGTGGCTTTAAAGCCCAATTACAGTAGAGAGCTGAACCATACGCTGACCCCCTGAGCAGAACAAGACCGACCCAGTAGAACTAATACCACTACGCACTCACATAGAGATTTAGCATGATGGAGTGTGATTATAGGGAGTGGCAGAGAGAGAGGGAGCAGGTTTCTGAATACTATTTTCTATTAGGTTTCTTAACAATGGCAGATCTTGACCCGGTAGTCATCTATAGCTGGTGTCTGAGTAAAAGTTAGAGAAGGGAAATGACAGAAAAGAGACAGGTGGAGGAGGTGAAATGACAAAATAAGGAACACGAGGTGACAGGAGAGAAAAAAAAAGCAAGAAAGAGGTTAGGATAAGGACAAAGACAGTGACGAGAGCTGATGCTTGTGTAAAGGCAGTAATAGCAGATATTAGAGGAGGGACGAAGGTAGAGAGGTGGAAATTGGTTAAAACTGCAGTAGGGTGAAAGGAAAGGACAGAAGTAAATGAGAAAGACGAGAATAGTGTAAATCAAAGCAGCAAAGGACAGGCGTTTGTAATATCGAGAGTAGAATGAAGGTTGTTCATTGCCTCTGGGTCAAGATTGTCCTCAGTTTAAGAAAATGAAATGGGCTTGGTTGCATTTTCAGCATGGGAAAAGATAACAAACAGACAACAGATCTCTTGTTGAGGTGTTTGGCACGTCTTGTTGAATTTCCAACATATTATCACTCCCAACTCATCAAATACTGCCGCATGGTCAGTGCCCCTTGACATTGGAGATCGATTCACTCGGTACCCCGCTAGCGTTAGTTTTAACGTGTTGGGACAACATGTCAATAAACCCTTGTTTCATGCATGGTGTCCTTTCAAGATAAACTTCCGTCTTCACAGGGAGTTAACCACTTAGTTAGGTTATGGAAAAGAGCATGGCTGATGTTAACTTAACTCAAGTCACTCCCAAATTAATATAGACTCACGTCACTAGCGAGTGGAGAATTTGTCACCTGACTAGCGACTCTCGTGACTCACATGACTAGCGACTATTGACGATGCTTACTTTTAGCTTTGCACGGGACACGAATAGAGCTCTCCTGGAAAAATGTCCCGTCTTTGTTTGTGATGTACTGTAGCTACCCATTGTGACAACGTAATAAAAGGATGTCAAATCACAAACCTGTAGAATATTTATTAGAGATAAAGAAAGACAAATACAATTATGCTTAGTCCTAATTTTTTTTATCACAAATAATACTGACATTTGCAGTAACAGCATTACAAAGTTTAAAATATATATATATAATAATAAATCTTAATTCAAGGTCCACTTAGTAGCTTTTTATACACCACTGCTTGTTTTTATAAAGAGATGAGATGCTGTTAAAAGCTGTAGTATAAGCATATTAGTCAGAAAAAAATCCGTCCTGCCAATCCATGTAGCAATCTGTTAGAAATTCAAACATGTAAACACAGCATCAGGCGGTGTTAAAGGATAATTTTGGTTATTTTAAACAGAGTTACTTGAATTGCTGGAGATTGCATTGCCTCAAGCGAAATAAAGCTATTCTGAAGCTGATAAAACTTTGAACACAATGATTGCTATATGATTAAAATTAAATTAAAACTATATCATGCAATGATGTGTAACAGTGCATGGCATTTGTAGCTAATGACATTATCAACCAATCATGAATCAAAGGATTTATTTATTATTTAATTACTTTCCTCTCACAATAGACAGTAGATGAAGTGTTTTCCTTCACTGCTGCAGTTTATATTACCATAAAACTGTTCATTAATGCCTAATTAATCACCTAATATCCATACAAGTTTAATAAAAAAAATGTGACTGGAACATGTATTCTATTTTTGCTATCTTAACATACTAATTAGTTTACACGTTCTAACTAGGCAGGTTTTTTTTTTTTTTCTTCAATCCAAATGGTTATCACATTAAGAGAAAAGCAACGTCATCAAGGTAAAAAAACAAAACAAAAAACTATCCTTTGTGTACTCTCCTTTTACTGGGTACTACAAAGCAGGTGCAATATTTGGATGATCATGGTGTCCACGTGTGTGAGAGCAAAGCTGAGCAGTCGTTGGCTGTACATGAAAAGGAGATGTGGTGTACTGGCTTCGCTGTGACCAACCGTGGTGCAGCGTCTGACAGAGAGATGGTCTGAAGTGAGCAGAGCAGCCGTGTAAATGGTCTCTCGCCAGAGAGGATTTGCTGCTTTGGCTAGTTGGCTTTTCAAGTCGCAAAATGCAATTCCACACCATGTGTAGCACTGAGCTGCTGGACAACTAACCCATTTAAATCAGTTTGGACAGCTCTACACACACACTGAATTCAAACACAGCAGGCTGAGTGTCTGGACATGTGAATGGACTAGTTAATGAACAGAGATCTATGGGAAGTGAGTGAGCTTATGAATGCCTCACGATAATGACAATGAAGCACTGGACCTGCAAAATCTTTTTCTTTGAGAGCATGAAGAAAGGTTTTCCAATTTGTTCAGTATCCATTCATGAGCAATCAACTCTGCCTCAACTGTGTCACAGTTGCTTCTGTCTGGCCATGTGGAGTCCTACATAATTTGCCTACTAATAAAGTAATCTCAAGAAATATGTTTGACTCCAAACTATCTTGGAATTAAACTCAGACTCAGAAAGGAAGGCAACAGATTCATTTTTACTGGGACTGAAAGAGCGTTTCAGCGTACATCAAACACTAGTGCTCACGACGCAGTAAACCACTGTATCAGAGTAGACAGGAGGAAGAGGCAGAGCATTAGATGGGGAAAGTGTCTGCGACAAAGTGAGGGATAGAGAAAAACACAGAGAACCGTAAAAGCAAAAATGATGTAGCACTTGAACAGCTGCACAAAAATGATGTTCAAGTTGCAAGTATTTTTCTAGTTAAAGGTGGGTAGGAATTGTGTTTGTGGGTTTCTGTGTGTATGCGTCTGTGTGTGAATGAAAGCACAAATCTCTCATTATTGCATTTCTCCAAGGCTTGAGCTGTACCACTGATCCCCAACCTCAATCCAATGTGCTCTTTGTTTGCCCGGTAGACCCCCAAGTTCACCTCTAAATCCAACCTGAACAGCACCCTACTAAAATCCAGGTTTGTAATATTTCTTTTGCAACCAGATGGCTTTACAAGCCCAAAGCAACCCCTGGACATCAGACTGGACATTAATATTCATGACCAACTCTTGATACATTTGAATCATTGAGGACTGTGTTTCCCCTCTTTAGAGCTACTGTTTCATCCTTTGTGGATATAGAGTAAGTTATGGTTAAAAAACGGGAGTAATAGCAATTAAACTGAGCTGAAGGTGGCTAAAAGCGGTAGGATAAAAACTGAATTCAGATTAAATATTTGGCACATGAAAATTGAATCACTGACATTTACTCAATTTAGTTTGAAAGCTTTCTAAGGATAATGGCAAATTACCTTAGTCCAAGGCTTTGTATGGAAATAATAAGAGGTAGATTGTCAATGGAGTCTTGCACCAATCTAAATGGGGGGTGAAATGTCCTTGGTCTATTCCCTCATATCTAAGGGACTAGTACTACTATACTAGTCACTACTTACAAATAAGAATCCTATTTCTTCTCAAGAAACAAAGCAACAACAGGAGGATTCACAGGAAACAAAGCAAGAAGAAGAACACTGCAGTGCACACTCTAGCTATTCTGGTTGGCTGCAGCAGCAAGCAGACAAGCACCTGTAAAGCAGCAGGAGCCTTTCAGCCAAAGCTCCAGTTAATGTTTCTCATTAGTCCATATTAATCTAGCCTTCCTCCTAATCCTGACCCTAAGGTTTGCTTGCCACGACGCTTAAAATGGAAACAGACTACCAACATGATGCACATTGTCAACCCCTTCTCTGCAGTAGCTGCTTTGATATTAGTCACTATTAGTGTGAAACCCAGATGGGCTCAGACCTGCTCCCCTGTTGCCCCGGTGGTAGTATCCTCTGCAGCAGCAGTGGAGCCCGGGGAGTGATTGATCGGGTCTGGTAGATGATGTGCTGATCGCCTAGTGGGGTCTGTCAGCTGCAATATTGCTGCCAATGTCCCAGGCAACCATCCACCGGAGTTCCAGCATCTGTGGCCTTACGCTCACAGTGAGGGATTAGATGGTCAGAGTATTGTCACACACACACACACACACACACACACACACACACACACCCTTCTCAAGCGCTTGCAGTTCAGGGTGACCTGTTTTCACCATTTATTTACAGATATAGTATCAAAGACCAAACCACAATTACACTTACAGTACTTATTTGCTATTTTGAGTTGTCTAATAAAGACGAATTTCTATCAAATATGTAAAAAAAAACAAATAAAAAAAAAAAAACATCTATGGTTGCTTCATGAAGTGACTTCTTCAAAAATGTGCGAAAATACACATCTGTTTTGCTTATAAACCTCCTAATAATGTCAGATGACAACAGGACTTCCTTTGGGTTGGTTCTGCTTTTTCAGTGACAAGTGGAGGGATGTCGGAGTCGAAAGGTGACATTAGGCACGAGCACCTGCTAGCATACACCAGCCACTGCTGAGCAGTCCTAAGAGGTGTGCTGCAGACTATTGAAACATAGAATAGAGTAAAGGTTTACATTATTTTATTTTACTACACTATATTGTCATTTTTGCCCCGCTACATTTATTTAATACCTTTAGTTACTACTTACTTTTGCAGAATTAGATTATCTATACAAAACATAATCAACTAATACATTATGATATACAGCATTATTATAGGTTACCCACCTTGACCAGCAGCAACATAAAAGTGATGTAAACATTAATGCATCCCTAAATATAATCCAGTGGTAATTCTGAACAGGGTAATTCTGCACAGTGAGAACTTTTACTTATACTTTTGACAAGTATATTTAGCTGTGAATACTTTAATACTTTTACATAAGTAAGATTTTGATTGCTGGACCTAGACTTGTAATTTTGAATCGGTAAAGTAAAAATGCAAATAAACCCTTCATACTTTGTCAACAATTTTTTAACTAAAAACAGTTCAAATGCAATAAATAAACAGACTATAGGATTTATATCTGCTGTTTCAACTTAATTGTGTTCACATTCTGCTTGACAGGATCTCCTGTATCGTAATATCACAGTTATTGTGGGTATGTGTCGTGACAGTGCTGTTTTGTTAGTAACACCCTACCAGTAATAGACCTTCTATAATTTTATAACAATGATGATGTACGCAAGTGTGCGCACGTAGTTTAACAATGAAAGTATGGTTCAGCCCAACAGCTTGTCAAGCTAAACAAAGACATTAATGTACCCGAAACAAAATGACTTTAAAGACCCGTGGGCTGTTAGTGAGTGGGTAGATTACATTTACAATATTTAGTGGCCAGATATATACTTGTATTTGTTGGAGAAACCTAGCATGCAATGTTACTACCATGACTCAGACTCAGTTTAGACTTTATTTAGTTTGAAAATGGAGGTACAAACACAAGCATCATATTGTTGTAACGTCGTCTTTAAAAGGGTCTATATAAGGCCATGGTGACTGGGGCAATTACCCAGTCAAACACACACACACACACACGCACACACACACACACACACACACACACACACACACACACACACACACACACACATTCCTACTATGTATTCCAGGTATTTAATAGCCTTTGACTTGAGGACTAGAATTAAAACCATCAGCAGGGTGCTGATGACCACAACTGTGAACCTTGATTATTGAATGAATTGCCTCCCAACCTAAAAATAGTTCTGAATACATTTTATACAACTCAGAATAAGCTAAGATGATTATTGTACAGTATTCTCAAGGTTTCCCCCTGGGTGTTTTAATTTGTTCTATTATTCTATTGTCAAGACAACTATGTGTCCAAAAATGTATTTGTGTGTTTTTTTCATATCAAAATCCCACATCTCTTCCTGTAAAGTGACTGAATATCTTTTATGACTCGTCCTGCACTGTGGGTGGACACACCATCACATCTAATACCATGTAATTATAAATGTTGGGGGCAACACCACCTACTCTGTTTATATAAAAGCTGCAGATCTAGTAAACTAACTTTAGAAGCATTAACGTATGTTGGGAGTGAATTTGGTTGACAGCATTTTCCGAGCATTGCCAACATCACTATACAGAATATTCTCCACACTTCCAACGGCTCAGACATTCAGTGTGTTCTCGTCCTTCTATTGGTGGTGAAAGAAGCTTCCTTTTAAACTCTAAAATCAAGTTTTTTCTTGTTGTAACTGTTAGGTGAGAGACATGTCACAGCACATTAAACTATATAGATTCCAACTAAATCATGTCAGCGAAGAAACACTTCAAACCATTTTACAATCTCAAACACGTTTCACAGAACCTGCATGGATGACTTACATATCGGCTGAAATGCTCAGTACTGTCTGGCAGTTGCAGTTCTACACTTCACAATGAACAATAGCAACATTATGTCAAAGCGGAGGATGGTTACATGTGCAAAAGACTGGGGGTCAGTGAAGGAGTGATTTTCTTTTTTGTAGAGTTGTTTATTAAGATTGACTACTGTATATGCAAATGACAGTGGTGGAATTGGAAGAACATTTACTCCAATAGTGGTATTTGAGGTACTTTACAAAGTATTAGTATCACCATCTAATACTACCTAATACTTCTACTCCACTACACTAACCAACCATGTTTAACCCTCATCCTACCAACTGAGGTACCATTGGTATCATTTTTTTCAGATCTCACTGCTTTATTTCGTCATTCCAATTTTTCATGACTTTGTCAATCCATTTGTTTCTAATGCCTCTACGTCATTGTTTTCTGTTTCTGTTTTGATTAGTGCGTTTTAAATAAGAATTTTAAATACCAATGTATTGGATTCCTCGGGGACCCTAGTCCAAAGCATCCAATTGCGGTCTACGTACTTTTAATAGGTAGAATAGAATAGATAGATTAAAATGTCTGCATCCTAATTTAAAGTATCAGACAATATCAGGGAAGTAGGGGAACTCTGTCAGTCATTTTGAAGTAGACAGATGCAGCAGATTTTCATTTTACAGAATATGCACATTGTACTGTAACATAGAAAAAAACAAAACGTTTCTTTTCCCTCAGAAACTGTATTACATTACGAATAATGTTTTGATAAGAAATAACATGTTGCGAGGATGTTTGTTTCTTACAGTAGTTTACTTTTGGGGTCCCCATGGACCTCAGTCGGTAGCCCTTGTATGTTAAATATGTTGATGAGCATTAGAATTGTTAAAGCTAGTTTTATTGTGACCAACTACAGCAGTTAAATGATACTTATATATCTGACACGAGTTATCCAAAAATATATCGTATGATTGTCTAGGGACCAGAATTTTACTTCTGACAATTTCAATGAAGGACTCTTAGTTGCAACATGTTCTGCATACTCTGGACCGTCTACCTGGCTTTGATAAAAGGGAACTACTAAGGGTAAGGGTGTACACAGTTGTCTTAAATGACACCATCATGACATTGTTAATGTTAAAATCAAAATTTACTGTCATAAAAAAGTCGGAACTTAGTGTTAATCAAAAGATGGTATAGAAAAAAAGAATACAAACAATACAGGGAGAGAGCTGCATAGCTGCACTCGACAAGCTCCCAATATAAAACTCATAGGTGTCATACCCCTGAAAAAATGTCCACGTCTTGAACTACATATCAAATAATATCAAATGCCCTGTGCAAATGTTTCTACGAAGCTGCAAAGTTATGTGTGGTAACATATTGCATACTTTTCTCCAGACATTGCAGCAGTTCTTAATTATTAAGAGTTAAACACTACATACACTTCAGACTACAGCACTACACTACTGGCCAAGGCCGGATAGAAATTACTGCTTAAAGAAGTGTGATACGTGGGAAAGGACAAAGAGTAATTCAACATGATGACAGCATATTTTATAATCCTTCTATCTGTGGCAAATAGGGAAGACAGGCTGAGCTTTGAAGTATTCTGGTCATCCAAAGTATTGCCTTAGCTATTCACTTGTGCATAAAAGAACATTTGGGGAAACTGCAAATCTTTAGGGCCAGAATCAACTCCTTGGAGTAATTTATGACTATACTGTATCTATCACTTACACTCACAACTCAAAAATGCATTTTTTTCCCTTCATGGGGTCTTTTGTATTCATATAGTGGTATTATCACAGTCTGTGTTTCAAAGCAGTCAGAACCACAAGCCAATGCCACCAGAGACTTTTAGCAGCAGGGAGTCCTGGTTTGTCTACTACTGTAACAGATTGATGTCTCATTAGAAAGACGGGCTGTACTGTACCAGAAGACATCATAGAGACTAGAAGGGGAATGGTATTTCCTCTAATAGTCATGCTGACCAAAATCAGGCAGTTTAAAAGGCATCTTCTCTATGGACCAAATACAATTATAGCACGGGGCATACCAGAACAACACACAAGTGAAAACTAAATGATCGATGAACTGAAAGAAAGTTGGCAGGTAGACTTTAAAATCTGCAGAAGTTAGTACATGGTAGATTATGTAGATGTTATCAACATGCATTCACTTTCATAATCTAAAGAGTTTTTAACAAATAGCGTAAACAAAGTGTATCAAATGTAGTAAACATCCCAAAGCACTGCAGTAAAACCATCACAGATACATTTTTCTGATTTAAAATTGATTTTGATCTAGTTTATGGTTTTGTATAATTCAAAGGCGCTCTGCCTCTTGACATCAGATGCCAAAACACACCATGTCAGAGTTCAGACAAGCCAATTAGCATCCAGCTGGGATCTGTTTACATGGAGTCAAAGCCAAATCCACTCAGTCATGTTTTATTTTCTACTACATCTCAGCAGAGCCCAGCCCCTCCCTGCTAAGAAGACATAATGAGGCAAACCTGTTTACACTTTCCTTAAATGAGCAGCTGATGTATCACAACATCCCAGGCAGAACAACAACAACAACAACAAATTATATGAACCCATGAAACAAACTAAACAAGCTTGTGTCATTTATACTTCTTAGTTCATAATGTATTAAATAAACTGAAAACAATTGGAATGAAAATGATTAATTGTGCAGCCACAACACATTTTACATGTTCTGAAACAGGGCCGAGTGAAAAGGGAGAAAGTCAACCCTTTTCACAATCATTTTCACTGACAAGCTGGATTTCATGGGATTTCATAAACCACACACTCACTAAAGAGCATCATATGTCCAAACTCTGTATTTCTGATCGCAATGTGAGAAACATGGGCAGCAGGCCAGTTGGATGCATACACTCACCTCCTTCTCTCCACAGATATTGCTGATGATGGAGTTGGAGGCCGGACTGGCAGAGGGACCGAGGACTGCCACAACACCTTTCGACATGATCTGGCACACTGATAGAAAACAGAGAGGGGATGAAAGGAAGAATAAGGATTGAGAAGGGAAAGGAGACAGCAAGAGAGTAAGTCAGCCAGCCAGTGCTATCCAGGAAAGTAAAGTACAGGCTTTCTTGAAGAATCTGAGTCATTTAAAAAAAGGCCATCTTCAGCCAGATGTTAATGGATGCACATGCTGACTCTCTCAACCTCTAAACAGATAGCGGGCTGAGCCAGCGCTTCCACTGTCTCAAGGGAACCTGAACCTACATGCGTTAATGAAACCTGCGCAAGGCCAAATACATTTGTCCATTTTTAATACGCCTAATGTGATGCACATATAGAAAGATCCAATAGATCCTGCCAATGAGGAGGAACTGATATTCATATACCGGACTTTCACATAGATACTGAAAGATACCGAAATAGGAAGAGACACAGATAGATAAACAGAGTGACAGTGAGAAAACAGAGACAGAAATAGTGACAGACAGCAGTATCTGGAGGCTTAAAACATGAAATCTGGTTTTGAATATTTACACATGAATGCCATACTATCCCCAAAAGTGACACGCACATCTCATCTTGTTTTTCACGTTCTACATTTATAAGGACTGATTTAAAAGCTTTACCTTTGGGTACCAAAACATATCTTTAAACATTTCAGGGAATGTGAATCATAGTCCTCTCTGATGTACACAGGCCTTGTGCATTAATCTCCCCATACTGGAAAACAGAAGGCCATTTCTTGTGAGTTTATAATCCCTGGATTCTAATTAAACCACTACAGTCACATTTTTTGAGGTAGACACAAGTACAGACACTGTGTACTGCTCATATGTGAGCATGTGTGCACAAAATGAATGTGCGTGATGATAATTTGGTGTGGGTTATTGGGGCAAATGCAGAGCATTAACCATCTGCGTGTGTGGAAAAGACAGGGGGAGGGGGGGAGTTTTTGAGCTGGTGCGGTGAATCCAGAGGCAGTGAGTCGAATGATTAATAAGTAATCCCTTAGTCACCCATGGGGCCTGTAAGACATGAACACACTGACACCTTACACAAACATCCACATACACATGTTGACACACATTTACAGTACATGCTCACACACGCACACACAGTTGCACCTGTCTGCATGGCTTCACCAAATTATAAAGTTGAATGATTTGACTGCCAGCCAACATGCTCCTGGCCCCTGTGACTACTTTGATTTGCTTGTGTGTACGTGTGAGAGACAGAGAATGTGCTTGAAAAGTCTTTGTCAAAACTATATCCGCTCGCCAAACTTTATTTGTTACTCCCTGGACACTGATGTTTCGGTGTCCATTAATGCTGTAAATTGTCAGAGGAGTACTGTGCCTCTCACCGCAGTCAAATTAAGGTCAGAAGATCAGAAGGTCGGTTGAAATCCGTTTTCTCAGCTTCACATTGATTTTCTCAGATCAATATGAGCTATTGGAACCTTGGAATGGAGGGCTCTAATGAGTTCGACTTGTACAATGATGACACGTTTGCTGATTACAAGAGAAGACATGTGCGGGTGCCCAGAGAGCTCAATGCTCTGCAAATACAACACAAACAAACGAAGAAACATCTGCACCAACTTGACAACACATGTGCAGTATTTAGAAAAAGTGCTGCAAGTAGCTCACGACACAATGGAAACTGTTTCAATGGGACACTAATAAGGGATTCAAAGGGCTGGGAAATTCTTGTGTTTGCAATGGTTTTTGAAGTATTCCTTTCAGATCTTAATGGTTTAAGATTTCATGGGATTACAATGCTGACAGCTGGCCATCCGTTTCCTAAGGAAGCACTAAAGCAAACATCATGTGTAATGTGGCTTTATAAGCTGTACATCAAAAGAAGCAAAAGAAGTCTGGTCACGTTGCCTTTCCTGCCAGTATAAACAGCAAGCAGTCCAGTGGGTCATCCATTTAGGAGCCGTTTACTACACAGGCAGGAGTGGGTGCTTGAACGGTGGGGGAGGAACTTTTCTGGGCAGGTAGCGGCCCCTCTGTGATATTTCCATCTAACTGCAGCCACTGATCCATCCCTAATCCAATTCCTGCCTCTAATTACACACACACACACACACACACACACACACACACATACACACACACGCACTTCCACACACACACACTTCCACACACAAAACAATTGCACAATGTACACACAATCCAGCATGCACACACCAGCAGATGCCACTTTACACACACACAGAGAAAGAAACACAAATACACACACACACACACACGCACACACACACACACACACACACACACACACACACACACACACACACACACACACACACACACACACACACACACACACACGGAGAGGAACCACATTTAGGTAGGGTTTGAAGTAAACCAGGCAGAGAAACGAATACAGTTGTTGTGGTAAGTGAAGCGGCGTTTCCATGGATTAAGCGGCACCACTGAAGCTCTTGGGTTTGTGCAAGTGGGAATGTGTTGTATTGAAAATCAATCCCCACACGTCTTGTCATAGCTTGTTTATATTGGTTGTTTTCTGCAGACACATGTTGTGCTGTATTGACTGTGGATAGTTTATATTAAAAAAAAACTAAGAAACCCATAATAAACACTGAGGTGTGAGGCAGCAAGTCACCACCTAGTCCACTGATGTTCGGGGTAGCAGTGAATTGGAAGCATTGATACAATTGATAACAAATAGGTACTCCAGCTTATGTTAGTGGAGTCACCCTCAGAGAAGCATTTGTCACATCTGTGTGACAAATTACTGGAAACCTCCTTCTGTAATGGCCCACTTAAAAAGGTCCATACACCTTTCTGTTGAAGGTCATCTGTTTTGACATACTGCAGATTAAATCATTTTAAATTACACTCTTTTATATAGAACATGCTTTTTTTTTATGTGCCTTGCCACAGCAGAGTGAAAGTTGCCAATATACGGTCAAAGAGAACAAAATACAACTCAGTAGACAAATATATAACCACATCATTTCACTTCTGCAGCTATCAAAATATGACAGCTCTTTTTGCATTTCCTGCACCTCGGCAGTCTGTCATCTATTTTCAATCATTTCTTTGCTTCTGTTTGACCAAAAATTTTGTTAAACCAGACACACTTATCTCTGTGCACTTGAAGGAAGAGTGAAAATAAGCCAGTAGGGTGAATTGAAATGACAGGCTTGTTGATTTTTAAAATGAGAGACACTTTCTCCATCTTTTTCCTCTGACTCGGCACATACACACATATTGACCAACAGAGCCACACCAATTAATTGTCATTTCTTCCCTGTGTTACTTACTTGTTTCCCCCATCTCATATTCACTGTCTCTCAGCAGTTCAAAGATGTCAACTTCCAGCTTGCCAGTGGTGGAGCGGTTACTGCTCCTGTTGATGCTGTCTTTGGCCAGCGTGATGGCTAAACGCTCTCCTCTGCTGCACTCCATAGGGTCATCAAGGATGGCAGCTGAGAAGAAGGGAAGGGAAAGGAGCGATGGGTGTGAGGGTGAGAGGAATAAAATAAATCATTCACACTGGTAACTGCTGTTTTTTTCAACATTAAGAGAATCAAGGTGGCCCATGATCATTCAATCTGAGAATGTATTGTGTATTTAAAGCCTTTTTTTCTTTTATATCTACAACAAAAGTTCATCCTCTCCCAAGTTGTATAGATTTATTAATACTAATACATTTTGTGCGCACTGCGCTCCATTAATCTTGAGTGCTTACTATGTATGGCATGTTTGGTTCTTAATAAATCCATACACTTTGTGAGAAGCTTTTAGTGGGTCGAATCTACTTTGCTATTTAATGTAAATATCCAGTCTGTGATGAAAACTTGAAAGCTAAAAAGCTTTAAAATCTTATAAGTGCTGCAACAATATAAATTCACAACATACTGATATTTGTAGAGAGCAGAGCAGAAATATATATTCTTAACATACTGTTTACTACAGCAAAAGCACTCAAACATGTGTCATACAGGCAGTCTAGAAACTCCAGACACTGCACACAGATGCTACACTGTTTGAGTCAACAATACAATTAAATCAATCTGCCACAGATGCATTACAGAATGATGAGAGAACATGATATACTCAGAAATGATTCATACACATTCTGTATTTGGTTCTATTGTAGTATGATTATGAGAGACTATGATGCCGGGCATGTGTTCTGCTTCGCGAAGACAATTATAAATAGACTGAATGTAGATAATGCACTCTTCTCATTTTTGCAGAAAGAAATTTAATTCCATTCTTCTTAATTCAAAAAGGATTTAAATCATTCTATAATGCATGTAAACTATGGAGTGGTATATTTGTACACATTTTCTAAACAGACGGTAGCAATAATAAAAGACATCCAGACAAAAGGACAAAATACGAAACATGTGGTCCTGGAATTAATCACCACAGAGGCGGTGTTGCCAGGTACTCTGTCTGTGGACCATGCAAGATGCAGTCACAAAACTTTACAATGTAGCTGAGTTCATACTGACTGAAAGAATAATCTCAGAATCAACCACTTTATGATTATTATTATTATTTATGATTCATTCCGACTGCATTATACAACAACCAGCATTTAAACAAACTATAACATACAAACTATAAATTCAAATCTGCAGGTTGAGTGTTGTAACTTTAAGCATATTCATATCGGACATAGACATGTAGAGCTGCATACAGAGCTGGGATGTGTTTCAAGTGACCTTTTCTCTGCTGATCACACAGTTGAATAAACACCAACTAGCTCTAGCTTGTAAAGATGAGACATATCCAGTCATCTGATATGATCAGGCAGAGTCACATCAAGCCAATATCTAAAATAAATTGAAATGCTTTGCTAAGAAGCAGATTAGCAGTGACAGTTCGTCCGAGGTTGCATGTGTCTCTGTCTGATTAAAAAGCTGTGAACAAAGGACATATTCATGTCTTGATGCAGTTAATGGACCCAGCATGTACAGGCACGTAGCGCTTTACAAGTTTTTCGTTTTTTTAAAACTAAAATATAAAACTAGTGTGATAGGAAAATATGTGTATTACGAATAGAAACTATACAATAAGATGTGTGTGAGTAACTGTTAAACCTAGAAACTAAAATCCTGTGCTCCGGTGAGTTTCCGGAATGTGAGACAACACAGTGCCCTCCATAAAACTGTTGGTTTGGGGGAAGTTAAGATCAAAGGGAAAAAGATAAGACCTGGTCAAGACACCGGACCTTCCTTTCATCTCGACGCTGTATAAATCATGTTGTGATCTGTTGAATGTTGAGACATTTGCTTCAGACTGCAGAGAGAGCAGTTGTTGTGAATATCTCCCTTGCAAGAATAAAGAAGGACAAAGACTAACTGGATTTCTAAAGACTTTATCCATTTTTCTTAACTTCGGCTTCTTCTCCTGATTAACGTGGAAATCTTCCACAACACTAGGCTTCATAAATATTAATCTTTCAGCTCTCTAGACTTCTTTCTGTCCGAGGATGAACACTTCAAATCCAGAGGAAAACCCTGTGATTAAGAGTAATGTCTACACAGCAGCACGTTTTAAATGTGCAGTTCTACCGTGATTCAAGGTCACGACTAAAAGATTAGACCTCTCTGATGTGTAATTTGACCATTGCCATGTCTTACACCCGAACATATGTAACATCCTTGGATTAAGGCTGCTAAAATCAATATCTTTATATTAATGGATCAAATGATTACATGTACTGCATATGAAGGAGGTCGCTAGTAGTGACACACCCACAGAAGATTATTGACCGATGCTGCAGTCCCCCTCAGCTCTATGAAGTGCTGTCTTTCAGCTCATTGTTTGGGTTTTGGCATTTTTGGCAATTTTTACAGCCCTGTTGAACGCTACCTATCAGCACACACAGCAGTAAAACAAATGTCACCATACCAACTTCAAGGTCATAATATTAATGTTGTGTTTACAGCTTTAAAAAAAAAAAATGGCCAAAGTATCAGTTATTTCCTTTAAAAAAAATCAAGCCGTTCAAAATGAGGCTTTATAGCTATGAATTATAGCAGTATTGTCAAGCTGATCGTAACAACTGACATGTGGTTAAACAAAGATTAAATAAATATGGTCTTACAACAAGATGGAGATAGACAGAGGTCTTCAGGAGTTGTTTTCAGTTGGCCGGGTTGTCACACATTAAGACAGAGAACACTGCATCCAACATAACACTGATTTTGTTATGGAAATTGTTTTGAAATGTTTTCTTTCTGAATTTGTGGAACTGCATGATATGAATGGTAATGTGATGTTATTTGTATTGGGCTGGGCACCGTATGGTTCAGGACACTGAAATAAACAAATAAATCCATAAGCCACAACTGACAATATTTGGTGTGACACACAAACAGCTATTTAGTCAGGTGACTTTGCATTATAATTGATTATTGAGCAATACTCTGTCTGTAGTCATAAGTATTTCCTTTGACGTCTGTCTCTCTGAGAACATTGCAATGTATTACATGACTATGTTTTATTTTCTGTAAATCTCATTCATTTTAGACAATTTTCCTTGACAAGAAAAAAAAGGGTAATATCATCTTCTTTCCCAAGGCTGCATCAGAAATAAAAAATACCAATAAAACGTAGTGAATAATAACTTAAATGCCTTCGTATCCACACAAGTAGGTGTACCAACCAAATAAATAAAAAGCATAATTCTGTCATATCTTACACTCTACTGTCTCACAGGTGTTGACAGCAAGGCTGTTTTCACACAGAGAAGACATGAGCTGGCCCTTGATCCATTGAAACCAATCAATGAGTAGCCCAGAGGTATGCTGAGGCGTAGCGGGCTGTGGACTGTATAAGGCAGGCTCTGTGAAAAGTAGGTATGAAATGAGAATTCCTCTGAGGTAACGACGCATAGCACAGGAACACGATGTCATGAGGCTTTTTACTGTAGCATCCCTCACAGATGTGATCCCTATGCAAACATGTCAACTTCTGGCTGACTGTCACGATAGCACCCTTTAACAAGACTGTATAAACTCCACTAACCTTGTCATTCACAACAACAGTACTGTCTCAAAAGATTGAGAGCCCGTATTCGATGGAACAACTGGAGCAAGCATCACCTTTTTCAGAAACACAATTTTGCACCTCTTCAGATAGACTCATACTGTACTAACACATATACACAGTGCCATTCACATTTCTGTCACTTTGAGTCCTGCATTAATAGCTGGAAATGATCCATCCTGAACATGTGATTTACACCAAAGCTGCAACACATTTTCAACTTAACAACTTTACTTACTGCAGTTTCCTATCCTTCTATCTGCTCATTCATTCAGAGTAGACAAATAACAATTGGCAGGGAGGTTTGTGAGGTGTAGGTTTTGGGACAGAATGAAGAATTGCAGTTAAATGTAAGTCAGAATCAAAACACTTAGACCACAACCTGTGTCAAGGGTCCTGCTCTGTGAAAATTGGTAATGGAGCACTATTGTAGAACACAAAAGAAAGGTCCAAATAGAGAATTGCATTGCCTTACTGAGCGAGATATGCTTTTTGTGACACAGTAGTTTGAAATGTCTCTGGAAAGAGGCAGCCAAGGGTAAAAAACTCATTATCCTTTTGAAAGATCTGCTGGCTTCTCTATTAATTCAATGGCTGCATCTCTCCTTCCATCAGCCCGAGTGCTAAATGCAGATCAAATGAACTAGTGCTTCACCACTGTACAAGGTAATTAATGGTAATGTGCTCTCCAACTTCTGGGCTTTGATTGGGGGAAAAGCCATCTGATAGGAAAAGTGGGTGAAATAGTTCAGAGGGACTTGGCCTTTGATCAAATAGAGCTATATGGATACTGTTAAGTGATTTAGCATCGCGTTTATTTGAATTGAAAGTTAATGTATGTGTTCTCAATGGTTATTATTACCTTTTGTGCCTGCTCCTCTTGTCTTAGGTAACATAAGTCATCCGTCTACTTTATGTCGACGGATGAGTTATTTTTGTCATGCCAAAGACTGAGTTTAATGTTTTATTCAATACAGTTGCCTCTTTGTTCTTTTGTTTTACATGATATTCTTACATTTTAGCAAGTTAACTTTGCCATCATATGAAAAATCTACTTTTTTTTTCAAATTACGTCAACTACCCTATCCTCAGGGAAACATGTGGCCTTCTAAATCATTGTGCAAAGATGATTCAACTCTGATACCAAAGCCCAATATGCATGTAAGCCAAGGATGCTCTTGCAAGTGTCTTGTCATGTTTAAGATCTCTAGGTGCCATCCTCACACCCTGTCAGTATCTTCTTTTTTTGCCTGGCCCTTAAAAATAAATCTACCTTGTATGATGTGAACAAATGCACAAATGTGATCGAGCATCCGAGAAAGAGACTAGACAGTATATTTAAAAGCATATTTCCAGAGTTCCATGAAGGACATTAAGGTGCAAGATATGGGATTGGGAGTATTTCGATTGCCTCTCAACATGGCGATGGTGAGTCCGTGGTTCACAGCGGTGTTAACAGTGCAAACTACGGTAAAAGTGCTGACAGAGCTACCAGTGTTTACTTGAAGGGGAACTGGAGGATGGGTGCTACGTTGCCGTGTCAATGTTTTCGGTCGGTTCAGTAGCGTTAACAGCTATAACTGTTGTGTGAGAGCAGTGCGGCCGTGAGCCAACCAGTGGGGTTCGCTCACATCATATCATCATCATATCATCATCATCATCAACATATCATGCACTAAAAGCCCGCACAGCCAGCCCGGCTTTGTCAACAAAGCAAGGAGAAGGTCGGATAACAACACATACAGAGGGAGAGAGACTTCATTCTTTACTCAGGTAGACTGTACTCCACTATATCTTTACATAAGCGCTTTAAGTGGTCGGAAGACTAGAAAAGCGCTATACAAGTACAGGTCAATTTACCACCATTTACATAGCAAATAGTTGTTTGCTGCTATATTAATGTTCAGAATGTTGAGTGCAGCTCCTTTAAATCGTTACATTATTTACTAATTTTGTTTTGAGTAATACTGTATAATTAAAGCTTAGGTTGGAAATCTTGAGAAACTAGCAAGAGCATGCTATATTAAAACAATTATCCAACCCAATAACCCAGCATAGTGTTGTCAACTCTTTTCCAATGAAAGTAGGAAGAAGTACTAGCTCAAAAGTTGCTAAATCTAGCGTGAGAGTCGCCAAGTCAGCAACACTGACAGCAGGTCTCTTCAGGCCTCCCTCCAAAGCCACTCTCCGAAAATCATCATGATGAATGTAAACATATCATAATAAACATTAATATTGAAAATGTTATGGTTAGATAGTATCTTGTGAAAGATTATGAATGAATTGGGCAGAATAATAACATTCAGATTGGTAGACAAGCAGGTAGCCCGTTCAATCATTACATTCACATCGACTGGAACAATTGGAGAGGGCTTCTTACAGTGCGGTGACATACAGAGAAACAATATATATATATATATATAGAGATTTTTTTTTTTGTCAACGCATTTGGTTCTTAGATTAGAGTTCGAATGTAATGATAAAAATGTTTTTGAAGAAGATAACCAACCCTCCCTTTAATGTGGTGCTGTTTTAGGTTTGTAATCCGACTGGGAGCTCCGGACAAAGGGCAGACAAATTGATGTGACGACTGATCGTCTCAAGTGCTTTTTTTTTTTTTTTTTTAGCAAGTTGGATTAAACGCTCCTTTCCCCATATCCTGGCATCGACTTCTACTTCAGCAACGTCATTAGAAGTCTGCTAGTTTTGTTGTAGCTGGCTGATTAGTCCACCCTATCATGTGTTTAGGAGGGATTAGATTTGTTTTTCCTGAAAACATGCCAACACACACAGAAACAGAGCTGTGTACTAATGCAGGTTTGTATAGGGTTTATAGAAAAATCAACCAAGAAGCTACTAAGTTCCATGAACTTGGATGTCTTTAAAAAAGACAAAATAACAAAGCAGCTCATAAGCTAATCAACCATTCATGTAGGGCGTTGACTCATTACTTTAGCTCCCCCCTTATCATTGTCAACGCCAGCATTTCCATCTTTTTTCTTTAAAGTACAAGATTTGATTCACTGGTTCACGTATCAAACATAAATCTTACATGTACTACTTGTAAAAACCTCTGTCTGATTTAAACGGACACTGTACCGCTCAACCAAAGGCTGCAATCAAATTAAAGACCTCAATCTATATGAGAAGTAGAGAACAGTAAAAGTCTGCCTTTTAATTTAATGAGTTTGTACATTTTGCTCTCTTTTCACTGAGGGATGCTAAAGCAACTGAGGGTGATTAAAATGTTTTTTCTTTTAGCAGTTACATGCAGGTAAGGAAGTTTATACACAAAAACATATGCTTTACTTACAACACACATGCTATGTTGTTAAAATTCACAGATTTTAAAATCTGTTCATCCAGATGCAGTGTGTTCCTTTAATTTCAAAGACATTACAGGGGCATGATTACTAATGTGATTTTCTTTTTTTATCCATGTAAATAACAGTTGTACATCAAAAACTCAACACATTTAGTATTTTCAACATTCTATAAACAACATTTCTCATTAAGTTGATGGTTGCTTTGACATTAATTAGTAGAGACTCTTGACAGCTTTTGCTGCCTTTTCAGTGTCAGATATTTCCCCTTTTATTTGTGAGTGTGTGTTTGTACCTACTTTATGTGTGCCTTAATGCCCACGCACTTGTGTATGTCAGAGGATGAATATGCTGTGTATCATGCTTGTCTAATAGCTGTTTTATTCACTTGAAGCAGCATGACTGTGAACTATACCACAGCCAATCTGTCTGCTTGTCTGACTGCATGACAAACAGAATTGCTCGTTCCACACTTTAATCAATCTCATCCGCAACCCTGCTGTGTGTACTACCAAGGAAGCAGAGGTGCTATCATACATAATTATAAAATCTTGCTCACGGAGGACCTGGCGACAAGAAACTGATTTTCTGGTGTGACTTAATGTAATTATAGCCACACAGACCTATCATGATGTGAACAAGTGGACTGATGTGTTAAGTCTAATTAACTTAAAGTCGAATGCTACCGCCAACTCTACTGGCCTGTACAACTTCTGTCATTTCAGTTAATGCATATTTAGTCTGCAGTTTATACATCTTCTGTTGTCACCGGAGGTTAATATGAAAATAGTTAAAACCATGAGCATAGAATTCAATGGGACGCAGTCAATAATTATGATAATTGAAGTTGAAATCACCATTTTTGTGAATAAAAGGAAGCCTTTCACAGAGTCCCTCTGGGCCTATGAGCGTGAAAGCCAACGACAGAGTAGCTCATGAGGGAGCGCTGCCTTTGTTTTCCAACTTCCTTGTTCAAAGAACTTTCAAGGGCCAATGATAAAGAGTGAAAGGCAACATTGAGATAAAGAGACGATAATTAGAAAGCTGTAATCTACAGTTCTTCTTGATGGTTTCTGACAGCATTTCACAGCAGACCACCCTTTGCTACATTGGCTGAGACAAGAGGGACATCAAAGAATAAAGCTTCTAATGTTGCTCTCACATTAGCCAGGTCATGCAATTATCACATAATCACATTATTACAGCAACGTGGTAATAATAGTTGATGAAACATTTACAGACCAATTCACAAATGTCACCCTATGAATTGGATTAATGTGGCTGTAAAAATGATCCGCAAAGAAAACATCACTACAACCTCAACAAGATCAGTGGTCTGTCTACTGTCTTCACAATTTCTCAAAAAAAGTTAAACATGCAGTAAGCCCGTGTCCCATAATACACTGCAAAGTGGTTGTGGATGAGAGAGACAGGGTGATGACAGCTGTCTTCGATAATAATGACTGGTTGTGTGTTCAATATGGCAAGTGTTACTATGTCATGTATTCTCTGGTGTGTATTTTACATATCAACTTGCATGTCCACAACTTGCATGTTTGAAAATCAAATGTATCTAAATACAGGTTATATGTATGATCTGAGTTGGAGGCTCATTACACTCGGGAATAATAAGCAGATGGTCTTATCCAGAATGTGTGTGAGCCGTGTGTGTATCTTTGACTGCATTTGTGTCTTGGGAATAGTTGTTTATTTAATGCTCTCTATTTAATTTCTGCTCCACTTCAGGTTATTACCTGGCACCATTGCAGAGCCACGTAGCTTTAAAATAACAGCTAGCCAAGTGCAAATACACAACTAGCTGATGCAGTACCACAGAGACTTTAGGAGCTGCAGAATCTGCTGAGGTTTATGCAGAAAGCAGTCCGGAATGGCAGCTGTAACTTTTAACAGCCTCTTTTACTGACACTATTCAACACAAAATCAAATTAAACCCAAGATCACACAACATAATAAGTCAAGTCATGTAATAAATAAACAAGGAGCCCTTGTCGTATTTCTTGATTGCAATGAAAACCGCTGCAAAAGTAGCACTTAATAAGCAAAAAGATGCTGCGTGTGAAGGGCTTGAGCTTGTTTACTAACAGATGAAAGAAAAAAAAATGAAATATTTGGCAAACATTGTATTTGGCACAAACACACAGAGACTGCAGATGGTCGAAATGCTGCAGATGTTGACATGAAGTACTAAAGATCCAATGGATGCACACTACAAGATTCCCTGCCTGCTATTGTTAATACATTAGCACCAGCAAAGCGTTGCCAGTAGCTGCACAATGACATCTGATAAATTGAAAGCACAGAAGTTGTTTACAGAGGGTTTGCACCTATGGGACCCTGCCAATGTCAGCATGATTACAGGACATCCACAAAGCATAAAACGCAGTCAGTGGAGAACCTGTCACTGGAGCACTCAGATTGATGAAAACGGACATGGCTAGGTGGGTTAGGGAGTGGCGGATGCCAAATGACAAAAATTATGGTGGATAAACATAAAAACCAGCAGTGTGAATTGCATTAACATTTTGGGCCGCAGGTTCACCCTCCTGTATGCATATAGAGTAGTGCAGTCTCATCTTTTATTTCATCTACTGACAGACTGATGCTGCTATTTTGTTCAATTCCACTCCCACTGTGTTGGAAAACTCTGAAAGCAATTCATCAGCACAAAGAAGCCCGCCCACTTATTTTTCTCTTGAATCAGCTGAGCCAATGTTGATGTCTTCATGCCCACTAATGGCCATTCATTCTCAGTAGCTGTTGGCAAACATTTCAACTTTAGGAGGAATGAGTTATTTCTGACGGTGTGGTGATAGAGAATGAGCAATGGTTGTCATGGAAAGACAGCAGGGAGTGTGATTCATTGTACCCGGGCCACACTGGTGTGGGCTTGTCTCCAAGAGCACAAACACACTGGGCGTCTATTCTACGCACCAAGAATCCAAAGTTCTCGAGATAGAGCTTCCTTTGCAGTAAGGGGTACCTGCTGCCTTACAGCCATACTGTTGACAGACGTGTGTTAAGATTGGCACAGTACAGGAACTTTGTAACTTTAGCACATCCTTTTGTAATAATTGAAAACGAAGGCCAGCACTCTACATCTTTCATTTCAATCAGCACAAATTACATTCAAGCTTCATTTAATTCGACAGACTGAGACTTTCTGCTGGGCCCACACAGCACTTAACATGTTTATTGAATGCCATGGGACAGTAGAGTTTCTAAAATTCTTGCTCGTGGCTACCAGTACTGAGTTGGTGGGGGCGTGATGATTTAAGTACTGGTGAGACAATGAAATACAATACAGTTCATAATAATACTAAAAGAAAGTTATAACTCTGAAAAGGGCATACAGTGGCAATTGTTGTATCGTCTGTTGCACCAATTATCAGGTAAATGTAACAATCACACCATTCCTGTTATAAAGCTAGCTATTCTATTAAAGAATGTGGGCTTGCACATATTTGATTGGCCAACGTAGCTCCTTGCAGGATGACATAGCAGTGTGTTACGACAAAAGCCAGACTTTCTATTGTTGGACGACCCTGCCTTTTTCTGCCAGGGTCCTTTGCATGCAACAAGCTGTGCCAATGCAGTGGTCTCATTGAAATGAATGAAGGGGCTAGATGATGAATATGGCATCACAGTGCAGTGTATACTTTAGGTTACCTTAAAAGTGCACAAAAATCCCTGAAAATATATCAAGAATATTCGGACCAGAGGGTTTTTATTGTGTCCTCACCGCAAGAACTAGGGACGATCATAGTTCTTAGAACACCGTTTGGATGGACCTTTTTAGCTCCTATTTCAGAATAGGTACTCTCCTAGTACAAAAGGAGCCGTGAGTGAGGTAAGTGTACTGTAATTAGCCAATGCAGCACCGGCAACAGCCATTTTTTAAATATATATATATATAGACAAAACACAAACAAATGGTAACGAAAAAAAAAGTTCCTCAGAACTGTTTGGTCCAAACACACCTCGTTTTCCCCATGCTTTATGACAATTTGTCAGAGAATGGATTTTGAACATGAATAGTAACAGCTGCATGATGGCAAAGGGTCAGCAGAAAGTCACATTGTGATTGCAAATTTAAGAGCATGCCATCTTGATTGGATCAGTCCCAAAACAATGTTAAAACACAAACATACAGTAGTTAGCCTTTGCTGCCTCCAGCCTGCCCATAACTCCTGGCTTACCTCGATGGAGCTGGTTGACAGCTCTGTCACTGTCAATGCCATGAGCGTCACACTTTATACAGGAATCAGGATTTAAGTAAAATGGAAGTGGTAACAGTGAAAGAAAGCTATGGGGGAAAATGTATTCCTTCATGGGAAGATGAATCCCCATGGGTCAAATATGACGACAGACATAGCAATATGGATTGCGTAGTGTGTTGCCAGCTCCCGTCAAAGCTGGACACAACGAATGAGGAGATCATTCTTTAAAGACCGTCAAGTCTCTTGAGGCTCATGACAATAGTCGATAACACAGCCAGACAGCACAGACAAATTAATACTTTATGAATACTTGTCCTGATATGTAAAATAAAATAATGAATGTGAAAATACATTTAAAAAAAAAAAAAATCTTTTAATTGTATGCTATAAAAATTTTGGTGGAACCAATAAAGAAATAATGTCTAGGGGAGAGTAGTCTGATGAGCGATGGACCAATTATGGCTGTGGGAAGAAAAAGTAAACACTGAACCCCGACACTGCTGGCTACATATGATAAACGATAAGAAGCAAAGGTGTAAAAGTATATGTATTTGTGTGGTGTTATTGACCCTCTGGACAGTTTATTTTTCTTCAGCGCATCAGTAAACCTGCAAGAGACCCAAATCTTTACCCCTTCAGCTTGTAATATACAGCAGAATAGCTGTGTGTCTGTTTGGTCCTCTGGCAGAGAAAAACTTAAACACCATCACCTCAGAGAAAGTGGCAGCACCTGGTGCACAGCCTATGGTTCAACTTTCGCATGAAGTCTCAGGGCTTCTTCAATGAATTATGACTCAGCTTCCTTCCCCATCTCTCATGCTCATACATCCACACATACATTTACTTTCTGGCCCTTTAAACGACTCCCAAGTCCTCAGTCTTGGTGCCACAGGAGGAATTAAAGTCAAAGTAATAGGCCTTTCTGACTAAAATGAATGGCAAAAGTTAATTTTAAATCAGTCTGTCAGTCTAAATTAGTGGAGGTGAATGATAATTTGGACTGAGAGAGTCAGAGTGACAGATTTGGGAGTAGGACAGATATTTTAGGGGATAGCTACAGACTGAAAGAAATAGAAATAGAAAAAGAGAGACATAGTAACAGTAAGATATGGTGATAGAGAGAAAATCCTGAGCGTCCTGTTGCAACGACAAAAAGACAAAATATTGTGACTGAGAAAGACACACTGTTGGTGTGTGATAATTGTGTACTCGGATAATCTTGACGAGGATGATGATGAGGAGGAGGAAGAGGATGGTCATTACGATTAAAATAGCGACTGTGTGATGGTTGTAGTTCGACTTCTGGACCCTAGGGATGGAAGACAGACAGTCGGGCTGTCTGGCAGGCAAGCAGACAGTGAGTCCTGAGGGAATTTCAGCTCTCAGTGGGTGCCATTACCTGTCAGTCAGCATATCTCCCTCAACAGGCCTGGCCTACAGATAGAGCCACTGGCATGTAATTGTCTGGAAGGTCAAGGGAGACCAGCGATCGGTTTGATGAGAGGAAAAGAAAGAAAGGTTAAGAGGGAGAAAAGAAATAAGAGCACAATGCTGATGACAGAAAGAAAGACGTTTTTTTTAGACATCGGCTTGTTAGAAGGAAAGTCAGTAAGTGCTTCTCAACTCCTGGGAAACAACTTATAGAGACTATATATACAGTCATAGCCTGAAGTAACACGGCAGTATACGTACTGCAATAGCATTTATTACCTGATGTAACCTCAGAGACACAAATAGACTGCTGGCATTTTGACATGGTATTTTAACCTTCAGTAAACTGACCTTTATTATTGAAGGAGATGCCTTACAGTGGATGACAGAAGCACTTGTTTCATAACAGTCTGATGGAAAGACCTCAAACAACTCTGATTCACACAGCTGCCCGGTCTGTGCGATGAAGTGAGCTTGAGGACACCAAATGGCAGATCATGAAACAGGTGCCAAAAAGATTACATTTGTTTAAAACAGCTGTTCCCCAATTCATGAAGGCAAACAGCTGTTCAAACTGAACAGTATAACAGTCGACTATTCACTGTTTAAGGGAAGTGAGTGTTTAAAGACAATCATCTGTGATATATTACTGTAAGAAGCTATAGCGTAAGTTCAGTCGGAAGACCATACTCTTGCATGCCTAAGCCCGTAATTTAGTTCTCATACATCTGCCAATCACTTCGCATGCTCACTCATCATTTTCTTGCTGTCAATGTACAGGGCTGTCAATCATGAAATCAGCTGTTTAAATCAGTGGGTCTCCTCTATCCAATAAGCATAACGAAACAATTACGCGTGAATGACGCGACACGAATAATTTGCTTATTCACGTGACGTTGCGTTGCGAACGCCAACCAGCGTTGAGAAGCTCCACCCGTCATCACCGCCGTCCTGCCATTGCTGATCAGAAACTATGGAGGACAAGTCGATAGACTGGAAGCGGCTGTCTCTCCTGGAGAAGCTGTGAGCGGCTACGGATGATGTTATGAACCGAGACATGAGGGCGTTTGATGTTCCAACGTTTGTGGGACTTCCACAACATGTACAAAGCAGAACTAGTGGTTATTTCTACGGTGGATGGCAGAAAGGAACTATTTCCACGGAGATAAGCAACGCCCCCTCTCAAGTGGCGAGTCTAGTGCAAAAAAGCGAAAACGCGAAATAACCACAAAGTCTGGTGAATCAAACATTTTAAAGGGAAAGAAGATACTGGACCATTCTCCAGTTATCCGTTAGTACCATATAGCTGTTTCCTGTATCTTTGAGCCTTTGATGTGACAGTCTGGGTAAAATGGACAGACATTCAGCCACTCCAATGGGTTAAGAGCCCCCATGGGGGTCAAAGCTCATCCTGCGGCTTTGGGCATTGCTACAGTATAATCCACCACATGAAAAGGACATTAGCAACCTTGCTCTCAATCACTCCTCGCTCCTCCTCTTAGTCTGCCTCATTCTGTTTATCTTTTCTTTATTTATTTCTCTCGCTCTCTCTTTCACACTGGCAAGAAGTATACTCACACTCTGAGTGATGTCCACTGCACATGAAGTATAGATTTTTTATCACCATTGCAATAGGACAAGCAGTGATACCGCTAAAGTCATGGAGTCTGTGAGTATCCATCACATGCAGAGACAAAACCAAAGCTCTTTTGGACCTTCAACAGTATCAGCACTCGTACATACTGGATATGCCCTGATACTAGCTCACAGTCATATATCTTTTCCCCTCTCCCTCGCTATTGCTTTCCCTTTTGCACTTTCAAGGAGACAAAAGCTAGTATGCTTTGTCGCCATTCGCCATTACCATCCGATCCAACCAATAAACTTTAAGTGATTAAGGGGAAGTCATTGGATAAAAACTGAACAGATATTTTTCACAAGTTAAAACAATCTAATGAAAGATTGAGAAGAGGCCACGGTTGCACTCACATTAGGATTTTGGATAGCTTGAATGAAATGAGAGAAATTAACAGAGATCAACATGCAGTGATTGAATCAACTGAAATTAAGGAAGGGAAATAAGAATCACATGAGAAAGTAGAAAGTAGTGGGAACTGTGGCACAATTTGAGATACCAGTAGGATTGGAATAAGCATGGTCTGAAAGACAGATACAGTTGAGGCTAAGTTTATCTCTACATTGATGGTGTGAGAGATTCATACTGGGCTTCGGGGGAAAATGGGCCATCCTCAACAGACATAAAGCACTTGACTACAAAGATAAGAAGCAGGAAGAGAACACGGAGATGTATAGAGAAAAGGCATGGAGAGATTTCCAGAGGGTGGAAGAGCAAGACAAGTCATTTGTGAGAGTTGGGGTGCGCAGCGTGAGCAGGATGTATCTGAGGGCATTCAAAGTTCCCATAACCTATCTTAATAAAGCTCCAGGGAGAACAACCCTGGACTCTGTGTGTCACACAGCCACTGCTGTACCCCCAGGGATCTCATGCCCCTCTGCTTATACAGAAACAGTACCCAATCGGATCGGTTTCTCCCTCTCTCTTGCTGTTTCTACTATCTGGTGCTTCAACTGAGGGCTACTTGTGCCTCATTATACCTGCACCTAAACAGTGCATGTGACCCAGATGGCTAGGTGGGACCGAACGCCACCAAGGCACTTCTCGATCGCTCACACACACATACATACATACACGCAGCTCCATGAATGAGTCCTGAAAGTTGAGTAGGTGTCGGATGTTATCATGCAGGTACGGACTATGGAGGTTTCCCCAGTGAAGAGAACATGAGTGTTGACAATGTAACTGGTAGGCCTCGTGAGATCTGTAAGGGTAAACACTATGTGCTGTTCTGATGCTGAAAAAAACCTCTGTCTGTGAGTGTGTGTGTGTAGCTCTGCTTCAGTGTGTGTGAGTAAGAAACCAAAAGGGCAATATGCTTTTGTCGTCGGGGGTTGTAATAGGACCAGTGGACCAGTGTGTATGCAGCTGATAAGGTGAGGAACCCAGGGACAGGACAGGAGAGGACACGAGTGAGTGGGAGTGGACGGTAATCCATTGCGCTTCCCTACAGGACAGCACTCTGTGTAATCTTAGGTAAGGAGATAGGAGAAATACAAGAGGGACAATCATCCACTGACCCTGAACAGTCAGAGAGCCGGTGATGGAGAGGCAAAAGAGGAAAGGAGAAAAGCTACGCAAACACGCATGCTAACACACAGTGACACCTGGAGACCTGTCAATTGATTCAGAGCAGAGCGAGTTAATAACACAGTTGGCTGCCCAGTGAAAATAGCCTACCTGTCTGTACACAGTTAATAGACTGCACCACTGCCCTAGAGTCCCAGTAGTGTGTGTGTGTGTCTGTTTGTTTAATTGTGCCCGTGCTTATCTTATCAACAGTGTCCATGATGTCCTGCCATGTAATTTTGTCATTTCTCCACCACCTGTACCTTAATCCATCTGATTCTTTGCCGTTTATCGGTCCGAGCTCCCTGCTTTTTAACTCATTGGATGTATGATGACCGAAATGTTATAACTCAAAGTATCATGTTAACATGATATACTGCCAAGGCAAAAACCGTGTCAGTTGTTTTTTAACATTGTATATTCTGTGGTTGCAATGTGTGCTTTGGTGTCACATAAAGCGTTAACTCTAAGCTACTGCTTTGAGTCCAAATAATCAGATGTGAAAACAATATTGTAAATTGACTCACTAAACAGTTTTTACGAAGAAAAGAATAAGCCCATGAAAGCACTTCTGTGTGTCAGCTGAAAATATCCAGAATTAAACTGAAGCACACTCACACAACTTGAGTACTGCACTCTGGTCAACATCAGACCGATTTCATTGCAATCTATGTCTTTTTTTAGTCCAGCTATTTTTTCTTTCCTTTGATTTGTATCCACTGTGTCCTCATTCATGTTTTCTTTGTTCTTGCTATATTCTAAAGTTGAGGCTGTTTTATGTAAACCCAACCCACACTCCTTTTTTTATCAAATCCCTTCTTATTATCCATATCTCCATCTTTCCTTTCCTCTAACCTTCAACTATTATTGAAACTATATTGAATTTTAAATTAGATTTCTCATTCAGTCATTTCTATTGTAAGTTTGACTTTCTTATGTTAATGTACAATACAAAAACTAAACAGACTTGAATGTAGTCACTAGGCAATGGTTACAAAGGCATAAATAACTGGGGACCATTGATACCACAACATGGATTATGTTGTCTTACAGATACCACAGTTTGTTTCTGACAACTCACTACCATCATCCCTCATGACCGAAGTCGTATTGATCAGTCTCCCTTGGTTCAGTGGAATCACGGAAAGAAACCACATTTTCTGTGACTAAATCATAACTGTTGAGCTCTGCTGTTGCCTATTTCCTCACAAACAGAAACACATCTGGTAACAAACTTACCTCGAACTGCAAACAAGCCAACTAAAAGGCCCTCCCTAGGTTAGTAAACCATTAAGCAAGCTGCCATTCCTTGCCTCCTGGTGAAGAGTCTGGTAAATTATCCATCAACACATGGCAATTAATTTCAAATAAAACAGCAGGCAATGGATGTACACACAGATACGAAGATGGATGACGGCTAGTGAATGCACATATTCGTGTTAGCACACAGGTAGGTGCACACACTTACACACATAAGGTATCTCTGTAGACAAAGGTGGTGCTCTAGGCAAGGGTGGCAGCTGCCGGTGGCTCTGCCAGTCGATTGCAATGGCAGAGGGTCTGGCAACAGCTGGAGAGGGACGCTCTGAGGACTCGCCAAACTCTTCACTGTGAGCCATGATCAAAGATGTGGCATAATGGAGTGGGAATGGCAGAACGGGGTGTCAAGGGAGGAGTGTGAATATCTGTCATGGGAGAGGGGTCTCCATATGCACACGTGTGTGTGTGGATAATTTGCTCATGCAGCTACAAAATGGATGGATGAGATAAGAAAAACCTTTTGACAGCAGAGCACAGCAATCAAATCAGTGTGCAAAAACACCAACTGGTTAATAGGAGGTCAGTATTAAGAGACTACTAGGACTGATACACTGCAAGAATATCTTTTGTGAAAGATCTTTTGGTAAATGTTAAATCCAGCAGTAGTGCTTTAGAAAATGTTGATTATAAATGTAAATTATAAATGGTCCCAACTCCACTTCTGCGCTATTGATTATATGCATATCAGATGTGCAAATTACGAACCAACGGTGTTAAGACAGCAAATTTAATCTAATTTAGTAAACCACCAGAGTACCAGGCTGAATTCATAGGTTATGCTTCCTTTTCAACATCACCAATACATTAAACATGATACCCCAATAGACTGTTTTGCTATTTTGTATCATGTTGTTGAGCCAACACCCATTTCTGAAACCCTGAGCTAGCCGGAGGCTACTGTAATACATTTAAAAAATGGCCTTGGCATTTCAATAATTGAATGCACCCTGTATATCTTAAATATGAAGCCTTTGCTTATTATGGCTCTTGACTCAGATAACTGTTCTGAAATCAGTTGTATCTAAGGTTTTATACTCAACCTAAAGAAGTCATCTTTATACTGGTATGTTTATCTTTTTACAACATGGGCTATTCCATTATGTGTTTATTCTGTCTGTCGTCTTGTCTCACTATCTAATGTGGAAGTGAAAATGATGACAACTCAAGGATTAATACTTTTCAAAGTTTGTTATTGAAGTTATTTCAGTTTGTAAAAAAACAGCCAGCAAATATTAGACATGGCCTAAAATGTTTAACACTACCCAAGTCACCCAGCTGGCCCACAGATTTAAGCACTCACTCACCTCCACAAGGCCTGCAGACAGATTATGTCCCTGTTGTTGCACCAGCAATTGTTACTATTTGGTCAAGGTGCCTGTATAGAGTGGGCTCAGACCCGGGGGGATAGAGTGAGCCTCTGTGAAGCTCCATGTCAGATGAAGGGTTGCAGCTGTTGACTCCACGTGAACTGGAGGAGACACTTGACCATCGTTACCCTCTGCAGGTCAACAGTGACAAGCAGCACAAGAGAAATTGCAAATACAAATTGGGAGAAAGAAGCGAAAAATGAGAAACCATACTGTATAAAAAAATAAATTACACTTCAGAGAGAAATAATGAAAATTCCCTGCTGCACCATCTCACAGCCCCCAGCGACTGAAGTGAGGCAGAGAAACAGGAGAGAAAAAACAACATCTATGATAGGTCAATGAAACTGCTTGGCCATTGCACCAGGCTATATCTCCCCAGTGCTCTAATTTAAACTATTACTGGTGTTTTTCTGCAGTAACGGAGCAAATCCCATACAAACTGTCTGTGATGTTCCAAGCCCACGCCCATTAGCTTCAGCATGCTGCAATCAAATTGAGCAATAAAGCCGTACATGCTTCTCTGCCCGTACTGCAAGGACAATGTGTACATGTGCTATAAGTGCGTTTGTGTGCGTGTGAAGATTCCTTTCTGGAATGAATTAGACAGAGATTCTGTAGTTCCCTGTAATGTCAACCATTTGTCAGTCCCAGTTAAGGTAATAATATCATATAATTTTAGCCTACATGGGGTTTCTACTATAACTACCGTATTCTCCACTAATTCATTGAGTTGTGAAAATCACTGATCTAAATGCCTAGCGTTAAAGAATGAAGGGATTCTGTCCAAAGAAACGCTAGAGGGCTATTCATTTGTTGTGACATATTCTACACATACAGACAATGGAACTGTAGTTAACGGTGTAATGCTTGTTGATGGTATGCCGTCAATATGACAATCAACAGATAATTTTCTTATTTTTGTTAGAACCACATCTATAACGTGTAAAAAATAGGCTACACACCAAAGTTCTAGATGAGCTGAAACTGAGCCACGCCTGAGCTGAAGGAGGTCGCAAGTATGGTTACATTTGTCCAAACTTGACGCAGACAACACTAATCCAACACTTGGATTATTTCTAATGTGAAATCCAAAACTGGCCAGGGCAACAGGTCTCACATGTGCTTCTACTTACACACTGACAGGCTGGAGGTTGTAGGGATGAGTTTTATTTGGTGTGGTGTGTCAAATGTTCAAATTAAAAGACTTTGGACAGATAAATCAAAACTTAAATTACTTTTTTGTAATTACAGTGAGAGTGGAGGACTGAAAAAAAAGGTACCGTTGCTTAATACCAGGTATTGGTTCAAATGAGAATGGTACCCAAGCCTAATAAATTCTGACACTTTGATCTGTTCAAAATCATCATGAGATGAAATGAAAAGGTATAAAAAGGAACTTTGCTTTAAACTAATTTTAGGTGACCAGGACAGAACTATGACATTTCAAGGTAAATTTAATTTGATGAAAACATTTAAAAATGGTGCATTACTATTTCCTCTATTAAAAAACATTAAATACTAGTAAGCTACTTTCTAGTTTTCCCTTGCAGACCTCATTTATTTTGTTTGTTTCTAAATAAGAAATAAAAAATTATGTTACTGACATTATTTAAAAATTAATTTGTTCCATTTTAGCTTTCTTCAAACCCATGCTATATATAATAATATTGACGTTCTGCTTTTTAATTAATGTTGTGTTCAAGCGATACAGAACACAATGTAACAGCCACTACTGATGTAGCCGTCTAAGCATAAAGATATTATCACTGTAACAAGCAGCTAAATGAGCAGACATCAGAAAAGTTTACTGGCAGCACAGTTAAAAATATCCAGATAGAGACAGCAAAAGAGCAAAAGAGAGAAAAAATACCTACGCTTGTTGATGCCTAAGTACTGTATATGAACAAGCTGTATTCATCTGTATGTTGTTGGCATTGATGTTGTGTTGTTCTGCTCTAATCAAAACCCAGTCAACAAAAGCTGTTTTTCCCTGCCACCTGCCAGTAGATAATAGCCCTCCACAGGAGAAACACCAGAACATTTTCAGCATTAATAGCTATATTTTCATGAATCAAGGCATAAGCGCAAGCACTGGCACAAGTTCATGGAGCTTGCATGGTTGGCCTTGGCAACACATATTTTGTTATTTTGAGACCAAAGATGTTATTACAGCAGCGGTGCACACATGCTGTAGGTGTAAAATGGTTTGACAGGGGGAATAAATTACCACTGTTTGTTTGGCATCAATCATGACTAATCAAATCATCTCCTCTAATTTCTTTTAAGAGCATTGCTCTTTCCACAATGCACTGACTGTAATGGACGAGGAGAGTCAAGATCCGTTGCACAAAAACAGCTACTGCGAAGAGGAAATTGATGTCCTTGTCTGGGTGATGCAGTGTTGTAAGACGCAAATGTGGAATGAATAATAATAAACAAAGGGAAAACCTTCCCTGCTTCTTCTATGCAAGTGTTAATGTGTTGGGACTTAAACAAATCTAAGGGATATGAAATTAATGCATTAGTCACAATGTTCCTCTTAGGTTAATATGAAATGTCATATCTGAGTTCTGGAAGAAATCAAACACTCTGACCCGCTGGTCAAATGTACCACCTGGGTTCCTGAGGCAAAATGTGACGATGTGAGATGATAAAAGAGAAACAGTGGTTCCCAATAGGATTGGAGGATAGTTGACTGCTGCAAAAAGCAATAAGTTCAACTTGATTAATGTTGAGTTGCAAGAAATGTGTTGCAATCAAATTCTTGATACATTACAGATTGCATATTTTTTTGACACCGTAAAGGATATACTATGTGAGCCTGTTTTACAACAATAGTAAGGTGCCAGCTGACCATAAAAACAGGTTATACCTACTGTATGTATTCCTTAGTATTGTGATGGGGACAATCCACAAAAGTCCTAATACATTCTAAATTGTATCTAAACTTTTTAATTTCAGGCCTCAGCAGTGAGTTAGACAAATCAAGTGAGTATTTTCCAATGTTAGTCTTTTCAGAACTAAATTATTTGTTTTACCATCCCTCCAACACAATGGAAATGATTGTTTGGGGAATTCTGTTCTATACGAAATTTGACTTTAAAAGATACTTTGTTGATTTGATGAACTCAGACTGTTGAAGCCTCATATTAAACTTATTTCAACTTTTTTTGTGGGGAATGAGGACAGGCAGTTTTTGTCCCAAACCTCTTCCATTGGAAGTGCATTAGGAAGGAATGATTTAATAACTAGCATGGATAGAACATATTTACATTAAGTATAACAGGTTTTAACATACATATGGGAATGTGAGTATTGTTTTACAACAATCTTGAAAAAAAAATATGTACCTATCCTTCAAGGCTTAAACAATATGAATAAGTGGATTTCATCAGCAAATAAGTAGAAACAACTTGAAGATGATGCAAGGACCTTCACAAGAAGTAGGCCAGCAGTAGCCTATATAAAAGACAGCTTGCTATAGCACAGTTTTTCCATAATCCAGAGGTATACAAGTGCTGGTTTCATAGGCAGGTATCAAAGTTAATTATTTGTTTAGACATTGTAATAGGTATATAAATAGGGGAACACCAAACATTAAGCATATCAGTCTTCATCATAACCTAACTTTCACAAAGGCAGTATTTGTTGCAGTGCTATTGTACATGATTCCATTTAATTGTTAATCTACTTTGCTTGTATCACTGATCCAATATTAAACTGGTATTGCAGCTTCAAAATACCTCACATTGGTTCAGTTTATCCGACATGGAAATGCAATTAAATTTAAGTGTGCAAATAGAGTTAATGCTCGTGTAGATTCGATATTACATTACTCTAGCCATTCAGTGTAAAGAATTAATCGACAGCCAAACTTAATATTTAATGTACAAAGGCTATAGACTGATATAAATAATGTGGCATCTCCATACCAGCATTCACCTCATCCATGATTCTGCTGTACAACACCCTGATATATCCTTCATTCTACACCACGGCAAGACTATGAAGCACAGTTATACTGTTCATGCGCTCATTTTTTTAACTAAGCTCATGCCTTCCATCTCAGCATGTGGCAAGCTCCATTACACATCCACAAACATCACCCCACAGCTTGTAATTAGTTTGTTAATAATTTAAGTACAAATGTTTTTCATGTTTGTGTGTGTAGCTGAGGATGGAGAACCAATTTTTTATGAGCGCATATAGTGTGTACACATGCGTGCAAATGAGCAAAGATTCATTTGAATTTGACTTTATCAATCCCAGTGAGAATATATTAATTCATAGGGGTGTGTTTTGTGTGTGTGCTGGGGTGTGTGATTCAAAGTAAGTATGCACACACACACCACATGCCTTTGCACAGTGACTTTATCAGATTGACTGAATAATGTATGCGGTAAGCACAGGAGCAAAGTAGTGTGCATAATTGCACAACATCACTCCTATCTGCCATTTCTGCCATTAACTAAACGATTGGTCCCAGCATCTGCCCTGGTAATTAAAACCTTAGAGATTAATCATAAACTCCCCCCTTTCAGATGATGCCTGAGTTTGAGATTTGTCTCTGCATGTACATGGGCTCCATTTGACTCAAAAACATACAATTTCCTCCCATAAAGTCCTGAGCAACCATTCAAATTGGGTGACTGACTTCTGAGGAAACACATCCTGTAACAAAGGACATTGTTGCCCCCAGGCACACACACTGCTATTTAATTAAGCTCCATTTTCTTTCTGATATTTTCCTCATTACATTTGCTGGCATCTTAGTAAAACAGAGAGAACTGGATAATTGACTCATGTAACAGGTGGTCACCTAAAAAGGGGTTTAGCTCAGATGTGCCCTGTAGCTTGTGCGTACACATGTCTGAGTGCCATTGACCTAGTGACTTGCACAACACAACGTTGAGTAATTACAAGCAGGGAGATTAATCATAAAGTCTACTCACATGGCTCCTCAGCTGGATATCAGTCTCTACTTTAGCCTCCGTTCATAAGATACGTGTGAAAGTGTCACTTGAGAGGAACTACGGCTACAATTCAATACAACACATTCCCTCACAGTACTTTACTCTTCTTCCTCTCCAACACGCCATCTACCCTGTTCTTCAAGTGACAGTGAGTTAAATGAGTTCATAGATGCCAACTGAAGTCAAGAGTATTTAAGGGCAAAACAAACCTGACTGGAGGCAAGGGCACAATGACTAAGCCATGGTGGTTCTAGCAGCCAGTCCTAATAAGTCACTGTGAGTGTGCATAGGGTTGAACTGAGGGAATTGACAGTGTGCTACTGCTGACTTGTCGGTTTTAGCTCAGCAGGGCTAATTACGCTATTAGAGTCTACCTGTGGGCTTAAATTTCACCGATCCACCCTACATGCCCCAAGTGACTGGATACACATAAAGGATAGTACATGTGTGCACTTATACAAGACCAAACACATGCACACACACCAGCCCAGTATCCCTAGACATTGTGGTCATACTGGATGATTTTACAGTACATGCTGTATGCCCAAAGCATACATTAGTGCAGGGAGCAGCGTGCCCTTTGTGTAGCAAAGGAAAAGAAAGAAGTGTCGGACTTTCATACTAAAGTGTAAGTTTGAAACAATGAGAACTTTTTAAGACCACAACCACTACCGTCACTGGTGTTTTACTTGCCTCGGCTTTACTATACCTTGACCATACTGGAGCTTGTAGCTGTAGCCATGCACCATTACTGTTGGAATAAATCCTTTTGAAAACTGCATTAAATGTGACAAATACATTTGATGTAATGTGATCCATAGTTTTGTTAAACTGAGTGCAGAGTCTGAAATAACACAAAATCACAAATCACAGAACAAAACAACTGTTATTTGATATTTTTGTGTGTGTAATGTTAGGTTACAGGCATTTAGGTTTTTAGGTAGCACACACAAATGCATTTTTATGAGGACTTCCTCCGTGGCTACAACTTGCTAGCTAGTGTATGCAGATATATTGTATGAATTTTTAATAAGGCGTCTCTCCAATGATTCACTACGTCATACTCAATACGTTTTGCCTTTCTTACATCTATCTCAAGGTAAACTGCATCCCACCCTGAATGACAACTCAAGTGATACCAGTCTAGGGAGGCTGGGTAAAGATGGTGCAAACTCATCCTCTGCTGCTGAGAAAGTGAAGCCAATTGAATTTAGCCCACCAAGAATCCTCTAACGTGTTCTCCTACTGAGTGTGGAAAAGAGAGCAAAGAGATTTGACTGACTTTTTCCTTTGGAGTCAGTCTGGTTGCTGCTCCTTCAATACTCACGGGTGCTCTGTAAGTGTTCTTTTAGAGTAATGTTGGGAAAATCTTGCGTTTACCAAACCTCAGGCTAGATTTCTTGTAGTGTGTGTCACTTGTGAGTACAGCAGCAGGTTTCACAGAGCATGCATGCCCCAGTATTTATTTATGTCTGACGTTTTGACTTAAGTTAAGTTCAGGATATATCCAGGTTGTCAAACTGATTCAGTAGTGAAAACATTAGTTAAAAAGATAAAGATAGATATAGGTGATCAAGACAGACCTAATGAAATTAGGGAACAACACTGTTCCTGTAAAGTGGAATGGTGGTTTATTCACTGCATGTTATAATCATTAAAAAGCCAAAGCAGCTTTATACATTCATAGTGCTAACGCTAGTTCATAATGTGTTAACTTCTCAGCTAATGTTAGCTCAAAATGTTTTTACGTATATGGTTGGTCTACGTTTAAGGGGGCGGGACTAAGCAAAGGGTCAATTAGGTGTCAAACTTGATTATGGATTATTTGTATAAATTAGTTGACAGCTGATGACATGATTTATGGACTTGGTAAATGTTAAATGGACTTGTACTTGTAAAGCACTTTGCTTGCCTTCCGACCACTCAAAGCACTTTAACACTACATGTCATTCACCCTTTCACACTCATGCATACTGTAAGTAACCCAATTTTTGTTCTGGCTTTAGAAACTGTTTAACAATAAATGTTGTTGTTTTTGTTGCGTGTTTTTGCCTGCCTTAAGCTAAATTTATCTTGTTTCCTGTTTTAAGAGAAGATGCTTTTATTTTGAAGGCGGCGCTAGTAGAGTTAAAAAGGAAGTCGCATTGTGCACAGATTTGATGTAGAAGTACAGAAAATATGGTTGAGTTTGAATGCAAATAGAGATGGTATTATCACTCCCCCGAAGAGGCACAAGGTTAGTTCATGTTGGAATAACTGTAATAATTGTAATAACTGTGTATGTTTTAAGGGAATTAGTTTAAGTGTTGGTTCTACTACTACAACTATAGAAACGTGAAATGTATCCACTGAATAAAAAAATCACTGAACTACCTCCTGTTATCTAGAAATGACAAAAATAAAGTTGAGCAATGTACTTATTCAAAACAATATACTATTACCATACATCCTGGTAAAAGAACAAACCACTATATTCTAATGTTGAAAGTTTCCTAATTTTGCATAGTATGAAAAAAATGTATGTACCCTTTTCTATTACAGAAATTATGTTATCAATGAATGTTAATAAAAGGGTGACAGTGAAATGCTACCATACTGCTAATTTTACATTTGAAAACATAAAACTTCTAAACCATTTTTAGAGTGCAGAACTATGCCAGGTTTGTCTGCAACGACCTTTGCTTTAATGTTTGAATGCATGAATACATCCCAAAATTGTTTAGTCTCCTGTCTAGACCGCAAGTGTATCAGACGTCTTTTTCAGTCGTACATCTTAATCAAAAGATATGCTCTCATTTTAATCCAAGCAGAAGTCGGCAAAACCATTATGGATATGAAAGGCCAAAATGACACAATATGTAATTCACTATAGGTGGCAAGCAATTTGGGATGATCGCAGAATGAAAATATTGTGTTTTTGCATTGAGTGGACATTTATGACTTTCAGGCATCTGTTAAGGATGCCCCTGGGCATTTGAGAGGCTAAACACAAGTTAATGAATAAATGGACAAAGAAAACCAACAAAAATAGACAGCCTAGCTCCTGAGGTGTCCCCAAGGACCCAATAATAAGAAATGTGATTTTTAATGAAATGTCAGTGGCAGTAGAATCAGTTTATTAGATTCCTCTGCCAACCCTTGTGTAACTCATTCCAAGTAAATGGTTGTATATTGACAATGCATACATGCATTCAACAAACTACATATTGATTGATTTAAAAGTGGAATAACATGCACAGTTAAAACAGGTCACTGATTGATCCATATATGAATATTTAGCAACTTAAGATGTTTTAAAGGTTAATGAATATTTATCTTTATTGTTTATGTGGCATGACATTTGAAGCACATTTGATATGTATATTTCAGGGCATTGTAATGCAATACAAATCAATATCATGGAAGGTTTTGGGTCCACAAATTATGAACAATAAAAAATGCTGGCATTGGAGATATTGTTTGTTGCTTACAACAGATTTCCATAACAATAGATATTAATCCATACTCTCTGGTTAAAGAAAGACTACACATGCTCTAAAAAATATATCCAAAGCCTCTTCTCAGCAGACAGCACATTTGAGGTGAGCGAAAGAATATCTGCAGAGGAAATTTCATGGAACTTGTGAGCTGATACCCAGTGGGTTCCAACAGCTAAATTTAGCTTGGTCTCAAAGGAGAAGGCCTTCCCTGTGGTAAAGACCAATGCTAGGAAACATTCTGAGGACTTCAAAGATAGGAGAGAACCTGATGTTATTGCTGGTCTAACTCTGATTTGGAATATCTTAATATGAAGTAAAATAGTTGATCAATTTTAAAGAAGTGACAAAAAAAAAATAGAAATGTTAAAACCTTAATGATCACTTTACACCATTTTGCTTTGCTCCTACTACTTTTCATATTTTGTTTATTTCAATAGGTGCTAAAAGAACCATCCGTCTCCGGAGACACCTCTTTGTGTGTGTGTGTGTGTGTGTGTGTGTCAGTGTAATAGAAAATAGACAGTGTTGATGAATGTAGTGTTAATAAAGAACCATGTGGTTCTCCTGACTATTTTCCTAGATGTTCACTCCCTAAACATCTGTAAAACACAGCAGCTCGTAGCAGTGATGTGTGTGAAAGATGATTTCTCCAAGTTAGCATAAGCAGACGCTTATTCGGCTGGATGAAATTAGATGGCAGACGCTTTTTCACTTTACTAATGGGGGAATACCACCCACAACAAAAAGCTGCACCATATGGTAGTGAACAAGGATTTTAATGTAATATTATGCTAAATCTTCCCGTGTTTAAATGTTTTACTCATGCAGCCACATGTCTGAATCAATAAGAGGTCTTCTCAACGGAATATTTCTGTCATTTTGTGAATTGATTTCACCTAATATATTTTGTGTTTATCTCCTTGATCTAGACTATTAAATCTTATTCACGATTAGTTAAAACTTCACTTGTCTATGTGGTATTTCCTATTCGAAGCTATACTGAAGCAAACTCAATTATTTATACTCCCTTGGATCAATACCGCTGTAATTAATCTATCATTACTCTGCAACAACGTCCAACAAGACTAGAAGTTAACACAGCAGGGGAACAATGAGATGAAGTAACCTTTTATTTGTACCTATCTTACCAATCAGAAGGTCTATCAGGGGGAATTTAGACCTACCACACATGCCAACTGATTTGCAAATGAAAGTCAATTTTAGCCCCAGATTTGCCAACAACACAGCAGAGACAACGATAAGTTCCTCACTGAGCTTGCTGCTGGCCGCTGAATGGTCCTGGCGGGAATGTGGCAGGGGTGGGAGGTTGTTTTTGGCCGTGATACATTCAGCGAAGGCCAGACAGTGACATTACGCCAGCCAGGCAGGGCTCGAGGGACAGCCACGTTAAATACCATCTCCCGGAGCACAAATGGCAGGGAGTTTGTTGTGGTGTTTGGGGGAATGTGGTTGTTTGCGTGCCTTGGTGTGCCTTGAAATGTGTGTGTGTGTGGCTGTGCTTGTGCAAATCTAGGCTTTGTACTGCCTTGCGCATAAACACACACGCACACACATAGGCAGAGCACACACAAACACATACTGACATTACTCTGGCAAAGAGACTGGTGCTGTGAGTAGATGACATTAGAAGAAAAGCAACAGGCCAGATGCTTAATTATCCGGAGATAAACAAAAACTACCACCGCTACGGAGATGCTTTTGTAGATTCAGGTGGAAGGTGGAGGAGACATGGGGCTGCCCGTCATTTATCCAACAATATTAATTAAAAAGTGAGGATTTGTTCCTGATCTGGTTGATACAATAATCTTTGAACCTGTGTTGTTTTCAAAATACAGAGAGGATTTGATTCATTCATATGCAAAACCACCAAAAAGCAGAGGCAAAAGGCAGAGCTGTGAAACACGGAGCAGACACAAAATATGTCTTGTTCAAAAATAAGAAATGACAGAACAAGATACTGTTCAAAGTTGACAGTTGAACTAATGCCATTTTGTCAAGGCTCCAAATACTGGAGGGATAAATAGATACTCTCACACAATAGGAGAAATCAAGATCAAAGGGAAAGATCAGAAATAGGCTGCATTAAAGATCCAATATGCATTTATGAGCCTGTAAAGCTGGAAATGTCTGAGTTAAACTAAATAATGTGTTCATCATTACTGAAATACATTCCTCGAGAATTGAGTGCACTGCACTGCAGTTTTATAATGTCCTGGATTCAATTCACGGCTCAAGAAGATACTAGCTTGCTCAAAGGCAAACTATTTGTTTTCAATATTTTTACCCGTTTGACTTTACATGATGTTTAAATAGCCTTACAATAACCACATGGGGCTTTGTACATTGATTTTATGTTTTTAACTTCCACCCTTTTCCCCTGACAACAAATCCTCCTCTCAGCTGCGTGTTCCTAAAAGTTAACAACTGTGCTATAAATACAAAACAAGCCCCTCATAGCCCACGACGGGATCACAGTCTGTGAGCTGTAGCATCAATCTGATTTTCAATCGCCATCTTTACCTGTACTACCTATTTGTTTCAATATATAGTATACACAAACGTAACGTTGTCTGTAAAGGGGTCTATATATGGCCATGGTGACCGGGGCAATACACACACACACACACCTCTAAGACAAGAGGTCTATACATAAATAAATGAAGAGGGTGTCAGTCAAACTTTTGGTAGACGGGGGAGCTAGTGACAGGGTGTCAGCGACCTGCTGACTGTAGGAGAATAATAACAAGAAGGAACGCAACTCCCATTGGTTACCAACGGACTCTGGCAGGTTATGAGACTTTTGAACCATGCCTTCTCAGCTGCTACGTCTAGTCAGTTTCAACCGTGGTCCAGCAATCTGCCACAATTTCCAGAAGCAGAATATCACAGTGGTTTCTGCTGGACTCCGTGCTATTGTGTTAAACTGTTCAAACTGATGGTGTAATAATGCCATTGACTTACCCGGAAATTATACTCATCATATTCTTTACTATTTAAAATGGTCCAGTGTTGATGCTCAACAATCGCAATGTATGCTATAATGTGTCAGTGAAATGTCTACTGACCTTCACCTGACATTGACAACAGTTGGGAATGCAGCCTTCAAAAGCATATATCAAGATATATTAAGATTAGGATTTAAAGAGAGTCGGGACTAAGATCACGGTTATGGTTACATATTCCAAATAGACTAGTTCCACTTGGATTACACTACTAGTAAGATCTGTTAATATCTATTGACATTTGAGAAAGAAAGTGTTACTATACTTGTGCAATGGATGTCTATGGTACATTGTCATATAGCCTTAAATGATTAAACTCTACACAGATATTTAATTAATTTATCTCCGCAATACATCATAGAAATTTGTTTTTTTGTTGTCTATGCTGAGCCTAGTGTATTTCTGAGCCAATTAGGACTGTGTTAAATCCACACATACAGTTTTTAGTCACTAGATACCTCAAGCCATATGTGACTGGGGAAACGGGTATTTCTCAACACTTTTGATTGAATTTCTTTAGCCAATTTTCCTATTCGAGACTGTGAAGTTAGACTGTTTTATCAATTTGAGGTGACACTTGAACAGCAATTTGCTTTAAACACAAACGTCATAATTAAAATTTGAAATTCATTCATTCACAGATGTTTAAATTAATATGGAAAATAAAATCCTTTTATGCATGTGTATATGGATATCCTAGAAGTGAGTTGTACTCTCTCTCTCCCATTCAAAATAAGACGTGTGTCTGCAACAGTTTTTCCACTGCTACCAGACTGTACAATATTGCAATTTAGTCATACAAATTTACCTATTCTGAAGGAGAGCGGGCCACCAGAGGTGCTTCTCACCCACATGGCTAAGAAGAGCAGAAGCGCCCAGGCTGTGAGCATCTTCTATGACTCCTCATGGGTCCTGCCCCGGGGGTGCCCCTGTCACAGCCACCTGAAAAATAGACAAAGCAGAGCACACCATTCATACATCAACCAACATGAAGAGGAACACACAAAATCCAGATCTGTGCAGCAGATGGTTTGACCTGCAGACATACAGTGTTTTTCCTTCTCCGCTCTTTCTATCCGTCTGTCTCTGTTGTTGCATGCTCGGAATCTGTTAGTGAGAGTGTGAAACTGCTGCTTAGTGAATCGTAGGCCAATGCAAGTTTTTAGTACTTTTCTCCCCTCATTGCTGTTTTTTCTGTGTTAATGGGTTTTGGTTTTGATGTTTGTGGCATAGAGGGAAAGATGAGCACACAGGGACCTTCCATAATGTACTATTTGGACCCAAACATTTGTCCTGATGGTCTAGACTAAAAGCCTGATTATTCTTACATCCTTGCATTGAGCTTAGGTGTACAGAGCCTTTGCCTCTACATCTGTTGGTCACAGGCGGTCTGAAAAAAGTTCAATTCAATTTGGAAGTGCCAGCAGGGGGCGACTCCTCTGGTTGCAAAAACAAAATCTGATTGATTAGAAATCTATGAGAAAATGACCCTACTTTTCACTTATTAATGAATTATAACCTCAGTAAAAATTGTAAACATGAGTTTATGGTCTCAATCGCAAGTTTCAAGTCTTCTTCAATACAGCATGATGTTCATTTAGTAAATCGTGGTCCTATTTAGAGTAACATTCGATAAAGCAGGGTATGCTTTAGGGCGTGGCTTCCTTGTGATTGACAGATCGCTGCCACCGCATTGTCCGGTCCGGGTCTTGTCCGACAGCAATAACCTTTTCACAGTGTTTTCAGTTCATAAACGTCAATTGTAACTGTTCTGGTCACCTAAAAATGACTTATTCACTGTTATTCATACAGTCTACTGGTGGTCACTTATTTTGCTGAAGGGCGCAACAGCAGAATAATGTAGAAGGTATATCATTTTCTTTATTTCACAGTAAGAGGTTGACCAAGAGGGGAAACAGACTGTACATATGCTTGATAGTGGTCCAAATCTGGTTGCTCTTCATGTCACGTCTTTCACGAAGGCATATAAGGCTAAAAATGGTCAACGCCAAAAAGCACAATATGTAAAAGGAATTCAAATGATATTGTGTCCTGTGTGTCAATTAATTACCTACGGTACCCTGTAATTCTTCATCTACACTTCAAATTCAGTCATACTATGCCGAGTTTCGGAACATGTTGAAATGCTAATCAGAAAGTTAGTTGTAGTTCTCCTTTAAGAGATCCACAGCAGTGAGGATAATGAGGTACATTAGGGCCTTTGGAAAGGGGGGGGGGGGGCATGATATTCTTACTCATGGGAATAGTTTAAGAGCAGGAGAAGCTGGGCCAGTATTTATCAATGATTTCAGAGTGCCTAATTAAACCATAATTTAACCAATGATTGATACATTTTATGGTCCTACTTGTAGGCTTTGGAGTAAAAACCTTCAACTCTTTCAATAAATCACTCTCATCTCCTCCAGGATTTAGAAGACCAGATGAGTTTTTAGGAGTTCCCAGCAGGTGGACAATGATAGGACAACATTGGAGAAATCAGCAAGAGAAAACCCGTGTTATACCGTAGTTTTCAGCCACAGCACGCTGCTGTTCTCAGCAAAAAGAGCTCTAAACCCACTGTACAGACAGACACAGTTAACAACTAACTGATGAACATCGTGGAGCATATTCCACTCAGCAGTTGGTAGAGACCAAAAATATGGCTAAAAGAAAGTGAATGTTGGAATTATGGTCAGAAACATGACTCCAAATGGATGTTGCTTATTTTCTACAGGATGCGTAAATAAGGTCAAGTTTTCTGACAAGGTTGCCACATCAACTCATAAGGTGAAGATATGTAAGTGGTGTGTTAAAAAAATTGTTATTTCAGGTTTAAGATAAGAAATAGTGTGCCATTGTTTTATCATGTGTTTTGTTGTTGTGTGATTACTGTACATTGTCATAGATGTAACACTTTTCTATATTGTATTTTGTTTGTATTGCATCAAATTAAGCATAGTTCAGTCTGGCAGTGTTTTTAATGTTTTGATTGCGCACCAGAAATATTGAGAAAAACCACAACACACCATCATTAATGTCAGAATACAATTGAGTGTGAAAGAGTGTAAAACAAAAACAAAGACATATTTAATGGTATTTTTAGTCCGTTTTTGACGATTCCTTGAAATTATTCTAAGATGCTTGATAAATAGAAGTCCTATTCTCTTTTTATCAAGGTAAGGCTTTGCTATTTAATCTTTTTTAAATGAAGTGAAGTTGTGGGTGGTTCTGTTTGTCAGGGACAGAGGGCAGGGTCTTGTGTTTTGTCAGTGTTTATGTTGCAGAGAATAGACTGTTTTTTAAGAAGAGAGAGGCTGAGAGAGGTCAGTGACTACAGGTCAGTGCAACCAGTGACAGTATTGTACTGAAAGGGAAATGAATAAAGGACTCTACCTTGGACAGGACAAACAGTCTCTTTTGACTCCTCTTTCCAAATATAGTCAGCCAGTTTGATTTGTTAGATGCATGGAGGACAAAACATCCAAATGTCAGGCAGTACACCTGTGAAGACGGCAGGCAGCAAGATTAGCACAGCCAGACACAATAGACTCGGGCTTCTATTTTCGTACAGGCACAAAGCCAGCAGAGGTGCAAATGTAGCCACAATGTCATTTTCATCAGGAGGCAGTCCACTCCACTGTGTTTGTACCTGTTACGTTATTTCAGAAACGTTGGCACATTTGTCTCTCGAGGTAGTGGGTGTTTTCTGGATTTGGGCAAATGTTTACCTGGAGTGTCTCAGCTGGTCACCTGGACTTCACTAAAGGACCAAAATCAAACAGAGGTGTCTGGAGACCTAGGGTGAGGTCTTGCAAGAACTGGTGGCAGCTCGCCAAAGTGCTGTGAATGTTTACAACAACACAGTGGACAGAACAGACGAGTTCAGACTCCTACGTGCAGTGGAAGAATTTTTATATTTTGTGTGTGGAACCATTGTTTTTTTCATTTGATTTTTTTTTTTTATGGCCTCAGGTTTTAGTGTGTACTTCTGCTGACTTGTATACTAGTATGTTCTATAACACTGTTGAGATAAATCTCAGCAGCAGATTGGTAACACAGTTGATGTCATGGTCCACAGAACAAAACTATTCTGTTTTGACGGAAGTTACTTATGTACAACAAGTCCATGCGTTTCTCTGGGTCTTTTGAATCACTTGTCTGTAAGGGCAAATTTTTTTTTTATGTCAGAGAAGCCTATTAAAGGTAGATTCAATGTAATACTTGGACAAAATGCTTCATCAGAGAGCAGATTGATAGCATCTCATAGTCCTAGATAATTTATACCGTGTACTTTAGCTGAGTATAAAAAACGTTCCTTTGGATGGTATGTTTTGTTCATTCAATATCATCAACCCTTTTGGTTCACAACTAGCAATTCAAATCTTAAGTTCTAGATAGGGAAGTAAAGAAGAGTATTCTGCCCTTTCTAAGCAGTGTGAAACCATATGAGCCAGTGGCAAACCCTGTCAATGTGAAAACCATGTGAAATAAGAGTTTACATCAGGATTATGTCAATCTCGTCTGCCTCACGTTTATTTTGTTAACATTTGCTGGCTCACTGCCGGTGATGGACAATAAGACGGATCATGTGGGTTCTTAGATTACCTTATACAGAGTTATTGCTCAGGACAGCCCTGGGGAACTGTTGTATCCGACTGTCAACACATCAGGATCATTTCACAGACCTTTCCTAAGAAAACTATGCAAATAACAGCTGTCAAAAGCCTTCCCCCAAAGGGCTCCAGAAAAGGAGAAAAACAGCATAAAATAAGAGGCCTGTTCCAAAATTAATTGAGGACTGAAAATTCCTTACAGCTTGTATCGTTATGCACACACAGGGATTCCCACGCTTTATTGTTCAATTAGCCTGACCCAAGGGCAGCATATTTTAAACAATGTGAAATGCTCTTATAGAACTAACAACTGATAGCCCAGAGTACAGCAGCACCAGAAAGATGCAACTAGAAAGAAGATTTCTCGAGATTAGCTTGATTCTTAACACACACAACTGCAACTTGTTCGACGGACTCAGCTGGCACAAACACCTTATTTAGTTTCCTTAAATTGGAAATAAAAAAAACCCACAAAGCTGTTTCAATACCCTTGAAAGCCAAATCAATGTCAATGGTAGCTCAGATACTGTGTGTAGCAGCAGCCTACTCGCTATATCACCATTGAGTAGAGACAAAAGCCTTGGCAGGCTTTAGATTGGTAGTCAATGCAATCAGTTACACTAAAGGCTCTTCAGTGTGATCAGCTTGTTCATGTTAGAGTTCAACACAGATTCCAATACACTCAAGACATGGGTAAAATGAAGAATGAGTTCAATGATTGGCATTGTTTCTCAAAACTCCTGAATCTTTTATATCAATTTGAGTTCAGCACCTGAACTGAGACACACAAACACAGATTGAGCCATATCTCTACAACTGTACTGCAACTCTACTGTAGCAGAATTGCCTAAAATGCACACTGCGCGTCTGCCCGGCGTCCTCCGGCCCGCCCCCCCGGATCGCGGCTGCCCGGCTGCCGTGCCCCCAGGCCCCTCCTACTGGACCCCTCCGCCAACCCTATGGGACTTGGTTATCTGTTGGGACGTCTGGAGTCCGTCCCTTGAAGAGGGGGTGCTGTCACGGTCTTGGGTTTTGTTGAGTTTATTTTCTGTTTTATTTGGAATTTCCCTGCCTCTTGTGTCCTCTGTTCACTTCACTTCCTACCTGCCTTTGTATGTTTTCCCGCCTCTGTGATTTTCTGCCCCGCCCCTAATGGAATCCTCCTGTGTCTAATCACCTGCACCTCCCCAGTGCATTTAAACCTTGTTTGTCTCCTGCCTCAGTGTTGGTTCGTCTGCTTCTATCGGTATGTCCCTGCCGTCTGCTCTGCTCTGCCCTGCCCTGCCCTGATCCCTAGTATGTTTCCCTATTAGTGTCCCTCGTATTGTTTTTCTGTAGTACCTGATCCTGTTTTGTGTTTTGTTTGTTATACATTTTTTGGGTCCGTCCCCGTTGCCCTTGTTTGCCCCCTTATTACCGGCATGACAGAGATCTATTATTATCTTGCTTGTTTTTTCGATTTATTAGCAGACAATAGACAGGTTACTGTGGGCCGTAGCCTACGCCAAAAACAGTCAACACAGCTAAACGTTCTCTTAACATGCTTAACAATCTGCTCCCGGTCATAGTCTAACTCTCAACAGGCTAGCAGCACAACAACATCCCACCTTATTTTCTCTGCTAATCCCAGGTACGCTCACTTGTGCCACCCACCCTCTTAAGTAGCTAGGATGATTGACAGGTTTTACAGCTTCGCAGGACATGAGACCTTCACTGAGCTCTTAGTAAATGCAATGAACATTCCTCTTCTCTAGAAAAACGTCTTCCTGTAAACACAATACCACTTATAACACAACAGGTTAACATTACATGTCACTCAGTCCGTTACAGTATATTTATTTTTCCTCTAAATTTCAGACCTTTAACTTTGATTTTACAGAACTTTGTCCTGTATTGTGTATGGACACAAAACGTAATCTGAGTCTCAATATTTCCTCTTCCTCTCACTCTTTAGACTTTCTATCCCAAGCAGTCTCTTTAAACTCCTTCCCTTCATGCCTGAAGTCCAAACATCCCCACCACCAATTGACCATTTTAATGATTTCCTTGAAGGCAGATTTGGTTCGTCATACATTGCCTGCCTGGCACCACACTTAAAACAATTATATATTAAATGCTAGATTTGGACTGGCCACTGCTGCAGTATTTATAGATATTTTTAGTCACACACATTGGACAGAAGCCTCATGACAATATGATTCTTCCTGAGCGCCAGAATCAACAGCAACTTTAAAAGTCCCTGTAGAGACTGGGTTGTGCAGGAATGAAGAGAACAATAGCACAGATTACTTTTACTGTGAGTTGGCATGAATAGACAGACAGGCAATCATACTGTATAGAGTTGTACCCATTGCATTTTCAGTATAAGCCTCCCCTGAATACTGAATAGGCTGAGGATCATGAAATAAAACCCGGCTATTGTAACTCTTCTTTTGTTTCTCTCCTCACAGAAAAGCCAGCATAGGCTGAGATGGTGAGATGAAATCAGAGGAAAGGGGACTGCAGTGTAATCATAGCTGTTGTGAACATGGTTTTAAAAACAGTGAGACGGTTTCAGATATAGAATACAGAATAACACAGACTGTACAGTTTCCTTATCCTAAAGGCCTTTTAAAAATTGTATTTGACTTTGAGAAAATATGGCTAAGAGTGAATGGAAAGAGAAATAAAACAAAAAATCTGAAGCTGTGTTGTTCATATCTGCTGTGGAACAAAAATACAATTCACGAGAAAATGTGATCATAATGGACAGAGGCCTCATGACAGGAGTCAGGAGTGTAAGAGGCAACTGTTTACCCATCAGCTTGTTTTTTATGTTTGTCTTCCCCCTAATAGCCAACGATTTAATTAAAACAGTTTTAAATAACTCATAATACTCAAAACATGTAGTTAGCTGCAGCAAGAAGTAAAATTAATCTTTAAAATTAATGTTTTAGTGAAAGAACTGGAACAATAGGCAAAAGAGTCCGATAAATAGGTTAGAGATGGTAATAATTATGTTGGATTGGTTGAATGGCATAGCATTGTTTCTTGTGACAATTTACTAATATGTCTTTCTCCACTTGCTGGTCTTTGCTTGTTCAATAGAAACAGTAAATCACGCGCACTCACAGAAAATCAATTTTTGGTTAAATCACATTTTTATAGAAGCCACAGGGTGACACCAAAAGTCTTGCAGCACAGACTGCTGTTAAGTATCAGTGTCATAGTTGACAAATAGGCCTTTGTATTTATAAAGCGTGTGGAGCAAAACAGAAACTCTGAAGCGGTACAATAATTTTTCCTTAATCCCATTCTCAAATCTCAACCCGCTGCTCCCTGGGTTATGTGAGAATGTCTGTGTGCAACTGTGGGAAATATGTACAATATTTCTATATTTGCATCTCGAAAGTAGATTAAAATTAACAGTGAGAAAGGTTCATATTGTAGAGATCAACTTCTGCACTAAATTACAAACTGCACACACAAACACACTCCTAGAGATTAAAGCATGCTGTACTGTATAAATAAAGTACAGCAGTTTTTACTCTGACCCTCCCACCATATACACTGATTGGGATAATGGCTCACTGACTGAAATGGAATCTGACCGTAGATATTAATCATGTTTGACTTCCTGGCTAGAGTACTAATTCGCTCTGCATCCCATGACACCAAACTGGTATTAATCTTTTTTTTCTCTTATTTAGCCCGATCAACTAAGACCAAAAGTCAACCACTCCCCATTAAGTAAGAACCACTACAATACGAGACAATAAGACTGTGATGTTGTCTGGACTATGTCAACAGGGCAAGATGAGTAGGATCAACAATTGACAGACCAGGATGGTCTGACAGCTGTTTGACTTGCCTGTCAGAGCAACAGTTAACACAATCCAAATATCAAAACTGTCAATCAACATCAAACGTTATGTAATTCAATTGCCAATGGTCCATTAAAACTGACAGATTAAACCAAAGGCAAGTCAGATGCATAATGAGCCTCACATATTTGCATATATTCATGTCCTGTTGCATTGGGAGTCTCAGAACTGGCACAAAAGCAACTTGTAGATGGAAATAAGTGATGTGTGACCAATGTTCAAGGAGGTTTTAGAGACTGTCAGAAGCTGCAGAAAATGAATATGCATGTGATATGTTTACTCCTTTGGTGAATGTTTGCAGTGAGGTCATAGAGAACATCTGTCTGTCTATCTGAAATGTCTCGACATGAGAAAAAACAATAAACTCAACAAAGGAGAAAGTCAGAAGGTATTTCTATATGGAAAATACTGTATGTGTTACAGCTCTGTTGTTCAGTTCTCTAAACTAACCCCAGAGTTTCTGTTCTGGAATTAACTGGACTGTCAAAGCCAGCACGATGCTCACCAACATCTCCCAGCAGTAAACACACATTTTATTAACACCAAATATCAGTGGTCTCTCTGTCAGGGGCAATATAACGTTGATGGAAACGGCTCTGAAGCAGTTCATGAAATGGAATCTGAATATCTAGTAGGAGTGAGTCTGAGAAAAGCTGGCTGACTTTACACTAATCTAAGGGGCTTCATCAAATGTTCTGATTGGTAGGGAGCATTCGGACAGACTTTGCAGTGGTTCAATTAGCAATATTTTAGAAAAAATACCAGTTTGTATTGTATACATAAGACTTGGAATATATGCTTTGTGGGTTTTCTATATTGTTCACGTTTTTTAAGTTTTTCTTTTCTGAACACTTTAACCGTATCAGATATGGTTTCTACCTTTGGATGCCCCACTCTGCTCACAGAAAAAAAGAAGCAAGCAGTCAAGAACTCAGAGATGGTGTACCGGAACGAAAAAATATCACTAACTCGTATGATTTCAAAAATATGATTTGCCCTTCCATGTTTTACTGGGCTTATATATCTTGTATAGCAATGTGTTTACACAAGTCCCCAGCGTATTCATCTGAAGCACATCCGGCACCCATTGTTCTGCATGTCCCGGTACTTGCTATCTGTGTTACAGTAGCTGAATCAGCCCTGCCATCCTGGATTTCTGGGTTGCAAACCTCCTGCAATCACATTAACACTGCCAACTTACAGTCTAGATAAAGACTAACAAGTGAAGACTGTAGCAAAGCAATTGATTGACCAATCCAAAAACACTATTAAATATTTTTCCAAATACTCAAGATGGAGTCAGAAAGCAGGGAAATTAAATTGACTTGATAGGGTGTAAGTCTAAAAGAAGGTTTACAGATACAAACAAACTCATATTTACTACTTAAAGTCTCAAATTCACCAATTTTGCATGTTTTTAACTGTGGGAGGCAAATAGGAGGAACCCAGACCTTTTTGTTCAACAGGTCTACATCCCAAACTCCCATTGACAGACAATGTTGTATTGCACTATACTGTCATTCACACAATATGACAGTATCAATAACAAAACCTGACAATAAATATACAAACAACAGGTGTGGAACTCAGCATGTGAACAATTTCAGATAGAAAAGGTGTATCAGTGTATCATAAATGTGAATCAGTAACATCAGCTTGAACTTGTAAAGACTTAAAGCAGTATAAAGACAGTGATATTGTAAGATGGAGAGCAAAGTTTCAGTGAAAAATGGAAAAACTGAAAGTATGGCCAAAACTGACGTAATTGTCTTCAAAGACAAGGCGGGGGGGCAGAAAAAGGCAGAATTAAGGATGATCTCAGTAGAGCCCGGCCCATCAATATTTAACAACATTTTAATAGCCGGTATAACAAAAAAAGAAAATCAGTAATGAGAGTATGTGTCATGTCAGTACAATATGTGCAACATTTAATCACACCATCAGAAGATCAATGGTTTGATCCCCGGCTCCTCCAGTCCGCTATTGAAGTGTCTTAGGGCAAGATCCTCAACCCAAATTTGTCTCTGAAGGCTGTGCCATCGGTGTGTGAATGTCTGTGTGTGTGTGTGTGTGTGTGAATGTGCATCAGTGTATTAAACTGTGTGTGAATGAGTGAATGTTGACATGTAGTGTAAAGTGCTTTGAGTGATCGGATGACTAGAGAGGCGTTAAATAAATGCAAGTCAATTTACCATTTACCTCTGCCCAACAGTGAGTTTGTACATTCTTCATACAGTCTGCAAGAAGAGTGAACCGAAGGCATAGCACAGAACAAGGAGAGAAAAAAAATGAGTCAAGACTAGAGATGGCAAGGACATCAGAAGCATCCTCCCATTTTCCTTTGTTCGCTTATTGCCAACCAGACCACAAGCAGATGGGAGTGACTTGACAGGTAATAAATTGCTAACCAAATACTATCTCAATAAGGGGAAATGTACAGATGTAACCTTGCTCTGCCCAGCCGCCAAAGACTTTCCCACTTTACTTCCGTCACCGCAATTAAGAATATTCTATAAATCAGATGCTTGATTTACAGTTGGCATGATGCCAACAAGTCAGAATTAAAGATAATAAATTATAGTGGGACCAATGCAATGACAATATTGCATTCTGGTTGTTGATTGGTTAGAGAAGACGCCTTATGTTGGAGCATTATTTTACGTGTTATGGCCAAAAACAAATTAGAATAAAAAAAAAAAGATTTACATTAAATTGATATGAGAGATTCCGTTTTAAGGAGGACAGCAGGGGCCTGTCCTCTGCCCCCCACCACCACTTCACTGAGATTTAGTAATGGTTTATTTCAACCCATTACTCATTTAGTCATTTTGATCTCCCTCTTGACTCAAAAAAAAGAGGAAGGGCAACGTCCTCTGCCTCTATGGACCAGCCTCCTCTGATATAGATGGGAAGCACTTACATAAGTAAAATTACTTCAAAACCAGTCTTTAAATAACACATTGACAATAACTATTATTGTATCATACATGTACATTTTACTGCATAGTGTGTATGCACTTAAGCATTAAAACAACCAAGAGAATACAATTTACAATACAATTTAATGAATTATTGCACTCAAATACAATTGTGTCTGATTGGTGCAGTGTTTTGAATTTCCTGGAGGTGCCCTGTGAAATTGCATAGGCAGAGTAATCTCACAAGTGGCCTGTGGAGAGGGAGAAATCAGTGTAACTTCAGGAAGAAGAGAAATAAAAGAAAGAGAGAATGAGGGGGGGGGGCAGAGCTGAATCAAAGAAGAATGGATGTGGAACAAATGCTCATCTTATCTATCTCCTCTCAAGTGTCTACCACTCTCGATGTGCGCCACTGTAACACTACCAATTATCTGTCTGTTGCGTATATGAGTGTTATGTGTGTACGCACACAGGTCAAACTCGGTGTGTGTTTGACCCTAACCTGTTTGTGTATCGTCTTAGTGTGTATGATGCCCTTCACATTGTGTACTAAATGACTTAAAGCCACATAATGCTCCAGGGGGATATACATTCTCAATCATACTGTACAGCACTGCAACACCAAGGGCAACTGAAAGGGAGGCAGTGATAGAAGCTGAAACACAAGTCATAAGCAGACAGGAGGTGTTGCCTGAAAATCAGTTCCTTGGCAGACTCTGGTAGCTACGGCTCCCAGGTGGCCAAACACATATTGGAGGGAAACAAACTTGATTTAAAAATCAATGCCTCCCCAAATCGTAACAGTTTGGTTGAACAGCTGTAAGGGTCAAACCGCAGGCTAGATTTGTAGGTGTTTTATATTTCTACTTGGTTTTAGTACAGAAATGTAGCACCCAAAAACTAATGGCCAGTCATTCTGATGATTATTACTCATGAATGTAGAGGCCATGTAAGTGAAATAATGGGCAAGTTATTCAGGGTATTTTTCCTTGTTATCATCAAATATTTGTGAAAGACAGTTAGCTGATGGTCTTATTCAGGACTTAATTAAGACTTTGTACACAGGTGCACAGTATTGGCTAAGGACTTTAACAACACACCAAACTGCTGTGTGTGGTCCTATGTAGAAAGTGAACCGGCAGAACTTCCACATGTGTCTTAGTTAAGTCATAGCTACCAGTCAACAAGTCATGTTACAGTAGAAACCATATAGAGACCTTATCCCTCAACTTTTCAAGGAAATAACCACAGGCATCATACAGAAAATAGACTTAGTTCAACACTTCATGTGATCTTGGGAGTTGTATTTTAACCTTCATTTACTTTATCTATTGCAGATAATGGATCTGTTTTGTTAGCAAAGCTGCCACACTCACAGCTTCCCAGTACCATCACAGATTTTTCTTCCAGCCCCTGAGGAAGTTAAATGCCTTCCTCAAGGACGCACCATGTGGTGGAAATGAGGGAGGGGCAAGTGATGCTCATCAAAAGCCCTTGGAGAAACAACGATTCAAAAATAATCTTTTTTTAATAGTAGAAAGTGTCACAATTGTGCTTAATAGACCTGAAGTGCAGTCTACTACAATAAATTCTGTGAAAGTTATAAACTTGGCAATTTTGTACTAACAAAACATTGTTCTCCTTCTGTTGGTAGCTCCTCTGTTTCCTATGCTCACTGCATTGCAGGACAGCAGCGCTCATGAACACTGCATACTGACATTTTTGACCATATTTAATTGTGTCACGTTTCCACTGTGAACCCATACACGATTATACACACAATTTTACAAACAGGTATATTAACTAAGTTGTATCTGGAAGCAATTGCAAAAATGACCATCAATACCATCAATCATAGCATTCACATACAGGACAGCATGTATGTTTATATTGCATGTGTACGCTCTTTGGTGTACTGCATGTATGTGCTTTGATACGTTGGTGTCTGCATTTTGTGAAGTTAAATAGTTGCAGTGTGCTTTCATCCCCATGTCAATCTTGCTCTCCCTCCCTCTCTTTTTGTGAGTTTGTCTCTCCCCGTCCGTGCTGAAAGGCCCCAAGGCCTTGTGTGCTCTTCCCCTAATGAGGTACAAGCCAGAAATCCTTCTAATGCCACAATTGTAGGCATATTTATGTGCTCTTTGGTTGTTTTCTTTGCCGTGTAAAGCCACAGCCATTAAGGGCATACTGCTCTTACCCCAGCACTTTCCCATGATAAACACATCAAAATTACACCCATTAATATCAGGCAGTTACCTTGCACGCAATCTGGATTCCAGTGATGTCACAAGATTACACGAGTATCATGGGATCACATATCACACGAAAATCCATCTGGTCAGGCTTCAGGTAATGCATTTCCTGTGAGGAGCTACTGGCAGCTACGGCGTGGTTTAGATGTGTTCAAGTTGACAACAATAACGGCTCCTAAAGGGTTAACGTAGTTGCTGCAAAAGCATCAGCGCCAGAGCTGGAGAGTATTTCCGTTTTTTTTTTTTTTTTTTTTTTTAATAAATGCTCTAAAGCTTTTATGGATGGAAAAGACGTTTTGCTCTTCTCCTGACTGGCTTCGGTAAGAGTTTGATTGACAGATGGTTGATACAATTACCTACCACGTATTCTTCGAAAGTGCCTGCCCTTATCCAAAAAGTTTCCAATGACGGCTTCTCAGATGGTTCATCTGAGCGTCATCTAGCGAATCAGGTAAATGCTCACGCTCAACCACCGACTGGCAAAGCCACTGCTGACTTTTAGCCTATATTCAGCGTGTTGGGCTTTTGTTTGTCTTTGAAAATGACTTAAACATTGATGATGTTCTTAAATATCCATCAATTGTCTATTTTATGCGGTGTAGAGCACTATAAAATACAATAACCACATAATCCTGAGCAACATTTCCTCTAGCTCAATATTGGTATTTAATTTTTGTAACAGGGTGACCAGTCGTGAAGCGATGAACAGAGATGCATGAAATCCATTTGCTAAGTCTTGCATGATATAAATGAAGGAGGATGGTCCTTGCGGCAGTCAGCTTGCTTATGAGATCAAGAATGTTTTGAATGTTTGTTTTGTTCAATTCAATAGGTTTAAACCATAATGCCGATGTGGGTCAAGTATCTTATGTAATTAACTAAAGGCTGTTTATCTTGGCTTGGACCCACAACTAATTACTATGCACTGTATCTGCAGCTGAAACTGTAATGACGAGTCAGTGGCAGGATGCCTGATACTTCTTATTAGATACCACGCTGATGCCTACAGAGACTTCATGTTTCAAAGGTAACTATAATATGCTGGGGGTGGGAGAAAGGTGAAATGTTTGTCTCATCTACTTAAACGGCCTTAGAAGGTGCCCTAATTAACTCAATTAATCAATTTGAAGTTGAGCCAATGAAGTGCACCCTAACTAGTATGTGTGTCAGCAGAGTAGAACAACACCCGCAAGCACTATGAAACATCAACAGAGGCTACTGCAGCCAGTTCTGCTGAATGTGCCTTAACAGCCATTAACACAGACACATTCCAGATCTAGCCATGTTTTGTGACTTTATACCATAGGTTACAGGTCTCTTGCAATATAAGTCAAGTTAATGCCCTGCATTAAATTGAATCTACTCAGTACACCACCCATCAATGAACTTAATGGAAGAAGGAAACCAGCCCAAGCGGTAAGACCATTGCATCCATGCACAGTTCTTGGAGGTATCTATGGTTTGTAGGCATCATATTAAGCAGTTGAGCTAGTCATCCATCATGGAAGCCTGGCTGGAAACAATCACAGATTTAACCTGCCTCTGTGGCAGTGCACAGTCGGGGAAAGAAATGGCTTGTACCTGCAGGGTGGTGGATAATGGAGGTGAGCGCCAGATACAGCAAACAGTGCTACAGCAGCAGCTCAGTAGCTGTCCTAAACCCAACCAACTCTGAAATAATTAAAGAACCTGTACAGATCAATAAAAAAAGCTATGTGAATGCCAACATATTTTACTAACAGCAGCTCAAGTGGTTGTGACTGCTGCTTTAGATTCAGATAGAAAGCCTTGCTTTCTATTTTTACAGTACAACCAACAGGCACAAAGCACAATGTCATGTGTAGGACAAGGACAATTCGTTCCTGAAAGCACACTTATTTGTCTTCATGCAAAATATACTATGCCAAAATGCTTGTGTGAAGTGGACAATAATTAGATGGAGTGTGTGCCAATCACATAACAAAAATAGCTCACCCAGTGGCAACAGCATGCAAATTGCGTTTTCAAGTAGGAAAGTGATGTTGCCTGGGAGGTGGGGAGTGGTCAAGTCATGGACACATGGGCAAGAGTAAGGGCATGTGTTTGGTTCAAGCATGAGGAGGCAGGAATTAGTGACAATAATTATGTCATGACTTGTGATATGATGAAATAAAGTGATACAAATGACAACATGAAATAAAAAAGGCTTCTGTAAAAGAGCATTTTGAAATAAAAATTTTGAAAATGAAATAGACATAAATACTCATAAATAGAAGTGAAATGACACTAAAGAATGCATTTCCTGAACGAGGCTCAAGTTACCATAAGATTTTAGAAAAATATTGAATTGTTTAAGAAAATGTGTATGTTTCTACTTTAAATTATTCTATCTGCCTTCCAAAGTTGGTGAGATAGTTTTCAGGCATGACAAGCAGCTTGTGTTTGATATAAATAGCTTCTGAGTCAAAATATAGTATAGTATATATATTAACAGCTAGAAACAAATATGACCTGAAGTTACACAATTAAGGTGCATAAGGTTCACCAATATGTAAAACGATAATAGAATAATCTTTGCACCTTGACGAATGAATACCCTTCAGTCAAACTTCAGGGTCAGCAGTCAGGTATTAAACATGTTAATCTTTAATCAAAATGTCACAGAGAAGCAATTCTCATAACAACACTGATTTAAGTTAGTCCTCTTGGTTAGCTTGGTTGCTTTCCAATGTGTGACGAGCAAAGCAAACACAAACCAAGGGCGTGATCACCATTTAGATAGCTATAACAGCAAGTTCGAAAATAAAAAAAATTAAATATACTGTATCCCTATCAAAATGACCCATATAACCATCCAAAAATAAATGATACCAAACAAATCACAGCATTTTCTGATCTGCCACTTCTGCGGTTAAGGTACTGTTATGTTAAGACAATGCATCTAAAAATATTTGCCCAAGGTTAGGAATCCATGATAACAATCAGGCTTTTGTAAATAATAAAAAAAACTATCTTGAATGTTAATATGAGACAAGACACACATTCTTCAGGTGTTACAGACTGTTACGCTTTACTTTTGCTCTACTTGGAGAAGCCAAAGACAAATTTCCCCTCGAGTGGAGAATAATGTTAATGTCACGAGATGCAAAAAATAGGTTGCAAAGCAGGTATATTTCCGGCCTAACAGTTTGACACTTAGATAATGAGAGAAAATGAAAAATGAAGTGAAAAAAAAACAACAACTTTAATTTAATTCTAATTGTAAAATGTATTGTAATCTGAAAGGTGTTTTGCTTTCATTCTTCTTGCTGCCCACTAAGCATAATAATTCAGATGTATGTTAGGCAGAGAAAAGAGAACAGATATAAAGCAGACTAGCAAGTGTTTTTTGTTTTCCTTGATCTCAAATGGAACCTAGATATGATTCCCAATCCTTCAGTAAAACCGACATGTGCAGAATTGCATTCAATACTTATTGAAGAAGCACAGTCAAAAAGGTTAGACAGTGTGCCAATGCATGAAGACAGTTCTTTTCAGTTTTAGGAGGTTAGTTCTCACTCTTCCACAAGGACACATAAAGATACACACTGGGTGGTACTTTTCTGTACTTCTATTTAAAAGAAATAGGGTAACTGAATAAAGTTCCTCTCCTCACCAAATGTGAATGGACTTTTCAGTAGAGGCAATCTTGTGTTGACCAGTTAAACCTTTTAAATGTTAAATATTTAGGTATTTGGATTCTGGATTGTTCATTGAGAGATAAGGAGTAGATTTGTTTAATCCAGTTATTGAACTTGTTTGTGGGAATCCCATATCAGACACAAATTATTATTATTATTATTATTATCGAAGCAGGGTTAGCTAGTTATTTATCTAAATACACAGCTATATTTTGATATTAAGGCAGAAAAGCTAGACAGTAGTAATACATAGTTAAGGAACACCTCTGCTCAGGTTGAAGTTGGGTGGAGCTATGATTATAAGAAACTCTATGCGCAAACATAAATTAGGTATAAATGACTATTGCCCTGACAGGTGCAACATAACTAACAGAAGAGCAAGAGAGATGTAAATCAAGTGTAGTTCATACACACCCACAGTCCCGAAAAAAGGTGATTTCAGGCAACATAAAACATCTGTGTCAGACAGAGTAGATTGGTTGATGAACATTTATATTCTATGGATTATGATTGTCTATGATTTTTATTTTTAACCAACCTGTGAAACTGGTAGATTAAGATTATTAATATTTTTTAAATGTTTAAATTTAAAGTTTCCATTGTCGTTAGTTTTACAGAGAAACAGTGCCCTCTTTCTCACTGGAAGATGACACATAGCTAATGGGTTTTCTGATGAACAGAAAGTACACTGCCTACTGCCAAGCTTGCATGATCATTACTCTAAAATCATACAAGTCAGTGCGTTCAAACATTTAGAAACACACAGAAATATACAAATACGCACTGGTACACATGCACACAAAAAGATGTATGACTTTAGTTTTACCCCTTTTATCATCCAATTTAACTGCAAGAAAGATATTTTCTTTTTGATTAATGAAGTGTGCCTCTGTAAAGGGTATGTAGCTAACAGCAGCAATAGGTTCTGCAGGCTATGCACATAATTTGTGTGTAGCTACAGTGTACAATGTGTTCACAGTGATTCATTTCATAAGAATGTGTGATCTATGGTTGGTATAGTTGCTATAGGGGTGGCAGTAGCTCAGTCAGTGGGGACTTGGATCGGGAAGCTGAGGGTCAAGTTCCAAGGTTCAAGTCCCTACGAGGACCAAGGACAGAGTATGGACCCGTTGCTTGGAAGGTGCCGAGGACCCCCAGACAGCTCCTCGGTGCTGTAGCTGCCCACTGCTCCCAATACTTGGACGGGTTAAATGCAGAAACTACACTTTACTGTGTGCGGTGCTGTGTACATGCGCGACGATAAAAGCTGATTTACATTCATATTAGTTTATTGTTAGTAAAACAGGATTATTCTTCTTCATTACAGCTGTGTGTACGCTACAGTCAATAGTGCTGGCCAATGGTAGTGTTAGCTCCAAAGAAGAGAAAGTCAAGGTCACCTCTGTTTCACACATTTTAAGAGATATATATAGTCCTATTTGATGGATAAAAACACATTGACAGTCTGCTACCACAAAGGAGGGCATATTGAAGGTCTGCAGATAGGAATAATCAGGAACCACTGTCATTTCATCTTTTATGACCATTTAATGTGTTATGCTCTGACCTTGGAATATAACCACATTTTTTCATGGGATTACTACTGTTTCTGGAAAAAAAATATTCTGGAATGGGTATGTTATAAAATATAAACGAAGCACACAAATGTAACCTTGATCCAGCACCGCAAGTGACTTTTTTTCTATTTAATGGAACTGGTATGGACGTCTCTGTCAGCCTCTCCACCAATGATATTCAAACCCTTAGCCTTGGCCAATAACAGAAAAAAGGGTTGCTTTAAATGCAAACACAGGCTATCACGATTAAGTCCAATGGCATCCAAACGGCAGTGAATCAGACTCCATGGCTGTGTATTCAAGCTGATTCCTTGCTGGCTTTAGATTAGAAACCACTGCCAGTGCCATGAATTGGAAAAGCTCCAATGGTCATGGACAAATCCAACAGAGAATGAAACGTGTCTTTTGCCTGTATCTCTGCAATAACGTTCATGTCTACAAGCATGTTCCTCAAAAAAGCGAGAAAGGTCATGTCTGTTTCATATACATTGTGGTTGCTAGAGGGTAGGTAACTACAGAGAAAATGCATCTTGATGAATCAGCAATGAGGGTTTAAGCTTGGGGAAATACTATGGGCTGAGTGGGGATCAGCCAAGTTGAAAGATTTAGAAGCGGAACCGGGAGGATCAGGGGGAGTCCAATGCCGTGTGCGAGTGGTAAGGCAGAATGGGAAGGAAGGAGGTAGGAAGGCATGGATCAAGGAAAGATAGAAGGAGAATAGAGGTCAAGATAAAGGCAAGGGAGGTGTTGAGGGAAAATGGAGGAGGGTAGAGAGGATGAAGGGCAGAGTGTGCGAGTGTCTGTGTGTGGGGGGATTTCTCCGAGTCTCATACAGCCTGGGGATATGAGGTGAAGACAGCCTAGCCTTGGTGATCACAGGAAGATTTTACCATATTTATTATATATTTTTATATATTTTACATATATATTATACACACTTTCACAGGCAGAAAGAGGCCTGTGCAGATCCTGTCAAGAGACAAAAGCTGTGATAGGCACCTACTAGGCTCTCTTCCAGCTCTTCCTCTGCTTTACCTTCTTCACCATCCACATCCAAGTGAGCATGACTATACAGTCTAGCTCAGACGGGGAAACCATTACAACTGAATCTATGGAAGTGCTTTCAAAAAGTGTCTCACATATGTGTGTGGCCATTTGCTGCTGTCATCTGACTAGACAGTCAGAAAATTGCTTTCAGGGCCAAGATTTCACATCAACAACATGTTGTCAATTTAGAAAAGACTTATCACTGATGAAATAAATAGGCACAATTGAAGTTTAGTCAATTTGATCCCACTGCTCTCATTAAGACCTGATTTTAGCTCAATTTGAGGGCCTTGACATGACAAGCAGAGTGTGGGCCATCAGGTACCGCTGGGTTGTCCAAACATGTATTTTATGTCTAGCACTAGTCAGGCCTTATCTGCAGCTATTCAGTTGATTGAAAATGTTGAATTTGTGGTAGATAATATGAGAGAGAGAGAGAGAGAGAGAGAGAGAGAGAGAGAGAGAGAGAGAGAATTCTCAAGTTCTAGAGTCATTAGTAGCATTTTCTTTTCCTCTGAAATTTCTAAGTGGGTCCATGGACGTTTATTTGCACATTAAACATTGTAGATAATGTTATCCTTGTAAAAATACATGTATCATGTCTGCGTGTATTTTTGCATCTCAACATTTTGTAGGTTCTCTAATTTTTTTCCAGTGCCTCCTTTCTACTATCCCCCTTGTCTGAATCTGATTTGTTAGCATCTAATCATAGCCAACAAATCCTAAGTAAACCAACCCCCTTAGTGTGACCATGGCAACCACAGGTGCTACACATGGGGGAGCAATGGAGGAGCTATTTTTTTTTTTCTGGTATTTAAGTGCCCTGAATTCTAAGACCTCTTCATGAGCAATAATGAGTGAAGTAATCAGCATCGGTTTTTAGGTTAGATTATCTGGCATGAGTCAATTAACAGCATCTGTGATTGTATCTAGTTAAACCTGCATCCTCGTAATCTATTGAACGCAAGATACTGCTGTAATCTTTGAGTGTTTCCGTGCTGGTAGCTGTGACAGCTGTGTGGCTTGCTGTTCTGACACACTGACACCACTGGGGAGTAAACGTAAACCAACAAGCTGAGTGTGGTGTGAGCTCAACAATTAATCTATGCAGGCTTGACCTTTATCTATTAGAATATTAATTGGAAGATACATATCATAATGTACAACTGGCATGATGGAGACAGTTACTTTGGCTTCAAGTGACTACATGTGTGTGTATGCGTGCAAGTAGCGTGCATTCACATGGTGTGCTTTTGAAAAAATGTTTTACAAAACAAAGTGATATTCTAATGTGAATAACATGGGAAAAAAACAACCAGCACAGCACATCCATCCTGCATTCCAGATTGAGAGGAGGAAAGATAGAAAGATCCAACAAATCTGTACTGTTTTGCCTGAAGCAATTGTTTATAAATGCAAGAGAAACATCTGCGTGCACCACCATCTTACAGTATTCATGCACTTGGGGCGAACAGGATCATTAACATGGAAAGTACAATCACTCTCTACAACCTAATCCTGGCCCTTTGTCAAAAAATGATGATGAGGCACTTAGCTACAGTAGTTCTCCCCCTCCACATTTATCTTTTCTAGGGTAACAATATAGTCATGCAAACCATGCCATGCTTTTCATTAATATGTTAGGTCACATTCCCTTCAGCCCTCGAGAGCAGCGGTAAATCAAGCCCAGTCTCACCTCACAATGCTCTGAGGCAGCTAATTCAGTTCCTCTCTGCAATATGGCTTCATTAGATTTTCTTAAAGTTACTACAATGAGTTTTTAACTGGCTGATGAAATAGTCTCCATTTAATACCGATGTCTCTATATGACCTACGTAAGCAAACGACGATGACCAGCATGCACCAGGCAACTGCCAGTAGTTTGTATGAAGTTGAGAGGCTAGACCACTGAAGTGAGTAAATGTGTTTATGACCAGGCTTTACCCTCCCAGTTTCCAGTACAATACTAAAACAAAGTTTACTTTGTTTCAACGTTGTCAGTTATTAATCTTACATAGCTACAAATAGATACAATACCTTGTCGCTATTATTTTTTTATTAAACATTATTATATACATCCTGCAAACAGCTGTGTAAATATGTGTGTCCTTGTGGACAGCAATGTACACAAGCTGTTGAACACGATTCTTTTCTGAAATAAAAAAAAAACCATCAGCTTTTGAAAATGGCTCCCCTGAGAGAGATGCACCACTTGGAGGTAGATAGAGTTTGACAAAGAATGGAAGACAGTGGTGCATCGACCCAGGGGAACCTCTTTGACTTAATGTATGTTGACAACCAGGCACAAAGGGAATATACATATTCTGAAAACAGAAAGTAATTTGATTGTTTCTATCCATTGAATGGCATTTAAAAAGGTTTAAACCACCCTTTTCAAATAAAAATCAACATTATCTTGTCATGGGACAGTTTATTCTGATCAAGATCTTTCCTTGAAATGGCTGTAAATATGCTTTACATAACTCTTACCGTCTCATTCCAAACCCAAAGCTAATGAGCATAGATTAACTGGTAGATTGAGCGATTTGCACACATGCTTAGCTCCCTCTTCACCCTGACATTTCAGTACAACACCCACATTACTGACTGTTTTCAGTGGTCCCTTGTCACCAATTGTCTTTGTGATTTTCATGGACTGAACAGAAAAACAACAATCTGCCAAAAAAAAGGGTGGATTGCTCTCAATGGTTTGGAAACAAGTTGATGAGCCTCGTAAAATCGTTGAAATATCTCTGGGTTGGTTCTTCAACCTACATTTCATGGCTGAATTTGCATTTGGAGCAGGGTAACTGGCCAACAGGGCAAACATGGAATCAGCTTGAACTTGCACTCATCAAACACGCAGAAATCTGTATATTGATTAGGTAACATAGATAACATAAAGCAGGATTAGGGAATTTTATCCTGAAAGGCAGGATGAAGGATTTTAATCTTGACAAGATGTATTAGTGCTTTACCTGTTTAAGGGGAGTTAAGAATTCTAAAATTACTAATTTACAATGTAAGACCTAGAGACTGTGAAGATTTATATAAAAAGTAGTGTAATAAGTGAGGCTAACGAGTGTAAAGTGATTACTTTTAATTAAGGTGAGACATGTATACGTTCAAACATCAATCAAACCAAGATATATCTGCCTTCAAAATTAATTATATATTCTCATATGTTTCTGTTTTGTTGCGGAAAGTAGGTAAGGAGAGAGGTCATTCATTATTCCATACCCAGAGAGTAAACTATTGTTGTTAGCACTGTAAAACGTGAATAAATGAATAATGTCACATCATTGCCTAAAAGAGAAATAATCGGAAACAGTTGTTTTCTTGAGTTTATAACACAGTTAATCCTGCTTTTGAGTTTAGGAACCTGGGGATATGAAAAAGTACATGTATATAGCCCGTTGACCACTTAACATGAAGACAAGGGCATATGCTGGTCAACACATCTGAGACTGTGAACTAGCAGTAAGCTGCAGTGCTAAATATTGTAGATATTTCTTAAACCTGAAATTAACCCCCTCTCTGAACATAATAAATCCCAATTCAACCACTAGGACGTGAAAACATTTTATCAACAGGTAACGCTTGTGGGTCAAGTGTCCATAACTGCCTTTCCAGCAGGTGACAATTACCTCAGTGTGAAATTAAAGCCTGTCAAAGGTACAGCTATAAAGTGAAATTTCAAAAAGGTTATGAAAAATGGATAAACACAGAGGAAATATGGGATTATAAGTGGTTTCAATGCTGATGTCTCAACCCCGCAGCTGCAAAGCTAGAGCTACTTTGCATATTATTATTGACTTGAGCCCAAGATGATATCGTTTTTCCGTATATGCATTCATGAGCATGCAGATACAAATACAAATGCTCACACACATAACAACACCCATGCCCATGTGCGCACACACACACACACACACACACACACACACACACACACACACACACACACACACACACACACACCAAGACTTATTATGAAATGTCACAGCTCGCCTGTGTGGAAATTTTTTCTGATTAAATTTCATTTACTGCAACTGGGGTTTCATCACCCAATAACAGGCAGAAGAGCTGAAGCGCTGATACATGCTTGGTTCCACCAGGCACCAGGAGAATATCAAAGCATGCCACCTATCCTCTTTTATTTCTTTCCCGCCATCTCTTACTTCATGCCTCTCTTCTCCCATCTCCTTCATGCCCCTCTATCCTCACCTTGGACCTCACCTCATATCTGCCTGCTCTCAGCCCTTTTATTCCCCTAAATCTCTTCCCCTCCTCTTTGCTCCTCTTGCTCGTATCCCTCACCCAGCTGTGTCATGTAAGACATACTGCCTGGCCCAGCAGAATGACAACAGCCCAGAGAGGAGACTACTGCATCCTCGACACTCTACAATGACAGAGCATTACTGGCCAACATCCTCCTCTAGTCTATAGAGCACCTTTGCAAGATATATAAAACAGTTTTACAGATGGGGCCTCAGTGTGTTTCCAGAAAGAACTGGACATTAACGCATATCATTTTCAAACTTCCTCAGAATATTTAGACACTATAGCAGCACATGCAAAGTATAATACATCATTTATTTTGGAAAATAAACAGATTTCATCATAAAGTCGTGCTGCAACTAACTATTTTTTGGATTATGGATTAATCTGACAGTTATTTTATATATTCAATTAATATTTTGGTCCATAAATGTCAGAACCTAGAGAAAAATGGCAAATCACAATTTCATAACGCCCAAGGTGACGTGATCAAATTGCTTGTTTTGTCTGACCAACATTTTCACGAAGACGAAGAAGGGAAGAAAAACCTCACCATTTAAAGAGTTCTTCTGTTGATCAACTACTTGATGAATCGACTAATTGTCAGTAATTGATATTTTATATACTAAAAGATTAATTGACAAATGACAAAAATAATCTTTCGATCTTGGTCACCGGTTGCCAGTTGTGTTTCAAATTGGTTGCCAAGCGTAAAGAGGTCAGACAACAAGAAGAGAGAGAGAGAGGAGGAGGAGGAAGGCGGTATAACCTCAAGAAAGTTGCCATGGTGCCGATAATAGTGTAACTCTTTTTTGTGAGAACTACGATGGACAAAAGTTTTTTTCTGCATCTATTTGTTAACCTTACGCCAAGCTCAGTACCCTTCTGGCAATTGTTGAAAGAGAGTTGAGCTCACCGGGGTTTCATGGAAATCCTGATTCCTTTCTTGTTGTGGCCAACCAAAGGCACTCACTGATGTTGTGACTTGTTTATGTTATGGCTGTGACAGCTATAAAGCTTAGCAGTATTTAATGCACCTGACTACACATTATTTTACTACCTGTGCCGTGCAGCCCTAGTTTCAGTTCTATATTAAGTATTACACAAACATGAATAATTGCCAGTGGAAAATATAGGAGAGTCTGTGTCCTTTTTTTAAGGTAGATATCTAATTCTGAATGAAAACTCTACATTATAATTATCATGGCTTGAATTAACTGAATGCTTTCACATGTGGCTCACAAACACTCTTTGCAATCAGTGTTCCCGGGTGAGTGCAATTGTGTTTAAAAATAACTGCTTTGTCAACCTTTGTTTGAGTGGCTATGAATAACAAGAAACATTCACTGACTGGTACTGCTACCACAAATGTTGTGGAGTTGCTCAAAACAACAGCACACAAAAGACATACGTTTTCAAGATGTTAGGATAACACTGGTCAATGGCCATGTGCCAGTCTGAAAGCTGGAAGCTTGACCACAACTTGGAAACACACAACAGAAAAAACAACAATGTTCTACACTTGATGTTGAAAAGATGGATTGATGGTTCAATATTATTTTTTTCACAATCTTGTCTCAGCCTTAAGACAGTGCTTCCATGCGGTTTCCTCACACCTCTTATTTCCCACTTCTTTCCAAAAAGAATTCCTGTTTTCTGGGCATGCAGTTCATTTTGCAACAATAACTAGCTTTATAAGTGGTTTCACACAATCATAACTGAGAAGTCTCCCAGTGCTTCAGTTTAGGGTCAAGTGCCTTGTGCAAGGAGGCCTCAACAGCAGTAAATAATAGAGAGAATGTTTGAGTACATTCACCACCATTGCCCCACCATACAAGTAGAAGTACGTCTTTAATCAGTGTATCCTGATTTGTATAGTTGTTTTGCATCATGTATAATTTTCTGATGCACTTATGGTTTTTATTTAATTCAACACCATAGACTGATAATAGCAAAGGGCTAGATCAACCAATAGAATAGGATAGGAAAATGTATTTCAACTAGGACTTGCAGTCTTGCCAAAGTATTGCTCAAACTTTAAATTTACAATGTGCATTGTAAAGCATGTGAGTGTATTTGAGGGTACTGTGTATATATGTTCAAGAGAAAACAAACAGAGCTACCCATTCCCCCACATTTCTCAGCTTAGACTACACTGTGCAGCTGGTCTGAGTTTTTGATGCCATTTAAAAAGTATGCGTATACATCAATAGACTTACATTTTTTCAAACATGAGGCTGTCATCCAAAACAGAGAAAGAATACCGCTAAGAAACACATATGCTTTTAGTAGCTTGCAGTGTTAAGTAATTGCTTTCTCTTGTGTTTTTCCATTTGTACTAGTGCCTATAATGCCAATGCATTTTACAGCCCCCTGATTTACATTATTTTAAGAACAATGAAAGGGCACATGTATTTTAGCCTAATCCTCCAGCATACAAAATGCCCTCATATATAGCATAGAGATGCTATTACAGAGGTAAAAGTCTTAAAGCATTAAAGTAATTGAAGGTTACATTATTTTCTGAAAGAAAAAGTAGTTGCTAGGCAACTGCTCATTCAGAGTCATTGGCTTATATTGAGTGAATACAATGTGAAGGTAAAGTCTTTACATAAGGAATAAGTTATCAGGGAAATATTGGAAACAAAGAAAACTAGAAAGTATTCGTTTCAATGCTGTGTGCATAATGCCGCTAGGATTTTTCTTATACATAATATATATTTTCTTTATATAACACTTTGTACAGGCTGATCAGGAGTTCAGGATAAAATCTCCCAAATAAATCTTTATTTGCCAAAAACACAAAATTGAATTGCCTTACAATATACATTATTTATGAGTACTTATGATTTGGCATTGGAATTGTCTAAGAATGAAAACAATGTTTTGGTTGAACACATTCTAGTTATAACAGTAACACTACAGTAAGCTCAGCCTCGCTATAACAACTTGTCAAAAATATTTTAAATTTAAAATCAACTAATGCTACATTCATAATTAAATCCACTTTTGTTCTATTAGCACCCCAGCAGCAACGCTATCCTTGCTATTTCACTTTTGGTATAAAGATTGCATTTTAATACAATAACGACTGTAATGATGGGTCGTTTGCCAATAAATACATTTAAATGTCGATGTATCCTGTGCTGAATGTGACGCTGAAGGACAATCAGGTTTGAATGATGGGCCACGTTCCCTTGTTTTAAAAAGCAAATTCCATCCCTGGTTTAATTTGTTTTTCATCCTGTGACCCATCAATCACATTTGACCAATAGACAGTTTGAGGACCCCCATAGAGTAGTTAAATGACAGGATTCAAACCCACTCAAGCTAACAAAGATACACACACACACACACACACACACACACACACACACACACACACACACACACACACACACACACAAGACAGAGACTGATTAGAGGCTAGATGAATAAAGTGAGAAAGATGGGCAGGAAAAATATGAATCATTGGATTTGACATGTTGTGCCACCACCTGTCAGCCAAATGTTTGTCAGGGTTTGGAGGAGATGACAAGTCAGGGAGGGTCATGAAGGAGACATGCTGCATCATTACATGTGACACACGTAAGTGGGCAGGAGCATGCACACACGCAGACACATAACATGAAAAACATCACATTAACTGCCATATCTTTCAGAGATTAATACATGTTCCAGTCCAGCTTTCCGCAGACACAAAGGAACGCAGACAAATGCACACACACACACACACACACACACACACACACACACACACACACACACACACACACACACACACACACACACACACACACACACACCTAAACACACACACACCTAAACACACACACACCTAAACACACAGAAATATGATAACTTACGACATGCATTTATGTGGTATAAATAAATCCTTCTGAGACAGAAGCCTTTATACATTGCACAATAGGTCCCTTGGAGCCATTGTCCACAATCAATACCCCACAGTCTTTAACCCTAAAATCTAGCCGTCAAAGTATGACATTTAGCATGCAGTAATTATAAAAACACTGACAAAGAGCCAAAGCCAACAAAGAACTGTGAATGCAAGTTCATAATTCCATAAACAAATGAAGCCATCAACATTTATTGACACACAAAAGCAAAGGATGATCCCAAAATTCATGCAGATGAGTAAACCAGTGATGTTTAATAGTACAGCTACACTAGCGCCTCTGTGAGGCTGAAATACTTATTGTGAAAAAAATTAATAAGTTGATGTTAATAGATAAACCGAAGCATTGGACATATTGAAATTTTGACCTGATGATGGGACTGAATGTAAAGCAAGGGAATCACCACATTTATTTGGCTTCATCCTCTGTGGGCCATGTCTGTCGAAAACAAAATGTCAAGACAACTCATCCAATCATTGTTATTTATTTTAGTTTGACCCACACTGGTGGACCAACCCAAAAAAACAACCTACATTGCCATCCCTTGAGCCACAAAACTAGCATGGCTAAAAAGTTATTTTTTGAACTGCTGTATCATGGTCCTTCCAATAATACCTACCTTTCAATACTACTACTTTGTAGTTTGGCAAACCAGCCGTAAGAACAGAAATTTGCAGGAAAAAAGCAACCTCTATTCGTCTCTATTCAACATGCTGTTGTTATAAAAGCCTTTACAGTATGTGGCCTATGTTCACAGCATTTGGCTACAGGCTGGAACTGACCCTTCCAGCTGCTAAATGCTTTGCCAGTGAAGACAGGCCTTTATTGTAGGGACTGTGAAACTGGAGAAGACGAGGAAAGATATAGAAAGCAATCAATAGGAGCCAAGGGAGCAAGTTCTGTTTGCACACATAAATGTGCTGCTGCCTCAGAAAGTGTGTAAGCTTTACAATGGACCCTTGCCCTGCCTTTGATCTGTCCCTTCCAAAGAGATTTCAGACAAACAGGCCTGAGCCTTCTAGCTAATGCAGGGCCCTGCTAAGCCACGCTGAGCTGTGTGGGTGCCACCTACACACTGCAGCTTTCTGTCTCTTCATCTTTGTGCCTCACTTCCACACCTCCTCACAGCTTGTAACAGTAAGGGCTCATCCTCATCTCAGAATATGTCACTATTTCTGCCTTGCTTGAATATTAAGTCTGTGTTTTGATTCTTTTGATTTGATCATAAATCAGTGTTTCAGGACACTGTAGACCCATTGATCTTTAGTGATGAATATTCAACTTTAGTTTGCATTTCAACCAAGCCCTGAGCTAACTCATGGTTAGTTTTAGCTGAGCGGTTGTGGACTCGGGCTAGCTAAAAGGACCGCTAGTTTGTGGATATCTATTCTGGTGTGACCTTGCTGATGAAGTAGAAGTCTCCCAAAGGCATGTCGGCATTCAGGTCCCATGAGACCAAAAGGCAGATGCTGGCGTGGTTTCTTTTTCCGAGGCTGCAGGCAGTCATGAGCGGTCACTTTGGAATGAGCGATCACAGTGTCAGCTGTGTAACCTTCGAATTGTATTCAATAGCATACCACACAAAAGTATTCTGCGTCACGTGATGAATGATATATGATGACTTCATCACACTAGAACGGTGTTAATGGGAATATTTCATGATGTCGAAATGAGACAGTAATTGGCACAGACTCAAGATGGCAGGCTAGTGGTTGAATTTGGTACAAGTAGATTGTAGCAGCAGGTAGGGTTGGTTACCAGAGTTGGTACTTTTAAGGGTACCAACTGAATTACGTCAGTAACCAAGTACCGATGCACATTAAAGCAAATTAAAGCCAAATTCCAGTCCCTAAGAGCAGATCGGGGTGAGAAAGAGATGAGTCTGATACCGATGCACAAGGCACCCGTTGGTGTGTGTAGGAGACGCACCAGACTTCTGACTTTCAACCAAGAGACGTGTATTTGAGACCGGTGATTGTGTCCTAAAGTGTGAGTTATTTTTATGTTACATGTTTTCCATACTTATGTTACGTAAACTGCTAACATTAGCCCTACCATGCTGTTTTTCTTAAACTTAACTAAATGGTTGTGTTGCCTAAATCGAAGCAAGTGTTTTTGTTTGAATTAACAACGTTAACTATGTGTTTACTGCAACCGTAGTGGAGCGCAGTTTGATACAGGTTAGAAAGTGAAGCCAAAGGTCCTGACCAAGGGTCAGTATGCGATGAGTTGGAATGAGAACGTGTTGGTTTAAAATGTGAGACACACAGGACAGCATGTGTATCTGATGTAGTATCTGATGGGGTTTTATTTTTAGTGGTGTGTAAAATGTCAACGCTTCTCATCCCAAATTGTTAGCTTTGTCAGGAGCCCTTGGCTTAACTGTCTAATGCAATGAGTAGCCTAGCGTGTCAAACTATTATGCTCCACTACGGTTGCAGTAAACACGTGGTTGACGTTGTGAATTCAAACAAAAACACTAACTTACTTAGGTTTAGGCAACACAACCATTTAAAAAGGTTTAGCAAAAATTAGGGTTTGGGTTCAAATTACTACGTTTCTAAAGTGAAAATTCGTGTACACGACACAATCAGCTGTTTGTAAAGTGATAGTGGAAAGTATCATTGTAAACACTACACTGTATGGTTTTTTCAGTCTTTATACTACGTCATCACACTCCCGGAGCATTTCCGTGTCTAATAATGACGTTTCCATTGAAGTTACCTGAAAGCCTGGTGCGTCTCATACTGACACTAAAGGGTATCCTTGTGCGTTGATATCAGACACTGAGAAGTGTGACAAAGCGTTGGTATTTGATATACGCTGAGGATGAGAACAGACCGAAATTGTTCTGAATCAATAATAAGTCAAGAACAAGAATAATTTTTACAACTGAAATTGAAATGTTGTTACTACAGAAAGTGCCGAAAAAGGTACCATTCGGTACCGCTACCAAATTCCAAGTACCAGTTACTTGAAGTAACAGTTCAAATGTGAACATGTCCAACCCTGGCAGCAGGAGTGCAGCGGTCCTCCAGTTGTGGGTAGTTGTGGCACTTTTCAACCACATGATTCCTTGGGACTGAACGTTATTGCAATGTTTCGAGTAATCTTAGCTTTACAGTTTGCTGGAATCAACAAATTAGGGCAGCTAAAAAGAGAGACATTTTGTTCATTGCTACTATGCAAATCAGCCTGTGAATCATTTTACTGGATACACATAAAGTAGAACCTTTTTGTTGGTGCAACATCACTGATAACTATAACCCATTAGTGCTGTTAATTAGCCACGTGTACAGTGTAAGCCTTTTGTACATCCAGGACATTTGTTTATGGGTGAGAGCACAACTGTGAAGGAAAAAGAGACAGAAGTTTGAGGCTTCATGTGCTCTAGATTGTAGTTGAGAACAAGTTAAGCTGCTGATTTAATCTCTCTGCCCCCTGTTTGCAATGAAAGGTGGCCAGGTGTAAAAAATTCAGTACCTTTACCATAACTCTGTTTCTTTGTAGATATTATTTACTGAGGTACAATTTGTACCTTTGTGTGTGTCAGCATGAATATCAGTGTGTGTGCATGTACACATATCTGTTTTATCTCCTATTCCCAAACTCTTCAGGGGTAAACTTGCTTTGTCTAGCATCTTCTTTTCCCCCAGAGGTGCTGTACAGTAGGATTTTACATGTAGGAGGCGCCAGGGAATTCACAGCAGCTGCAGCACCATTATTAGATATCACTCAGCAGAAAAGATTAGGAGCAACTTGACATAAAAGTTCCCAATAATACTTTAAAGCAGTGATTCACAACTGGTGGGTCGCGACCCACCCGTTTTCACGGGCCTTTGCCTGGGCAAAAACAAATTGGATTAAAACTATTTTTATTTTTATTATCTTGTGGTTTTATTTTGAAGGGGATTTTTTATGCAGAGGAGTGTCGTCTATTCACACTTTTTTGCCGGCTCTGGTTTCCACTTGTTTTGCTCTTGTCCTCCATGTTTTCAGCAGCATTGCTGCCACGTTTCAGCCACTCATTGTTTAAGTTTTTCAAGGCGGCGGTGATTGACAGGTGATGACAGGTGGCGCGTGCCAGGTTGGGTCAAACCATCCTGATATGGGGGAGACTCTGGGTTTTTAGGATAATGAAATTGAATAGCCTACTGAATATAAAATTCAGCTTATGAACTTACACTTATATTTGATTGACAATGTATTAAATAAATATTTTTAAAGGATTTTTGAATCTATGCTAATTTTAAATATATATTTTTTTTAAATCTTCATGTACCCCCGCCATTTTACAGCATAGAAGAACACCGTGACCCGCGACATTAGTTTTCTAATCAAACATGGCGAAACGTAAGTACGAAAATGTTCCTCGATTTGGGTCGCGGCTTGTCATTAAGGGGTGATGGTGGGTCCCACAGCCAGACCAGTTGAGAACCACTGCTTTAAAGAACAAATACATTTTTCTGCCAGTATTGGTGGGTAGATGGTACTATACTCTCTCTGGGACTTTGATTATTATGTCATATAGAAAAGACAACGTAGGAGAATGAGTTCACACAGAACAAGTGTTGTTGTTGTGGCATCTACAGAAATACAAATGGAATCAGTATGTGTGGGCTGGGACCCTGTGTGATATATTGTATTGTCATTAACAATGCCAACATTTGGCAATTAAAATCCAATTCATCATTATGAGTAGGCAAGCTCATTCATAACAAAATCCTTGGCAATGTGTTCCATAGTGTGTATTACATTTATCAGTTATTTTTACAAAATCAAAAGTTGTGCCAAGAAAGGGACAGAGAGCTTGGGTAATGAGGTCTCAACTTCTAGGCCAACTGGCTGCTCAGCTCCTGAAACAACTATTAAAGGTTTGTTTGAAAGTGTGTGTGTGTGAGAGATAGAGTGCGACAAAGAAAAACAGTTGTGTGTTTCTGAAAATACATCGGTAGAATTGTCTGTGTTAGAATGGGAAATGATCAATTTAAGCAAAGGTTTGCACAAAGGGGAGAAACCAGACCCAATCTTGGCTCAGTTACAGATTTGAGTCAATATGAAAATCAGTGAGCTGCTGGGAAAAGGCTACCCTGTGAATATTCTCATTCAATTGAAAAGAAATGCAGCTGCGGCTTTTTCTGAATATATTAGGCATTCTTTTCATAAGGGTTCGGCACATTTATAACGTGCTCGAACCAAGGAATGCGACTAGTGACGGAAAAACCATCACCACTATTTAACAGTGATAATAACTTCATAAATAGGTATGAATACAAAATGTGCTTTTCTCAAAGACCTTGATTTCAATACTAAGCACAATAACTGAAGACTTAAACTTCATTACCATCGAGAAATACATCCAGGTACATACATAAAAATATCCCCTCTGCATTGAACCCATCCTAAGCCTTTTTTTAGAAGCAGTGGGTTGCCTAAAAGTGCCCCAGAAGCTCGCTCAAGGACACTCAACATGCAGACAGCCAGGGATCAAACTGCTCACCTTGGTGTTAAAGGACGCCCCGCTCTATCTACAATAATCCACACCCGCACCCAACGAAGTGTGCCTGACAAGGTTGGCTGAAATCAAGCTCAATTTATATATATTAATAATTAATTTTCAATTTATCTCATTCCCTAAAATGCACATTTTCAAGAAAATTAAATATTCCTTTAGAAAAAAGGGATGAAGGCACAGTGGTACACTACAGTGCTGTTAGATTTTTCACCTTGATTTCATTCTTCTTTTATGGTGGTTTACCCCCTTTAGGCAAAACTTCTTACTGAATGCTGGAGTATAACCCCAAACCCCCCACATATCAAAACAAATATAAAATTTTTAGGGATGAAGGTATATGCAAAAATAATTTGCCTGTAATATCGTCTCCACTCCAGAATCTTGAATACCCCATGGGGTAGCGCAACACAAAGAAGTGAGAGAATCATGCTCCTACTGATCTTGCCATCTGTTACACTGGGATTGATTTCTCTGGCATCTGGCTGAACGCTTGTCTACATTTCAATGACCTGCATCAATCCCCCTGCATCATTCTCTCTCTCTCTCTCTCTCTCTCTCTCTCTCTCTCTCTCTCTCTCTCTCTCTCTCTTGTACCTTTTCCTTATGAGGGTCATATACTGACTACACACAAAGGCACTTGAACTGCTTTAAAAGGCAGAATTGTTTTTGATTTTTTTTGTGAATATGGCTCAGTATGTATTACAACAAAATCACAACACACTGCTGCTACAACCCACATTCACTGGGCTTATATTAATCTCATGAATAACACCTCAAATAACTGTCACAACAGTTCTGAATTCAGCAATTGCTAATTAAATATAATCAATCTGATCGATAAGCCAGTCTGCAGATGAAGAAAGCTAAATGGTAGAAAAGGCTCATATTTCTATATGCAGTACATATAGCATCATACAGAGCTCAGAAACTGCAAAACTGACCATAACATGACATAATCATACAATATCCATCCATACATTATCTTTAACTGCTTATCCTTAACCTGTTCAGGGTACACAGTTATAATTATTCTTTATTATTATTATTTACCTCAGATCTGTCACTCTGCCCCTTCCTCTATTATTTTGGAAGCAGTTAATCCAAGGTCACATGAAGTTAGTGTGATGAGAATGCTCAACAAATCTAGTATATATGTTTTGATAACCGGTGGATTGCTCCCTCCGGGTGGGGACGCAGTGCCTGCCGCAAGCGAAGGAGTTCAAGTATCTCGGGGTCTTGTTCACGAGTGAGGGTAAGATGGAGTGGGAGATCGACCGACGGATCGGTGCGGCTGCAGCAGTAAAACAGGCGCTGCACCGGACCGTTTTGGTGAAGAGGGAGCTGAGCCGGAAGGCAAAGCTCTCAATTTACTGGGCGGTCTACGTTCCGACCCTCACCTATGGTCACGAACTCTGGGTCGTGACCGAAAGAACGAGGTCTCGGATACAAGCGGCCGAATTGAGTTTTCTCCGTAGGGTGGCCGGGCTCAGCCTTAGAGATAGGGTAAGGAGCTCGGACATCCGGAGGGAACTTGGAGTTGAGGCGCTACTCCTTCGTATCGAAAGGAGTCAGCTGAGGTGGCTCGGGCATCTGATCAGGATGCCTCCTGGACGCCTCCCGTTAGAGGTTTTCCAGGCACGCCCAACTGGTAGGAGGCCCCGAGGTAGACCCAGGACACGCTGGAGGGATTATATCTCCCAGCTGGCCTGGGAACGCCTCGGGATCCTCCAGAACGAGCTGGAACGTGTTGCGGGTGAGAGGGAAGCCTGGGTCGGCCTGCTAGGCCTGCTGCCACCGCGACCCGACCCCGGATAAGCGGAGGAAAATGGATGGATGGATGGATGGATGTTTTGATAACACTACAATTGAGAAAAATCACAAAAACTAACCAGTGTTTATCTAATCAATGTAAGCAAGAAGCAAACTAGAGGGGTACAGCTACACTGGAGCTCGGTTAACAGGCAAGCTGTGATTATAAGGGGTGTTAGATGTGATGGCATGTGATCATAACGTCGTCAGTCATTCCCACATGACATAAAAGAAGCCAGGCACTTTTCCTTCTTTGATTAATTGTCTAGCCCCTGCAAAGCATTTGTGGACATGCCTGTGGGTCTACCTCTAAAATATACCTCAATACCTCCTCATGTACAATTGTCTCTTTTCCCTCATCACTTTTACTTTTGTCTAGTCATTCCTCCAAAACACTTTCCATTCAAAATATGTTTGACGTTAACTGAAGAACCATGCTCTCTTCTGTTTGTTGAGGAGAGGAAAGAGCCCGTGAAGACCTATAAATCCTCTTAGCTAATCAAACTGAGGCCTATTTCAGTGAGATGTTGTCAACATTCATTTGTTTTTTAGTTACGATTCTTTCAGCTTGAATTAGTTACAGTTCAGAAAATAGCAACTGTCTGAAAGCATGTCCAAACTTTATATTACTATTCATACACACATGAGGACCCAGAATTGTTCAGGTGTATACTATTATCGTCCAAAACGTAACTTAATAAATTTAATAACTTAATCTATTATACAGTCAAAGTCCTGACCTGTGCAGTACAATTACAACAACATAATTCACCTGTAGGCAGGAGGAATGGAGCGTTAAAACACAACCGTTGGATAAAAGAACATATTCTAAAGTTGTTTTTTTTTACATGTAATCAGAGGATTTAAAATGTATCCATGATCGAGAATATTACAAATATTAAGAAATGAAGAACATTTGTTGTGACAACCAAGCAGTTAGCCTTGCCCCTTACTGCATTCATACGTAGATGTTCTGCATCTCTTCCAAGCTTTGGCCACATGGGACAACGGTTGAATGCCGATCTCAGGGAGCAGGGATGTGTTGTGTGGGATACAGAGCTGCACACCGTTCAGGGGTGTCCAATTGAAGTCCTACTTCAAACACCATGTTACCACATTATGTGGGAGTGTTTGTACATGTCCTCCTCTGCATGTTGAGCTATTTATTTGTTTGCTACATTTTCTAGCCAATCTCATCTCAAAAAATACAGGAGTGCAAGCATAACAATGACTGCCTTTAAAGTTTGGATTGGTAGAGGAAAAGAAAGGTAGCTCAAAGTGGCAAACAATCCTTGACCTGACATTACTGAGAAGAAGAGCATACAATCATCCCTAAACCTCTGACAAGAGAATGATAGGGATGGTGTGGCATCAAGAAACTTGTACCGGCTGTTTCAAAGTAGACTGGGAAAAATCAAACAAAAATCTGTCATACACTCATTTTCATCTGAATTTTAAACAAGTGATTTAAAGGTGCAGATTGGGAACATTTTGATTGCCTCTCAATGGCTCTCAACATGACGATGTCTGTCGGGATGGAAATATCAGCTGTAACTGCCATATGACAGCACTACAGAATGGCGGCCGTGACTTAGCCAGTGGGGCATGTTCACATGCACTAACATACACGAACATGCACTTTAAGCATGCATGGCCAACCTGTCTATGTCAACAAAGCAAGGAGAAACTCAGATTACAACATACACAAATTGAGAGTGACTTTATCCGCTGCTCAGGTAGACTTTACTCCACTACAGCTTTATATGGCAAATAGTTGTTTGCTGCTATCAGAATGTCATATCATGCTTATTCAAATAAAAAGCTAAGGAGGTAGAATTATCCTTGTAAACATTGACTTGGGTCAGTAAGTTGTTCCCATTAAAGTGTAGGAAGTCAGCATTCTTTACAATATTTACTTGCTTAGGCTTTAGGTGAGACATCTGAGGTGTTCTCTTATTTGAATACACAGTGTCCCTTGACCTACCGTCATACCCAGAGTAGCAAATAGCCAGGAGTTATCCTGATGCATTCTGCTATGGACTCTCTAGATATAAAAAAAAAAAAAGAGAAATGGTGTCTGCAGTAAGTACAACCACATCACTGTGATATGTTGGGGGATTGAGGATACACTGCTGGCATAGGCAGCAAAGGCAAATGTTAGGGCCATAAGGGTGTTGAATTGGCACACAATGCTAGCACAACACAGTCATACTTGCATATTGTGGAGGAAAACGTGTTCTTTAAAAATAGATTCTAATTATTTGCTGACGCCAAAAGGTTTGATAATGACATTTGTTGTAAGAGTACCTGTAGGGTGTGTGTATATATATATATATATATATATATATATATATATGTCTTCAGGATTCAATGCACAGTGCACAATTTGATGCACTGCTCCCAGAGCGATTTCAAAATTAATTATTCAAATCTTCCGACATGGTACCAGAATCTAACAGTAGTGTGCACTTTTAGATGTTGCCTTTGGTGCCATCTAAGCTACAGCCGTCAGTGTGGATAAAAACCAGCAGGTGAAAACCGAAGTGATTCCATTATTTGTGTAATATGCAAGCAATTGTAAATATTCATATATACATACATATAAAATATATGTGAATTGGACATAGTCCAGAGACATTAGTCAGTCTATGACACTTTATATTATCCTTTTATGTTTTACTCCTTCCTTGGCCTTTGTGGTGTTACAATGGAAAAACAGGATAGTGAAACAGTAGAGATTGACTTAATTGACAGTGTCAACGGAGGGCCATCGCATTTGTCCAAATGTGGCATTTAGATATCCAGACATCCTCAGCCATTCTGGCCTTCTCATCATCAGCACCATTACAATCTTACGTGAGGTAAAACTACACTGGCCATGCAAAAGTATTTCCTTTTCCTTTTTTTCAAAGTTGATCTATTTTTAATGACTAATGCTCAGTACCTGTTCAAAACCAGAGACATTGATTTGGGATTCCCCCATTGGTACGCATGAGACAGCAAATATTAAGAGACATTCAATATTGATGGTTGAATTGGAGCCCAGACAAGTAGTCGCTGCTGTTGTAAAGGTTGTCCAGTCCAGAGTCATTGCAACATATGTGAGAGCAGAGGAATCAGTAAGCTGTTGCCATGAATGGTGATAATGAATGTCATTATTTATTCCTATGAAGCTGTTAGTTTAGATACAGGTCATTGGCAGAAAATCTGAAAGCTCTAATTAGGCCAAGAAACTCTTTAATATCTAGACACCCAACACAGCTATTACACATATATTGTGTACAAACTCTTGGAGATATATCTTTTATTTGATGATCATGCAAGACTACGTCAAAATTGTACCTCTGATTTGTATGATCGTAAACACCTGTGCTAGCTATGTCACTGTAGGATGACTCTGTATGGTAATGAAGTACAGCATACATGCTATCTCCACATCCAGTTCAACAAGAAATGTACAGTATGTGACAGGGCAAACGACCAAACTGTTTCATCAATCAGTGCACAGAATAAGAAGGGACTTTGGATGAATAAAATCTTAGTTTAATTGTTAAAGGCCACTGAGATGCAACAATTTCTCATTTTGTCACCTCTGGACATTAGTGTGCTAGAATAAAGTAGACCATACCTCATATTCTTTTTTTATAAGGTGGTTAGTGCTATACATATGATACTAACCTAAAAAAGTAACTATAATAAAAATGGCTTTAGTTCAATTTCAGTTATGTAAGAAATAATACACAATGGGGTCTGAAAGAAAGATTTAATACATGGTTTGGAGACAATCATCTGATCCTTTATATTGTGGTTTTGTCTTAGTTACTTTGGTTGAAGCATTTGCATTAGAATAAGACATATGAAACAAATTAACCATGTCTATCTTTATATATTGGGCTTGTTCAATTGTCAATATGTTCCGATGACTACACAGGTTGTCAGTAATGTGTAGCCCCAGGCTATCATTGGTAGTTTATTGAGTGTGGGATTCAAAATGTGCTGCATTTGTGTTGTGTTGGAAAAAGTCAACAAAATGCTACAACACGTCCATGTGTGGGAAGAAGAGATCTCACGGGACTAGCTGCTACTCTGGCCTTGTACACTGTCCATGGGGCACACTCAACCCAAGTGGCCATGCTGTCTTCAGGTCCGGTGCCTGCAGACAGGAACTCAGAGCAGCAGACAGGAACTCAGAGCAGTAAACAGGGCAAGCTAAGCAGGAGGTCAATCACACTTCAAACAAACTATCTGTGCATTACATCCTCTGGCCAGTTAATAAAGAGTATTCACAAAGATTATGGTATAAACTGCTGTGCTTGCATAAAAGCTGTAAAGGGATATAGGTAAAGGAAACTAACATCAAATTAAACAGAGAACATAAAAAATAAAAACAAGTTTTTGAGGAAATTGGATAGTGAAATGAAATAAAAGAAGGCCGCAATGGTAAAATCATTACATGTATACATACACAGTCGATTCCAATAAAATTCAGGCCAATCCCGCTTTCAAACCAATACCTGTAAAAAGTGCTTAGCTGGTAAAATAGTACACATTCAGTGTTGGACTCTGGCAGGAAGACACACCAAACTTATTAAGACTGTGGCGTCATCTTAGGATGTGCACAATATATCCCTTTGTTTCACTGAGCCTGAGAAACGGGCTCTTTGCTACTTTGCCATAAGGAAACTTCATTCTTTGACATATCCATTAAAATGCAGCGCTGAACCACAGCTAATAAAAGGAGACAGAGGACAACAGCATGACCACCTAACGGCATCATAAAGTTAGTGAGGGAAGCATAAATAATGGAGCACTCATTTTCTCTAAACACGTTGGTCTAGCTGTTAGAGCTTTCTCTGTGGCACAGGTTGCTGCCGGGAAGCATGGAAATCAGTTTGGAATAGTGGTACAGACTCGGATGGGAAATGTATGAATACCATGCCACTGACTATATGAATTAGGTGCATTGGAGCTGTAAAATAGTTCTGTCAAAAAGAAAGATAAGGTATAGAACCAACAGGTAAAGAAATGTGGGAATGGACTACAGTAATGGCATGATGCAGGCTGGTTTCACCCCAAGAGATGTTCAGATTGATGATGATGATTTCATAAAGTCATAGACTTCAATAGTTGGACTTTCTAGCAAATAACTTACTGAGGCCAACTGTATACTGTACGATCTGTTATAAGTAATGTATGAATTTTGTATTAGGAATCAAACCAATAATTTAAACTTTAGATTAAAATAAAACTAAGATGCCTAATGGTGGTGCTACAAGAAATGTAAGGGGATAACCAAATTAATGTGTGTATTAAATATCATGGCAATCTACTGTGGTTGTTGAGATATTTCACAACAAAACACAAATGTGAACATCATGGAGGCATGAGACGAAAAAGTCAGGGGATCACAAAAGTAATTTGGATTCTTCCTCTGGGGACCATGGATGTCTGTAAATAATGTCATGGCAGCACATTCAGTGTTGAGATGATTCAGTCCAGACCAAAGTTGCAGACTGACCAACAAACAAACATTAACCTCCCTAATACCATATTGCTAAAGTGACTAAGAACCTAAACGCTCGATTAATGTAAACAAAGTCTGAGGTTCAAAAAAAATAATTCACAAGTGTGCACCGTCCGTCAGTGGGTCTACTTCAGTGCTCTGCCAAACAGCACTCCTCCATCATTTCCCTCAACTATTCAACAGAACAGCAGAGTAAACAGACACACTGCAGGGACCAGCATACCATCTCACTACAGCCTCAGCCCCATCACACCCCTCATACCCAGGATGAACATCTGCAACCCCCAGCCTTTGATCCAACCATACTGTATGCAAGTCCCAGGAAACCTTTTGCATCCTTATTAAATCAGTTTAAGCTACGGCCCTAAAACCTCCTACAGGACAGCCATTTAAGTCATAATAGTAATATCCAGTCCTGAACTCCCCTCCCAACCATAGGAGTAGGTCATTGCCTCTATTTCCTTCTACCCAGCATCATCCTAAAAAAATCCCCAGATCACTGATTTACTATATTTCTCTCGGTTATGGGACTACTGACAAAGCACACAATCTTACATGCATGCATGTAAAAAGAATACCACCATCAAGCAAGTATTGCTTCAAAAATCAAGTTGCTACAGTAGCTATGGAAGTTTGAGTGTATTGACTTTTATTTCCATCTGAGACAGTTCCCCCCACAGTGGACTGCCACTATCACGCTGATGAGAACGTTCCATGTCAGGGGAGCGGGAAAGACTTGTGGATAGTGCTGCAGTGGTGAGACGTACTGCCAGGATAAATCTGGCCAGGGTGAAAACGTGGTAGGGGTGCAATTACATAGAGACAGAGGGACAAAGACATGGCAGTTTATCTGCAACAGCAAGGACACTGTTTCTTAGGGAAAGTGAGAGTTGGATCTGTTAGATACAGAGAAAAGCGGCCGCTTTGCTTTTTTGTCCCTTTTTCTCTCCACATGTGCCTTTGCTGAGCCACCCAACATGCCTCAAAATGTATCGTTGGGGCCTAATTTCTTTCAGGACACCTCTTTCCTCCTATTAATGAGTGTTTCCCCTATAATGGTAGTGAGTCCATGAACGAGTGTCTGTGGTTAGTTCACATCTGTAATAACAGCAGGACATTTGAGTGTCTGTTATCGACACTGCTAAAGTCTGTTGAACAAGTGAAGTTAAGATAATGTCGTCTGTAGCCTTCTGGTTAAAAAAACAGGCTTGGTAGTGTGCTGACAAATTCAAGTATTTTGTGTTTTAAACTGAGCCAGACAAGAGAGAATATTTGATTATTTCAGATAGGTGATGCTGTGTTGCCCTCATTGTTCTCCCCCTGCTGGAAGTGATGTCCCCCTGTGTATTAATGTGGAGTGGGCACTCTCCCTCCTTGTTTAAAAAATTGCCTTTTAAATGCTACATTGCTTGTCAGCAACCGGTCATATGGTAATTTAGGAGGCAATTTGGATTTGTGTGCTCTCATTAATTTGGTATGCAGTGAAAACATCAGTCATTTTGTTTTCATGAAAACTCTACACAGCTCAAACTGTTTTGGAAGAAGGAAATAACGAGAGTAACCAGCTTAAAAAATGACAATCCAGATTCTTTTTTAAATAAGTGCTGTCTGGTGGATCTAATTAATTCCAGCCTGTCATACACTTAGAGGAGCAATAACCTAACTGAAACAGATGACAAACACTGAATCACACAAGAGAAAGTCAATCTATTTTTAAATTGAGAGCTAATTGAACATGCCAATATCTTGGAATCTAGAGCTATTGGCCATGGACAGTGCTCATGTAACATCTTTACTCTGCGGATGCCATCATTTAGATGCTCTGATGCTCTACAGTGCAACATTCCTCATGCAGGATTTAAAATCTGAGCAAAAATACACAGTAGGGATGTATGAATGCACAAGCGCCTAAGTGCATTTAGATTAAAAACATATTGAAGTACATACAGAAAGGTGTTTAAATGGTGTGGCTGCTGTCCTCCGCTGTCTCCCCCATGGCAACTAACTCAGGTTTTGGACAAAGACCTGACGCTGTTATGCATTTTTAACACCACGGCCAGAACCGGCCCTTTGAGGCACCCTTACAATCTGTAGCGAGAGAAAACTCCCTCCACACAGTGGTGGAGAAGACCACAAGCTGACTAAAAACATTGTCAATAGATGCTAATGAAACCCAGCTCAGTGTGGCACAGCCTGCTATCGAATAAATTAATAAATGTTTAAAATTTCAAGAGTCTACATTTTTCAGTTTGCCCAACCTCCAGGCGGAGCTTCTGGAGAAAAAAGCCATATCACACGTGTCTCCAGTAGAGGAGAACGAGGGTTTCTATTCTTGCTATTTTCTCACACTAATGAAAACAGGCAGGATGAGGCAGATTTTGGACCCGTTTCTTTTTAACAGGTGCATTATGACGCAGCCATTTCATATGCTAACAATTAGATATGTACGGGAATGTGTGCCCCAATTGGTTCACTGCAATCAACCTGAGAGATTCCTATTACCACATACCTGTCATTCCCAAAAACCAAAAGTTTCTCCTTCCACGGAAGACAATACCAGTAAAACCGGCTGCCATGCTTTTCTCTGGCTCTGCCCACTTTCTATAAGTGTATGAAAACAGCGCTGGACTCATTACGCAGGAAAGGGATTTGGGTTTTGTTGGGATCTGGCAGGAGCGTGCTTGGTTATTAGTAAGTATGAAAATGTAATTATTGATATTAATACAATCATTAATATCAATAGTATTATTAACATATATCAACAAAAAGGGGGCAACATCCTGGGATCAGGGGCCAATAACTAAACTGTGGATTAAAGTATCAAAATTGGTGTTCACTCACAATATCAATAGTCAAAGTGAAGGCTTGAATTCGGTCAGGGGAGTGTGTGTGTGTGTGTGTGTGTGTGTACATCCCAAGGCTCCTTGATCCTCGCTTAAACCGGAAGTTGTTCTGAGCCGCCATATTGACGGCCGTCCCAAAGCTCTTATTTCTGCTCTGAGGAGCGAGGAGCGAGGAGGCATCTCGGAGGAGCCATGAACGAGGAAGCACGAGAGCAGACTTCCAGGAAGTGTTTTAACGCTTGACACGCCCCCTCTTTGTTTATCAGTTATTTGATTGGACACTGCAGCTGGTAGGACTGATCCCTGGAGTTTCATACCAGAGTGAAGAAGGATCACAGATTAAACTCAAGTTATATATTTGATCTGTTTTCTGATTCACCATCTGGTTAAAATACAACAACGAAAGGACCACAAAAAACTTTTCTTCATTTATTAGAAATGTGTTTTCTTGATCTGTTATTTCCCTCAATAATGTTTATTATGGATATGACTAAAGTCTGAGAAAGGAAACAGTTAGTTATGTCACCTCAATTTCCCCCGAAATAATGAACCTAATAAATGAATTCCAGTGTTCAAGAGAAACTACAATCATATTCTGGGTTATTTTATAATGATGTCACAATCAGAATTGCAAAACATACAGACGCAAATAATTCATAAATAAAACAAACATATTCCGAAGAAATCGGCCCTGCGCCTATAAGCAGGACACAGAACACACTGTCTATAAATACTCAATGCCATTTGTTCAACAGGTAACTACAGAGAGAAAACATCTCCACTCTGACAGTGATGATAACTGTGTCTTTATTAGTACAAGTAGTAGTTTAACACCATTTAATCAACTGAAAACATTATACGACAATTTTTATTAATATTTAAAGTGGATTTTTATTGGAATGTGAGCTACAGGAAACTATTCCCGATCATGTGTTCGGACACAAACTCCGTCAAAAGTTTCTCCAGCTGTTAAAGCCGACTGACAGCTGATCCAGCTGTGATCAGATGATGCACCTTCATCAGAAACAGAAGTCGCTTCATGCGACGCTTTACAGGAAAGGACGTCTCATTTCTCTTAAAACACATTTCCTCGTTTCCTCTCTCCTCGCATGGTTTCCTTGCGTCTCTGCATGCATCCCTGGTGGGAGGGACTAAGACGCAAGGAAAAGACGCAAGTGAGGGAAACAGGGATGCAATTAAGTAGTAGTGGGACTGGACCTTTAACTAATAAAGTACAGTTTACCGACTTTACTCGCGGTGAAGGATTTAAACACAACAAAGCTCAGCAGCAGTGGAACAACACTATCACAGCAGCAACAAGCACAACAATTATGTTCCACAACACTGAACGGTAAATGGTACAGTTAACCGGGGACCTCTTGATTGCGCTCTCTCGGCGGGTCAAGCGGCAAATGAATCCTCTGTATAGTGTTGTATATTTCAAGCGACAGTGATGTTGGAGTGATGATGAAGGAATCTCCGCGGACACTGTTCTTGCTGGTATAATGAAGTTTATTACAAACAAGCAACATATGTCAAGACGGGCATCATGAACACCCGGAGAGTCCCAAAGTCGAACAGAACTCTAACCGTCGGGGATCTCCCGATCACTTATATATGGTTGTTGTTTACGCCCCAGACTTGAGTATATAATGACGTCATAAAGAGGGCCCCCAATAAAAGACATGTTTCGGACATAGGCACAGCTACTCCTCCATCCTCCAGGTCAAGGAGCATTGCCCAGCGGGGGTACCTAATGATTATCCCATGTGCAACAAACATCAATGGATCCGACATTCCAAAGTCACAGGCCCCTTCACATATGTTATCTTCATGCATTACAGAGCAAAATATACTACAATAGCAGCAGGGTTTGTTCTTCGGATTTGTAGGCACAATTTCTCTAAGCCTAGAACCAGGAACCTTAACCGCTCTGTATCGGCGGGTTAAACGCTGCGCTGATTCTCATCTGGCGGCAGAGAAAACAGCAAATGTCGACTTGAAGAATCTGGGAATTCCGTGCTCTTCCTTCTGAAGGTTAAAGTGGGGGAGCACGGGGCAAGTTATCCGCTCCAACTTTGGGATCCAAAACAGTCTATAGAGGTCTACACTCCACACAGTGGAAGTACTACAGGACCTGCAAAGACTGGGCTTCACCATAAACTGGCAAGATTTCTGTCTCCACCTAGGCTGGATGTGCTAGAATCTCTGCTATCACATATCGCTCCACTCAGAGTGGTGAAGCGCCTGCTAGGCACAATGACCACAAGCCATGTGGTGTTCCCCCTAGGAAAACGTGAGAAAAATCTAGAGGTGGCCTCAATCTAGTTCAGCACAAAAGGCAAATGCTGATTGATCCCTCCCTCACTGCAGTCAGACCTAGCATACTGGAAAAACCTGTGTTCTGTCAACGGGGGTTGCCCTCAGGAGAGCGATGTCGCACATGTCAGTGTACACGGACTTGTCCCTCAATAGAGTGGGTTCAATGTGACAGTCCCAAGAGGTAGGTGAGCAATAGAAGAATTCCTCATTGCTCCACACATATTGTCTGAAGCTATCTCCTGAAAGTACTGAAACACTTTCCTCTGCTAAAATAAAAAAACCGACCTGTCATTGTGAGAACACACAACATGACAGCAGCAGCGTACATCAACCATCAAGGCAGCATGCGCTCGGCCTGGCTGCTAGAAATAGCCAGGAGCCTTCTGTGTCTCAGAGGTCCCCTAGGTGCACCTGTGATACAGTACTGTGCTGCAGACCTACTGTCTTGCCAGGATCTGTCCCACAATGAGTGGGATGTTCAGATCTTGTGGCACAGGTTTGTAAAGGTCGAAGGTAGATCTTTCACAAGAGAATGCACAATGCGCACTGTGATTCTCTATGAACACACGAGACCACCCTCCACCCGAAGTGGATGCATTCTCTCGAAGACCTTGTCTCTGAGCTCTCTTCAAAGTATTTCTCCCATCTCCTTTGATTCCTAGCATTTCAGAGTGCATTCAGGAGGAGAACCTATTGGCCACGCTGGTGGCACCAGAACACACAAGCTCGGACTGGTAACCAACCCTGATGTGACTGTTGACGAGGAAAATGTGGCAGCTTCCATGGCGCAGAGATGCACTGTCACAGCCAGACGGAGTAATCCTCCACCTTCCAGAGATAGGCCAGCAACTTTGGGCCTGGCAGCTGAACTGGACTTCTTGGAAAGATTAGGGCTGCCCCTGCAGTGGTGCGCACTATCTAGGGCACTAGAGCCCATTCAACAACAGCGTGTTAAGTAGGTGTTGGTGTGTGGAGAGAGCCTCAGCTCCTCACGCCTTGTGTGTTTACCTACCTTCATATGTTGGCCCCCTCAGTATTTAAGGCTGCAGCCATTTCATACTGCCAAAAAGTCTATGGAGAGATCGGTTTATCCATTTTGAAGGAGGTCAGAAGACAGAACCTAGCACCAAGGATGTCAATGACAGCATTGCACTCTAAAACCCATTATTTTCAATGACTGGTACTGGTCACAACGGTTTTGTTGCTGTGCCAAGCAAAGTCTGGACAGGGCGCACCGCAAACAACATCCATTGTGAAAGAACCATGACCTGTGCACTTTGTCTAACAGGGAAAGTAATACAACCTATTCTCTCTTTTAAACATAAAACTATTATAAAAAACACAAACACAATTTACTTAAGGTCAAGAATCGTTTCCCTGGCAGGGTTCTCCCTCTGCCTCATCAGAATAAGGCAACCGACTCACAGACTCTGTCCAGTGCACGCTTTGTCTCAGTATGTCGTACGCATGGCAATCAGCAGACACAGCAGTTGTTCAATTATTACCGAAGGCATTCGCAAGGTGTGGCATTGTCAAAACAGCGTTTGTCTAGCTGTGTGGCGTCATCACACAAGCCTACAGTGCAGCGGGAGTGGAGCAACTGCAAGGTACCTTGGCGCATTCCTAGAATGCTTTATACTCATCCATGGCCCTCTGCAGAGGGATGCCAGCGGCAGACATCTGCACAACGTCTTCCTAGGCTTCTCCGTACCCTTTTCATCTATTTCTGTGAGATATTCCTAAGGCCTTACTGACTTATTCAGTGTTAAATGGGCTATACGGCAGATTAAGCATTGCCCAATCTGCCACTTTTATGCATTGTCTAAGGGTTGACGTGGTATTCAATGTGGCACTGTCTGTGCCTCCCAGTCTTACCATGCATGGGCATTACGGTTTGTGAACTGGTCTATGTTGTCTGCTTGTGGAACAACATACGAGTGGGGCATATACTACATCAGCTTTGCCTTTAACCCAGTAGCGACAGCTCTTAGATGGAAAAGGCTATATGAAATAGAACTTGATTCTATGAGTATATGTGTGGCCAATCAAAGCCGTGGTCCACTGTCTCCACCTATGGCAGCTGAATAAATGCTTATTTAAATTGGGAACAGAGCTATGGTCGCAGGGCTGTTATATACAAGTGGGGATGTGAGAAAAAAAAAGTGGGCTAAACCGATACTCATAGAATCTAGAGTTACAACTCTCACTCAATTTTTTATGTATAGGTTATTATTTCAAAGGTTTAGCTATCAGACAGCCTATATTTTAACCTCATTTTACAAGACCAAACAAAGGGTAAACTTTAAGTTATTACCCAAACTGTACATTATAGCCGTCCATTTCATTTTGCACATCTACCTCCTGTCTCAATGTTTATGTATTTCCTGTTGTAATGCATGCATGCAGTTTTAAATTGCAATTGTCAACTTTTGTTATGTTCCCTTATTTTTATTCACAAAAAAGAAGATGGTTGATGGAATAAACAGGGAATTTGTTTTAAACCTTTGTTTTCTGACAGCTTGTGTTGCTCTCCTGGGGGTATCCAAAATTAATGTTGTGTCTAGTAGTGTCACCATGTCCTCGAATATCTGCAATAATATTTGATGGGTGACATGTTATTGCAAAAAATAGAAATGATAGCCAAAACTTTAGAAATCCAACCAAAACTGAACAAACACATTTTGGTCTTGATGTATAAGGTTAGGGGTGCCTCATAACAAAAGGTCACAGCCCTCTTTTTGTTTGATATATGATGAAAGTTACTATTTTTAGACAAAGAGGAAGTATATTTTAGATCTCTCTAAAATTGGAAAAAGTAAATTTGCAGTGCTGCCAGCACAGAAACTCACATGTTGTATGCATGGATGTTAATATATTTTATATTTATATTATTCATGAAAACAATATGTAGTTATTTTCACATATTGTACAAGTGTGATACTATAAATCAATTAAGAGTGATACTACATAAATGGAGACATTCTATAAGGGATAAGAAAAGCCTCTTAGTGCTCTGAATTAATGGCAAGTCTTAGTGACAATGTATTCTTTGGTGGCCGGAGTGCCAGTTCCCTAATGTTTAGATACTCAACACTAAAGAAGCGGCACGACAAATGTAATGACCTTAATCCATTCTGTCAGCTTAATACTTCCCACACAGTACACTGCAGATAGTGCTAAAAGCACTAAGGTAGATTAAAATCATACAATTATTTTACTGATGAATAGATTTACTGTACACAACCTTGAGAGCTAGTGCTCAGCTAAAATTCTAATTGACTGTTGGGAGCTCAAGGTGATGCTACTTGTTTGCTAGATCTGTGTTATGCTCAAAGTAACAGTGAAACCTTTAACCCTTTTTGGGAACACATATTATCTATTAATAGCACTGGAATAGGAAATAGAGCCCCAAGTGCATGTGTTTGCGTAGGAGAGACAAAGAAAAATAGAGACCCAAAGTGTCAAAGAGAAATAGAGAGGCAACAAGAGTTAGAAAGAGAGAGAGGAGGGGACACAAAGGCTAATGGATCAGAGAGACGTCTGCCTTTGTGTTCACCTGAGAAACTTTAGAGCTCAAGGGCATTGTGTATGTGTTGTTTGGCAGGAAACATACAGAAGGGAATGAAAAAGTACTTTAAAAAGATGACTTATCTCACTTCTGAAAACACTCAAATCTGACTGTCACCATACACCATCGTCGATTGGCTCATTCAATTTAAGAATTGGAGTGAAAACACCCCCTTCTGTTATCTTTAAAAAAGAAATTATGTGCTGCGAATGAAAGAAATAGAAATGTTTAATATGTGTTCGTCTTTCCCTGAACAGCAACGTTTAGAAATGCTACTGCTGCTTCTATTAGTTCATTACTCCCTTTGAACAACAACTCTTGGCTGCTATCCATTCATACAATTTCCCATTTACTTCTATTATACTATTAGTTTAAAATCTAAGGGACAACTCACTCTGGTTCATACCAGAATATATATATATATTCTTGTTGTTCTGAGTGTGTACTCATGGTTGAATGCACTTATTGTAAGTCGCTTTGGATAAAAGCATCAGCTAAATGAAATGTAATATAATGTAATAAAAATAACTCAGACAGTAATACCTAATAATGATACCTGCCATGTTCATCCATTGTGTAAATCCTTCAGTTATCTTTAGTGAAACACGCAAGAAAGAGCATATTATAGTATTGGTAAAAACAAGTGTCTACAAACATGATAATGCCTCGATGAGGCTATACCTCGAAACGCAATCAATTGTGGTTGTCTATTGCCACATCCATATACAGCACCAATATGTTCCCTGCCAAACAACACAAACACAATGTTCTTGCTGCCGAAAAAAGCACATTTTAATAAGTGTGTATTTCAAGTAAAGCTCAACTATGACTGCAAGACCTTTGAATTTGAATCTTGATGTTTCCATACAAAATATGATGCTACCTAGGTCATTACTTTTTACAAAGTCACAGCACTTAAAGCTGAGATCAAATATGAGATATAGTATGGACCTGGAAGGATAAGCCACTTTTTAAGGATTACTACACCACTGATCTAATTTGGATATAAATAAAGAAGATTGTGGCAGATACATTAGCACATTCCTTTGATAAAGATTTTGATGCTAATAGGCGCTTCCAGCTGAATGTTTCAAACCATATGTACTGTATCCATGTTTGAGAGAAGGTGAAGAGTAAAATTCCAAAGTTAAGCCTTGGCTTAGAGCGCTGCCTCTCATCTCCCTGAGGATCCACTCCAGAAGCATATTAGCAGTCTAAGTAAAATCCAACCGTCAGAATAGAAACCACTAGAACACAGGCGGCTCAAACGTCCACTCCTCTATACTGTAAATAGCCAACAGTGGATTATTATTATTTAAAGAAAACACCGGTTTAATTAATGAAGATCATGCCCCGTACAATCAAACTCTTGGTTGGGACTGAGTTCATGTATGCCATTTCTATGTCGTTCATGGGCGCATTGATGCATACATTGTATAAACTGTTTGTGAAATAATGCAGCAGGGTGGAAATAAATTACCCTAAAGTCATTACACTTCATCTCTAGAGTGATGGGGTCATTTTGCCCACGAGTAACAAATGTGTGTTGATGCTCTACCAATGACAGGTGGTATAGCAGTTGTTAAATGGAGCTTAGCAAAAGTTAAATCAGGAAGACGTCTACATTCACTCTCCTCTGCACTTTTAGTCATTACTTTCTCTCAGCCACACCTCTTGGCTCTTATCCATTCATAAACTTCCCTCTATTATCATGTCACTTTAAAATCTAAAAGGCAACTTCTGACAGCTTCACTTCACACAATTGAGTAAGTCTAAAAGTATAGCCACATTGATCTCTGCGAGGGCGACACCTTCCAGTAAACTGTCAATCTGCCCACAGGTAGGGCAGATTGACAGTTTACTGGTTGTGGCAGAATATGATCACAAACTATGCTTTACTGGTGCACAAGCTTTATATGAGTTAAGTGTTAGTTAGAGTTGTAATAAAAGCCTGAAATTTACAGTTATTTACATAACATACACAGTCTCACAGGATACATATAACAAATGTGTCCTCTACACCACCTGTTAGCTTGTCGAGCTCCATGCAAGGGATTTACAACTTGAAATACAAAATGACAGAGAGGCAGTGGATCTGCCTTTGCTCACCACACTCTGTCTAGCTGTACCCTAAAGCTATCACTCCTCTCAATCATTAATCACAATATCTATCCTACATCTAAATAGTGCTGTGTTGTGCTCTGCTTATAGCTCCTGAAGGTGATGCCAGCAGCCACCACCCACTACAGTGTTATCAGACAGATTTGGTGGTTAAAAAATGGATGGATGGACTGAAATATGAAAATTAAATCAGAAATCTCATCAAGTCTGCTTACACTGGCTGCATTCAGATAAGTACTCCAGCAGCATACAACTACTACTAAAACTGCAATCTTCTGGCTTCACGGCTTGTCCACTGTGAGCTATTAAACTGCTGCTGCATTCACCTCCAGGAGCTTCCCCCTCAGATCACTGCTGACCTGAGAAGTGATCAACCTGGTCCTGATTAATGGGTCTCTGAGCCTCCTTGGAGGCAATCCCACTCAGAAGGTTGGGCCAAACCGTAACAAATGGGGCATTCAGCAATCATTCTTCATTGCATCAATAACCCTAGTTATCAATTAATCAGCATTACATTTTTAGAGGAGAAACACACCTTAATTGGTGTTGTGTGACACGTCTTTAGTTTGTACCTAAAAATGTCCCTCTTCCATTTTCAGAAAAATTGCCTTTTAATCCATTTTAGATAACTAGGCTCAGTGAGTGAAGATCTATAGACGTATTAACCCAAACTCATGGGGTAATAGCACGGTGATCAGCATGTGCAGAGGCAAGCTGTGACTGATGGCATTAAATAAATTGAGTTCCTAGGTAAGCAGCACAATACTTAAATTGATTTTGTCCTTTAAAGCTGAGGTGGCGAGATACAGATTTCTTGCTTTAAAAAAAAGAAAGAAAAAAAACTCTCCAAGGTTATTGGTAATTTGAGCTGAGAGGGAGGGACTTGTCTCTGTCTGAATGGCGTGGTGGTGGTGGAAGCGCTGGTGCAACTCAGGAACAGAGGAAAATACTTCCCTCATCAATATGATATAATGCCTCTCCTCCTGAGGTAGTCATTTCCACAGAACAACATGGCATGTCATTAGGCTGATTTGCTCTCACTGTCAGTCAGCCTGAGACACCTTCACAACAAAAACTCTGGTGTGAAAGAACACACACACTTAGATAATTAGACAACCTGATGGCACAGGCTCTCACACCTAGAGTATATTGGCATTATTGCTCAAGTGTTATTTTCTATTCTTGAAAAGCAATTCATGGTAGGCTGAAATGATGAATACAATCCTCCTCATCGGCACACAGGATTTCAAAGTG